>BKCH01000641.1:0-321697 GCA_008635985.1 Ficus erecta | reverse complement strand
GGATGTCAGAGATAATAGAAAAATAATGTATCGTATGAATTGGGGACCATAACCTTTTAATATAATGCAGTAGTTATATTTTCATATTTCTAATTTGGCCCATCATAAAATTAGAATTATGAAATTAGGCCTCTACACATAATAACTCATACTTTAATTAATGCCTAAAGCCCAATAAAATAAACCTTAGTCAGATCACTTAAATGGACTGAACTTTATGATAGCCTATAATACACATTTAATTACATATGTAGGCCCACATGTTCAATTATTTTCTAACATAACCATTAAAAAAAAACAATGGTGGGGATATGCGGTCAATATTGGTGGTTGTAAAGTCCGATGAACACGTATGCACAAAACGTCAGCAGCATCAATAAATCATTTTTCTTCCCTCCAAGTAGAAAAATGTGGAACCCACGTTCCCCTTCTTCCGTTGTTTCCTGCTTTCGCAGCCGACCCGCTGCAGTGTACTACTGTCCTCTAGTTGCTTGTATAATACCACAATTGGTGCTGCTCAACCTCTTCTTACTCCTTACAAGATGGGAAACTTCAATCTTGCTCATAGGTAATGTTAAAAATTCGTATCACGAGCATCGATGAATTGATATTTTGCAATGCTGATGTATATATTGTGATTACGTAATAATTAATTATTGTATTGAATATTAGTGTGTTCTTGTTGCATTCAGAATTGTTTTGGCCCCATTGACGCGAGAGAGGTCGTTCAATAACCTTCCTCAGCCACACGCTATCTTATACTATTCTCAAAGAACCTCTAAAGGAGGTCTTCTTATTGCTGAAGCAACCGGAGTTTCCAACACTTCTCTAGGGTAAATATGATAGTGATTAGATACTAGCATATTAGCGAGGACTTCTGTCTGTTATAATTATTTAAATTAACTTTCAGTGTGTGTATATATATGTATGTATGTATGTAAGTATTTGTAATGTATAATACAGGTTCCCACATGTCCCTGGAATATGGACAAAAGAACAAGTTGAAGCATGGAAACCAATTGTAGATGCTGTTCATGCTAAAGGTGGTATCTTTTTCTGTCAAATTTGGCACATGGGAAGGTCTTCCAATACAGGTTTGTTTTTAGTATTTTTTTTTCCCCTTAACTATTTAATTTGTTAATTTAGATATATATGTTTGATAATCTTATACTTCAAATTTGGTGTAATATGTAGATTTTCAACCAAATGGTGAAGCTCCTATCTCTTCCACAGACAAGCCAATAAGCCCCGACCTACACTCCGATGCCATTGATCTGCCAAAGTTCACACCTCCGAGGCGGCTGAGAACAGAAGAAATCCACTCATTGTCAATGATTTTAAGATAGCTGCAAGAAACGCTATTGAAGCTGGTAAGTGATCTATTATACCAAATATTAAACTTGAAGGTAGTACAGTGAAATCAAAATATTAATTAAAGCTAGTTTTGTAGTTTGTAGTTTAATTGTGCATTGTACATAATCTAGGTTTACAAACATACATATTTTCTACTTAGTTAAGTATTCAACATACATAATTACCTGCTAGGGTTATTTCAACGGGTGGGAGGGAGATTCACAGGTTTAAATCCTAGGTTTAATATCTGAAGGTCTTCTTTCAAGTTAATAAAAAGGTGGATACACATAAGGCCCCTAAAAAAAACATAAAAGCATTTTTTTTTAATTTGTTGATCTTCATTTACATATCGTATGAGTATGTAGGTTTTGATGGAGTTGAGATCCATGGAGCTCATGGCTACCTAATTGAACATTTCTTAAAGATCAAGTGAATGACCGAACAGACAAATATGGCGGGTCGATAGAAAACCGTTGTCGTTTTGCACTTGAAGTTGTTGAAGCCGTTGCGAACGAGATAGGGGCGGATAGAGTTGGAATAAGGCTATCTCCATTTGCTGACTACAACGATGCAAAAGACTCCAATCCAGAAGAGCTAGGGCTTTACATGGCCAAATCCTTGAACAAGTATGGAATCCTCTACTGCCACATGGTTGAGCCAAGGATGAAGAAACCTCTAGAAGCAAGCAAGACCCACTTTAGTCTTATGCCCATGAGAAAGGCTTTTAGAGGCACCTTCATTGTTGCCGGAGGTTACACTAAAGAAGATGGGAACGAAGCATTATCCGAAAATCGTGCTGATCTCATTGCTTATGGTCGTCTGTTCTTGGCTAATCCAGATTTACCAAAGAGATTTGAGCTTAATGCACCTCTAAACAAGTACAATAGAAGCACATTCTATACACCTGATCCTATTATCGGTTACACTGATTATCCATTTCTTGAAACCACAATGTAACTTGATGATTAGTATGTAAAATAGGTAAGGTACGTAATTGAGGGGGGGATTTCTTTTCCATTGTATTTTTTTTTTCTGCTTTCTTTGTTCATTATTAGATATGTATTTATTATGGTTTTTAGTTAAAATAAATTGTGATGTATATATTAAAATCAATAAAAAAGTGTTTTCTCGTGACAGATATGTGTGTGTGTGTGTGTTTGCGTTTTACTACTAGTAATACTTTGCAATAGTATAAAGCCGCGGCTGTGCTTTTGTTAACTGTTAAAAGAGTCGGGGTTTTTTTTTTTTTTTTTTTTAACTCATTTATCATTAGTGGCGGTTTAATTAGAAGAAAACATAAATATGTAAATATTTCTTTTACAAAAGCTCTTGTTGGTAGATAAGGAATATATAGTTGGTTGAGAGAGAAGCTATTAGACATATTACACTAGTTTTAAGCTCAAATTTAAGCTCAAATAATTTACGAATTTCGTGACTGTTATATTGATCTAACAGTTTTCAGACCAACTTCAAATTGTTTAAGAACCTCATCCCAAACTCAAAATATTATATGTCGAGATCGAATGGGATAATATGATATTCTATTTCAAAGCGACTACGCTTAAATTAATTAAGCCACAAAAGTGTATTTTTGTGGATTATATCCATAGTTTCCTATTGATTTTGATCATTATTATTATTATTTTTCCTATGGCTATGTAAAGGGAGAAGAAAGATTATAAACTTATACTTTTGTAACTTGTAAATTAAAAGTGGAAATAATTCATGCGTGCATCAGCTTTTGAACAACTTGTCCTCAGTGATTACATTCCCAACCGAAATCATTTTCCTCCAATGTGAAAAAGTCACAAAACTTCTAGTTCTTTTTCCCTTTTTTTTTTTTTTTAACTTGAACATGAGAAGATTCGAACTGATCTTCACCTTAAGATAAAGTGTGTGAAATTACCATTAGATTATATTTGTAATCACTTTTTCCTTTCTTTTTGATGCTTGTTATTGATTGAGAACTGAGCGGATCCCATAGTTTGACATTGAAAGGGTAAGCCATATCTCAGAGCGCTTTTGTGAACGCCTCTTTGGTCTGTGGAGCAGTGACTTTTTTCTCCACTGCATTGTATTTGAACATTTTATGATGAATTTGAATTGCAAGTATGAACTCAAGTTTTCATCTCAGTTTTTGTCTTTTTGAAAAATTAACAAAAATTATAACTAATTTTTGAAAAGTAATGAACTTTAACTTAAAATTTCACCTCAAATCCATATTCCATGGAGGCTTATCCTTAATAAAAAGTGATTTCTCAATTCTTAGTTAATAATCTTAAACTAATTATGAGATTGAAGTCTTTTCAATACACTTGGAAACTTTTTAAGGTATATCTCTATTATTAGTAATGTGTGTTTATAAACATTAGATATAATTAAAATCATTAAAATAATAATAAAAAAGATAATTTATAAAATTAATAATAGGATAGATACAGATAATCCAACCATGAAAAAAAAAGTTCCTCTAAGACATTTTTTCTTTTCAAACTATAATTCCTAAAAAAAAAAAAAAATTGAAAGCTTTCTTTTTGTTTTGTTTTTTTGTTAATTTCATTTGACACATAAACAAATGAAAACGTTTTAAATAAGAGAACAACAAACACAAAAAATGGAAAGAAATTTAAAAAAAAAATAAAAATAAAAACCGTATCACGTGCCGAAAACTTTGATATGTAATCCTCTTCGTATTGAGGGCCTAGAGATCAGGCCTTTGGCATAGTGGATTGACTATAGGTGAATATTTTTGTATTACCATTGTTGGTCGTAAAGAACGAGGAGGTTAGATTGGTCGAAAGAGTTAATCATTTAAAGGTACAAGGTAATTTTCAGGGTAATTTATAAAAATTATCCTAAGCAATGGAAAGCCTAATATTTGGGTCCCGCATTTTCTACATGGATTGATGGAAGAAAGCGATATCAGACTATTATTATTATTTTTGTTTACTATTATTAATTTTTGTTTTCCATTGTTAATCGTGGAATCACCACAGCAGAAAGCTAATATCAAGTCGCTCTTTTTCCCCACTCTACCTGTTTGTATAAATGTCTCCGTTTACTTTCAGTTCTAACTACCAAGCACACGATCCTAAGTAGAAAAGGAGCAAGTAAAGCGAGAAGGTAGAAACAGAAACAGGGTTCTTTCACTTGAAGGCGACGACACAAGAGGATACCAACGGCAAATCACATGGCTTCTGCTCAATCTCCCACCAATATCCCTCTTCTCACTTCTTCCGATGGGCAAGTTCGATCTTTCTCATAGGTACTATTGTTGCTCATATTTCCCACTTCGTTTCTCTTATCTGAATTTCCTGTTTTGGTTTCATAAAATATTTGGTTTTCGTTTGTGGGATTGATTTGCCATTTTTACTGGTTTGTGTTTCTTAGATTAGTTGCCTAAGTTGGTAAGGAAACTGTTTCTGTGCAAAAAGGGCAAAAAAAAAAAAAAAAAAGTACTAGAGAACCTTTCCATTCTCTTATGGCCTCGAATCCTGTTTTGCAGATCATGAACAAGAAGATTTTTTTTTTTTTTTCATGCTCGTGGTACCCAATAGGGTTTTTCCACAACCTTTACTCTCTCTTTTTTTCCCCTAGTTGTAGAATTTAAACAGCTGTCCTCTTTTAGAACATGAGGTTCCATGCATATCCTCAATGCCACCATATAATTGAGGAATCCCAAGAGCGGTTCTTAATCTGTTCTTTGTCAGCTTAATGCTCGTGTTTTATGAATTTAGTTTTGTGCTTTTGCTGTTACTTCTTCTTCTTCTTTTTTTTTTTTTTTTTTTTTTCCATAGTTGTTTTGGCACCACTGACTCGGCTGAGGTCATACCACTACGTTCCCCAGCCACATGCCATTTTTACTACTCTCAAAGAACCACCAAAGGTGGTCTTCTGATTTCTGAAGCAACTGTAGTATCTGAAACTGGTCGAGGGTAATTATAATACGATCAGCAATACCAAGTTATGCTTTCTTCATTTCTTTCACTTGAAAATTTTGGAATGTCTACCAATTTATATCAACCATGTGTATAGGTACTCGGATACCCCTGGAATATGGACAAAGGAGCAAGTTGAAGCCTGGAGACCCGTTGTCGATGCTGTTCACGCCAAAGCTGGTGTTTTTTCTGTCAGATTTGGCATGTGGGAAGGGTCTCAAATTCAGGTGAGTTATTACTATTATTTCTTTTAAGTCATAAGATGTGGACATATTTCAAACATAAATCATATGAGATGATAAAGTTTTATTTCCTACAGATAGATTTTGATTGGAAAATAGGTGGCCCTTGTTGTGCGTTTGAAAGTTGAAGTAACATATATTATCTACCTTCTCTGCGTGCACAGGTTACCAACCAAATGGTGAAGCTCCAATATCTTCTACGGACAAACCATTGACCTCCCAAGATGGTGATATTGATGTTGCACAATTCACACCTCCGAGGCGGCTAAGAACAGATGAAATCCCACAAATTGTCAATGAATTTAGACTTGCTGCAAGGAATGCCATAGAAGCTGGTAGATTCTCTTCCTAATAAACGTAAAACTTGTTGGAAGTAAAAAGTGTTCGGCGTTTAAACTACATGAACCATGTTCGATTGGCCAAATGAAGAAGAGTAGAATTATAATATCTGCCGAAGAGAAGAGGGCTGTGCATATAAATTAGTTCATCTTTAAAATGTTTGGAAGTGTGCGAAGAAATGGTAGCTTTGGTTTTAGAAGTTTCGCCTAAGAATTCATACTACGAAGTCCACTGTGTAGAACCATATTCTGACGGCAAAATACATGATTCATAGCTAGTCAAACCATTTTTGTTATTTAGGTCCTTGAGTTTTAGGCATTTTCAGCTTTTTATTCAATCATTCCAAATCTTTAAGTCCTTGAGTTTCTACTACTTTTGTTAACGCTACTGACTCTTACTATAGGCTTTGATGGAGTTGAGATCCATGGGGCTCATGGCTACCTCATTGATCAATTTCTGAAAGATCAAGTGAATGACCGAACTGACAAATACGGTGGATCCTTAGAGAACCGTTGTCGTTTTGCTCTTGAAGTCGTTGAAGCTGTTGTCAATGAGATAGGAGCTGACAGAGTTGGAATAAAACTCTCTCCATTTGGTGGCTACCTGGAATCAGGGGACTCCAACCCTGAAGCACTGGGGCTTTACATGGTGGAATCCTTGAACAGGTATGGAATTCTGTACTGCCATGCAGTTGAGCGAAGTAGGGAGAAGGATGTAGACATAAAAGAGAGACCGCAAAGCCTTGTTCCCATGAGAAAGGCTGTCAAGGGCACCTTCATTGTTGGCGGGGGCTATAACAGGGAAGATGGGAACAAAGCTCTGGCCGAAAACCGAGCAGATCTTGTTGCCTATGGTCGCCATTTCTTGGCTAATCCAGATTTGCCTAAAAGATTCGAGCTCAACGCTCCTCTAAATAAGTACATCAATGAAACATTTTACACATCTGATCCTGTTATTGGTTATACTAATTATCCATTTCTTGAAGCCACTATTTAGGTAAATCAATTCGAGTTTGTGAGAGCTTAATGATTCATTACTGGCACCCAAATGAGTTGTAGGGACTTAGAATGGTTTGCTAATTTTGAGCCTATCAAGACCCTACATTGTAAATTCTCGTTTCCTTTATGAATAATTGTATGATTAAGGTGAGAAAGTGCAACAAGTTAACAGAGGAGATGGGGAATTTGAAGAATTCTTGTAATATTGATTAGGTAGAAAGAAATGGAGAAGACAATATAGTACACTATTTGAACTAGTTGACAGCTTTCTGCCTTAACAATCTTCTAAAAGTTTATGCTACAACACTTTCAGCAAAAGAAGATAACAAATTTCCGAAATCAGTTCTTTTATCTATCTTGTTATTGTACTAAATATATGTAAAAATATTTTCAGTCTGTCAAATTATAAAATAAAAAATAATGTTTTGAAACATCAATGATATTAGAGCATTGTTGTAGAAGGTTGCTCGTGGTTCTTCTTGCCGTTTTGTTCTCCGTAGTGATAACATGATTTTACACTTGTTAATCAATTTTATATTTCATGATCGTGATTTTTTTTATATGAATATTATTTTCAGATTTATTAAAAATATTATTTTAGCCGACTTGGCTATTTAATAAATTGCAAGTTTTTACTCAAAAAAAAAAAAAAATTGATATCATCCTCTATTGATAGCCATGTTCAATTCTCTAGTATTGTTATAAAAATGTCCGTTGACATCGAAAGTTTGACCTGAACCCTGGTCATAGGTGACAGCTAAGTAATGGGCCCCACAGACAATTTTAATTGAAACGCCTTGAAAGTGTGGGGCCAATAAATCTGATTGGGGTCGTGTCTACTGCTACACGCATGCCCAAACGTCAGGACTCTGCAGCCATCAACTTTTCCCCTGTTTTTTTTTTTTTTTTTGGGCAGTTCAGCAGCCATGAATTATTAAGCATGACTGGCCAGCGACAACACAGAGACAAACACGACATCAGCTTTCTTATTTTTTAGTTTGACTATTTTGTTCTCTGACGCTTTGTTTGGAATTTGACTTTAATTTTAATTAAATTATATTTAATCTTAATTTTATTTTTTTTAAAAAATAATTAAAATTTGTAACAAATTTTTTAAAAATTAATTAATTATAATTTAAAATTTTAATATTCAACCGACGAACCAAACGTAAATTTATATTTTTTGTTTCTTCATTTCTTTTTTACTTTTTACTTTGTTATTTTTTATTTTTATATTTATCATTTCATACAACAATTTTTTAAATAATTTTTGTTTAGAATTTGTTTTCAACATTTGCTTTGCTTTCTTGATTTACACTGTAGTGTGCTATCCTACTCATGGGTAGAGCCAAAAACATATTTCAGTGAGAGCTTACATTAAAAAAAAATTTCCAAGATAAAATAAATTTTAGTAGAGATATATAAATTTTAATTTTAGTAGGTTTATTTGAGAATTTTTAATTATAGTGAGAGCAAAGCAGTAAAATGTAAACATAGAATTAATCTTAATACTGATTATGTGAAATTATTTATTTTTAGTAGGGGCAAAATGTGAACTATATGAGTAATTTTTTTTTAGTAGGGGACAAATTGTATAAACTTTAAAATTTGTGGGGTGGTTGTAAATTTGTAACAAAAATTTTCAGTATATATATATATATATATCCAACACTAAGTGAGGCAGAAATGGAAAGCAAGAACAAGGACGTTCACTTGCAGTGATAGATCCATGATTTCAATCCAGTACGAGCACAAATAAAAAGACTTTTTTTAATAACATTTACTATCATGCATATTACAAAACACTATCAAGTACATAAAAAATATATAAATATCAAAAGTAATCTCCTACAATAAAAAAATGTATAAAATTTCATATAGTTAATTAACTTAAGGTCAAATATCTTTATATGTTAATTAAAAGCTATCAAATTTTTGGGTTGTAAACTTTTTATATGAAAGTAATGAGAAATAAAGCTAATGGGAAGAAAGGGAAGAAAAAAGATGAGATGGAAGAGAATAAAAAGTAGTAGTGGCAGGTACTGGAAGCCAGATAGAAACAAAACAATAGGAAAATTTTGAAAAGAAATGAATAGAGAAAGAAGGAAGAGAAAGTCATATTTATGAATTAGAAAAAAGAAAAGAAAAGGAGAGCGCTTATACTACATATATGTGAAAGAGTTGCATGCTCTTTATTGTTCCTTTCATCGTAAAAACATGAAATTTGGCTGCATTTTTGAGTTTTGGGAACCGTATTTTTTTTATTGATCCTAATGGCAAGTACATTAATGTCTGTTGTTGATTGAAGTTTTTTTTTTTTCTTTAAAAAAAAACATTATTTTACTATCCTAGATGCAAGTAAATGAGCCTGGCTTTTTTTTTTTTTTTTTTTTTTTTATTTACACTTATATTCTGACAAGTTTTAAAAAATGTGAGACCCACTCATAGTTATTTTTGTTTTTTCAACCATTTCTCTTCTCTTCCCCTCTCTGTTGTGCCATATCTTGTTTTTTTTTTTTTTTTTTCCTTTACAGATTTCGTTAAGCTGTAAAGCACATACGAGGGACAAATGAAAGTAAATCATATATTTTGGAACAACGATAAATAATATAGCTAAAGTATCTTTTACAGTTGAAGATATCTGTCTTAAATGACATGTCGTTTTAAAGAGAAGTTAACCCTTTAAATATGTTACCAACCAAATGGCCAAGCTCCTATATCTTCGACGGACAAACCAATGACTCGCTTGTTTCGAGCCGATGATAGTGAGGATGCACAATTCACATCGCTGAGGCGGCTAAAAACAGATGAAATTCCTCAAATTGTCGATGAATTTAGACTTGCTACAAAGAATGCCATAAAAGCTAGTAGGTTCTGTTCCTAATTAAACGTGAAACTTGTCGGAAGTAAAATTGTTCAACATTCAAACTACATGAACCATATTTGATTTACAAAATGAAAAAGATTCAAGAGTAAATGCACCCCAGTAGTAGAGTTATAATTTCTGCCAAATGGTAGTAGATATAAATATATACTAGTTCATCTTTTAAAATGTTGGACAGTTAGTGCATAACCCTATTTTGCTTCGGGAAATTACAAGATTTATAGCTAATCCAAACACCTCTTTTTCAACTTTTGGATTTAATCTTCCCCAGTACGTATTTTAGTCCTTAATAAGCTTCTGCTACTTTTGTTTACACTATTTATCTCTTGAGATCCACGGGGGCTCATGGCTACATTGTTGACCAATTTTTAAAAGATCAAGTGAATAATCGAACTGACAGATACAGTGGATCCTTAGAGAATCGTTGTGGTTTCGCTATTGAAGTTGTAGAAGCTCTTGCTAACGAGATAGGGATTAAAGCTATCTCCATTTACTGACTCCTATGAATCAGGGGACTCCAACCCTGAGGCCTTGGGGCTTCACATGGCGGAATCCTTAAACAAGTACGGAATTCTGTATTGCCACGTGGTTGAGCCAAGAATGAATACGGTTGGAGAGTTACATGAGACTCCTCATAGTCTTGTCCCCATTAGGAAGGCTTTCAAGGGTACCTTAATTGTTGCCGGGGACTATAACAGGGAAGATGGGAACAACGCTTTGGCCGAAAACCGCGTGGATCTTGTTGTTTATGGTCGTCATTTCTTGGCTAATTCAGATTTGCCAAGAGATTCGAGCTCAATGCTCCTCTAAATATGTACATAAGAGACACGTTTTATTTATCCGATCCTATTATTAGTTACACTGATTATCCATTCTTTAGACCACTGTTAGATACTCAATTTAAGGTGTGAGGGCTTGAATGAATTATTGATAACACCTACACGAGATGTAAGGACTTGAATAATTCGCTAATGTTGTATGAACTCTAAATAATTATATCAATGAAACATTTTACTTATTTTTGATCTTATTGTGTTTTTTGTTTTTGTTTTTTTTTTTTTTTTGATAGTATATTTGATCTTATTGTTGATTATACTATTATCCATTTCTTGAAACAAATGGTTGATTTGAGGTGCGAGAGCTTGCTTGGATGATTTATCACTAGCACCCAAACAAGTTGTAGGGACTAGAATGGTTTCTTAATTTTGAGCCTAATGGTGTCAATCCTACATTGTAGCAGATCCTATCTACGAAGCTACATGTTATTAGGGGAATAAGAGAGAATTATGCTGACGTGGACACTCTTAATTAAATGATGTTGCAATTCGTCTCAATACAGCATAAAAATTATTGAAAACAAAATCAACAAACTTTCCTTAAAAAAAAAGAGAGACAGAAAGAATTTCTATTTAAGAACTATCTTTTTTTACTTAAAAAAAAAACGACTATCTTTTTTCCAATTTATAATAATTGTATTTTTAATGACTGGAATATTAGTCTTTAACTGTTTAATTTGTGAATATACAAGTCAAAAATATGAATCGCATTATAAAAATTGCTCGCATTCATATGTCGAACTATGAAAAATTTATTACATGATTAATATTGAAAAAAGGACAATCCCTATAACAGAAATCTTCAAAAAATACATCATTTATTGTGAAAAAAAAGGGCAACTTATTTTAGTACTCAATCAATAAGTCATATCTTATTCGGTATATATATAACTGTTAAACTTCTCATAACAGAGTTGTATATATATGGATAAGATTAAACGGGCCAACTCATGGTCTGCCTCCTTATCCCGTGGTCTGGATTCTCGCAGCTCGTCCCATCCTTCACATGACAGTTTGACTGGGCCTAGGTTCATGACCTGGGCTGGCCCCTTAGTGACTTTTTAAAAGACAAAATTACCCAAAAAAACAAATTTTTTTGTTTTCATTTATTAACTATCATACTACAAATTCCTATATCTTGAAAAACATAATATAATTTAGTTTTATTTTATATCATATTGATCTACTATTACTTTTTTTATATTATATTGATATAATAGTACTCAAATTTATATCATTCAGATACTTTCTCATTTTTAAAACTATATTTTATGTATAAAACTTACTAAGCGACCTTGACGCATAATGTTATAGGGCAAAGTTGAATCGACCTTTGTTTCTATTGGGCTTGGCCATGGCCAGCAGCCTACAATTTTCACCTCTATTCGAAATAAGTATTTGGTTTATCAAATTATCCCAAATCAATTATTTTCTCTATGTGATTGTTAAAATAAATGTAGTGTAAATACATCCATAAAATTAACTCGCAAATAACGACCCTTTTTTGGGAAGTTTGACAATTCTCGAAACGTTATAAAATTGAGTGGCTAATAAATCTGGTGGGATTTGGGTATTCTGTCTGCACCCATGCCGAAACTTTTATCGAGCATGAAACATGGCCCTACAACACCACTCTGACATCACTTTCTTACCCATCTTCTTCTTCTTCTTCCCCACTCGCCCCTCTAATGCCATGCAGTGTTCTGTAATATTATTAAAAAGGTAAATTGCTCATTTAGTGTCTGAACTTATAATCATGTACAATTTTAGTCCCTGAATGTTTTTTTTTAACTGAAATGCTTCTAAACTCTTAAAATGTTGCTACAAAATCCTTTCCGTCAATTTTTGGACGTAATCTGTTAGTAATTTGATTAAAAAGTGGTGCTAACTACAGATTACATTCAAAAATTAACGGAAATAACTATTGTTACAATGTTTTTAACTTTCTAGCTACGAAAAAAAGAACAGGAAATGCCCATAAACTATTAAAATATTTCTATAATAGTTATTTTCTATTAATTTTTAAACGAAATCAGTTAGTAATTTGATCAAAAAGTAATACTAACTAACATATTTCATCCAAAATTAACGTAAAGGTCTATTGTAACAACATTTTAATAGTTTAGGGACATTCCAGTTACAAAAAAAGTTTGGGGACTAAAGTTATACAAAATTAAAACTTAAGGACCAGCCTAACAATTACCCTAAATATTTATATATGTATGTATATATATATTTGTAATTAATGGGTGTTTTGTACAAATATATCCCAAGTATATTCACCACACAAGTTAGCAAGAAATGGAAAACAAGAACAGGGACGTTCACTTGCAGGCAGCTGTAGAATCGAGCAACGACAGTCAAACGGGTGCTGCTCAAACTCCGACCGATATTAACATCCCTCTTCTCACTCCTTACAAGATGGGCAACTTCAATGTTTCTCATAGGTTGTGTTCTTATAGTTTGTTTGAGTCTATGTTCTCCGTTCCATAGTTCTGTTTTCAGATTCGTTCCATATTTTTAAGCCACTTGTGTTTCTTACATTAGTATATTTATACTTTTTATTATTATTATTATTATTATTTTTTTTTTTTTTTGCAGAGTTGTTTTGGCACCACTGACTCGGCAGAGGTCATACCACAACGTTCCCCAACCACACGCCATTTTGTACTACTCTCAAAGAACCACTAAAGGTGGTCTCCTGATTTCTGAAGCAACTGTAATATCCGAAACTGCGCGAGGTTAATTCTAACTAGACCACCAATGTCAAGTTTTTTATTTGTTTTTATTTATTTTTTATTATTATTTTTTTTAAGGACTTGAAAGTTTTGAAACTGTGTCTTCCAATTCTTTTCCATGTGTGTAGGTATCCAGATACCCATGGAATATGGACAAAAGAGCAAGTTGAAGCCTGGAGACCCATTGTCGATGCTGTTCATGCTAAAGGAGGTGTTTTTTTCTGTCTAATTGGCATGTGGGAAGAGTCTCAAATTCAAGTGAGTTCTTGAGGACTTATTAACCATTTGTTGTGTATATATTTCAAACATATATTTTGAAGATGAAAGGTGTAGTTTCATATATGTATATATATATATATATATATATAATAGCTTTTAAAAGTTGAGTGACATGTATGCCTATACACACTCACACATGTAGTATGGTGAAATTGTGAATCCATCGAATGAAATATTTATTTTGGTACCAAGTATGAAGTAGTGAAGCTGGGACCATGAGATGTAATTTCCATCATAGTAGAACATCATATTACTGAAGTTGAAAAAACTATTTTTTCATTTCAGTTTCTTTTTTCTTTTTTTTCCCCATTCATTTGGAAAATCATAGGCACCCTCTTTTTTTTTCGATATTTTTCTATTGGTTGGTCATTGGTTTCTTGTCAAATATGCATGGGATCATTGGGACTATTTGATCAAGATATTAATTCCACCTTCTTGGCGAGTACAGGTTTCCAACCAAATGGCCAAGCTCCTATATTTTCGACGGACAAACCATTGACTTCCCAATTTCATTATGATGAGAGTGATACTAACGATTCACACCTTCGAGGCGGCTAAGAACAGATGAAATTCCTCAAATTATCGATGAATTTAGAATTGCTGCAAGGAATGCCATAGAAGCTGGTAGATTATCTTCCTAGTTAAGCGTAAAACTTGTTGGAAGTAAAAATAGTGTTCAACATTCAAACTACATATGAACCATATTTTTTATAACACTATTGATCTCTTATGTATAGGCTTTGATGGAGTGAGATCCATGGGGCTCATGGCTACATCATTGACCAATTTCTGCAAGATCAAGTGAATGATCGAACTGACAAATACGGTGGATCCTTAGAGAATCGTTGTCGTTTCGCTCTTGAAGTTGTTGAAGCTGTTGCTAACGAGATAGGGGCAGATAGAGTTGGAATAAGACTATCTCCGTTTGCTGAGTACATGGAGTCAGGGGACCCCAACCCTGAAGCATTGGGGCTTTACATGGTGGAATCCTTAAACAAGTATGGAATTCTATATTGCCACGTGGTTGAGCCAAGAATGAAGATGGCCGGAGACATAAATGAGACCCCTCATAGTCTTGTCCCCATGAGAAAGGCTTTCAAGGGTACCTTCATTGTTGCTGGGGGTTATGACAGGGAAGATGGGAACAAAGCTTTGGCCGAAAACCGTGCAGATCTTGTTGCTTATGGTCGCCATTTCCTGGCTAATCCAGATTTACCAAAGAGATTCAAGCTCAATGCTCCTCTAAATAAGTACATCAGAGTGACATTTTACTCATCCGATCCTATTGTCGGTTACACCGATTATCCGTTTCTTGATACCATTGTTTAGATACTCAACTTGATGTGTGACAGCTTGAATGAACTATTGCTAGCACCCAAAACTAGGTGCAAGGACTTGGATAATTTGGTAAGGTTGTGTGTACCAAATTCAAGCCAATGCTCTTCTTAATAAAGTACATTAATGAGACATTTTTATTTATTTGATCCTGTTACTGATTATTTATTTTGATTATCCGTTTCTTGAAACCACTATTTTGGTATCCAATTTGAGGTGTGAGAGCTAGGATGGTGAGTTGTAGGGACTTGAATGATTAGCTAATTATGTATGTATCAACACTTTCCCACATTATGTTTTGAACAATAAATATATCACCATTTTTGGCTACTTTAATCATTTAGAACTTGAGACTAACGGTGTCGATCAGGTACGCCCCTGAACGTCCAGAGCCTGCGTTGTAGCAGATTCTATCTAGCAAACTACATGTCATTTAATGGAATAACTCATAGTACTATTGTAATATAATCATCACAACGTGACAATATGTGAGATCTTCCACGTAACTATGTAACAATAAAATGACAGATCTTTTATGTCATGTGCTCTTTTGTTATATTTTACATGTATGATATTGCATCACCAATTTTGATAAATAGTAATTTTATAGGAGGTAATATTGATAAGGAAAACAACTCCAGAAATACATTCATTTTTATGATTGGATCCTGTAATTCCGTAGTGGTTTAATTTGTTTCCAATAGCCAATAAGGGGAAAGGATAATTAGTTATAATAATAAAGGAGATAATTTTATGCTTTAGCTTTCGGCAACTCGTTCTCGTTGATGGATGGTGATGTAATTCTGTGTTGGATAAGATTCTCTCTCCTTGCTCAAGAAGTTGTATTGCCTAATCTTTTTTTTCCTTCGTTTTTGTGCGTGTGATTGAATCATCCCTTTTGTGCCAATAATGCAATTGGATTTTTTTTTTCTCTCTCAAAATCCAAACCACAATTTTTTTTTCCTTAACAATTATCCTTAACGATTATGTTTAAATTCTCAATTCAAATTGAATCTTTTTAAATTTAATTCACCTACAAACAAACTACATATAGCTTGTCATCCATGATTCGTTGAATGATAGTACATTAACGGCTAATTATGTCCCTATTTTAAATATATTTTCTTTCAGGGAGATCCCTATTTTAAATAATAGTGTGGTCTCACAATTATATTGGTATGCAATTCATAGATATTTAAAATTGGAGTTTTAAAAATGTATATTTGGTTTTTTTTTTTTTTTTAAATCTGTTTGGAGTGAAAAAAGTGAAAAATTTTAAAATTTATTTCAAAACAAAATTTTCAATATGGATCTTAGTTCATTTATCTCTAAATTCTATGCATTTGAAAAAAAAAAAAAAAAAAATCTACGGGCCTGTTTGATTGAGTAGTTTAAGTTGAGATTTTTAAGTTTAAATAGTAAATTTTTTGAATTTTCAGAAAAGACAAAAAACTTTTTGGGAAAAAAGACAAAAAAAGTTTGAATTGAATGCTTTGAGTGGTTGAGACAAACATGCCCTATCTCATTTGAATTTGAAATAATAAAATTATGGACTTTTAAATTTGAGTTTACTATAAATATTTAAATATGTGAATAATAAAAATTAATTTTAAATTGAGGGAGAATGACAAAATAATAATAATAATAATTATTATTATTATTATTATTCTGGAAATCAGATGTTGCCCTCAAATGGCCCTAAGATTAAGCAAACTATCAGTAAGCAAACTCTAATAACGAAAAGTTAATAACAAATAGGAATTTATACGGTATGACATTCCAAGCTTTAGGCGGTGTTTGGTGAATGAGTTTGAGTTGAAATTTTTAAATTTAAATAGTAATTTTTTTTGAATTTTTAGAAAAGACAAAAAACCTTTTGTAGAAAAGATAAAAAACTTTTTCAGAAAAAGACAAAAACTGACTTGAAAAATTTGAGTTTGAGTTAAAATGTCAAACTCCTCCTTCGTCTTTGATAGGAAACAGTTCATGCAACAATTAAAAAGTTATTATTGTACTGTTTATCAAAAAAATAAAAAATAAAAAAATTATTATTTTACGAAGCATTACCATCTTAAAAAAAACAATGGTGGGGATATTGCGGTCAATGTTGGTGGTTTGAAAAGTCCGATGAACACGTATGCACAAACGTCAGCAGCATCAATAAATCACTTTTTCTTCCCTCCAAGTAGAAAAATGTAGGACCCACGTTCCCCTTCTTCCATGTTTCCTGATTTCGCAGCCGACCAGCTGCAGTGTACTACTGTCCTCTAGTTGCATGTATAAATACCACAATTGGGTCTTCATTCATCCTCAATTCTCCCCATCAGCAACTGCCAACAAGCAAACTCGTAGACCCACAAAATGGAAAGCGAAAGCAGGGTTCAGTTAGACGAGACCAACGACGGTCACAAGATCCCTCTATTAACTCCTTACAAGATGGGAAAGTTTGATCTTTCTCATAGGTATTGTTGTTTCTCGTACTTCTGAATTTTGTCTCCATTATTTGACTTTCCTGTTCTGGATTCCTGATTCTGTTTTTTGTTTAATGGGATAAATTTGACATTTTAAGTGGTTTGTGTTTCTTAAATTCTTATAAGCTCAGATAATAAAATACTTAAACATATGTTTACACGGGGTGGGGGGGGGCGGGATGGAATGTATATGCGTGGGTGGCACGTAGTTGAAAAGTCTCGTTAGTCATATACTCATGACGTAAGGAACTTTGTGGCCAGCTCTGGTCACGTACTTCCATACGTCGGAGATCATTTTACGTTTGAAACTTCAAGAGAAAATTTATTATTTGAAAATGAAGAATACCAAAAGGAAAAGTAAAAACAAAACAAACAAGAAGAAAAGAAAAGAAAGAAAATTTCAAATCACCAATCAGCTTCCTACACGTTCACATACCCCAAGCCTTGCATTTTTTTAAAGAAATTTTAATTTTTTTTTTTATTTTTACCAGGACTACTCTTGTGTATATAAAGACGCACCAAATTGGAACATCCTTCTTCTTCATTGCAGCACAACAAATCATATGCACGGTAAAGAAAATCACGAATTAGTGATCAGCTTGAAAGCGGAAAATATGGAAAGCAAAATTAGCAAGCTGCAATTGCCTGTGGTTGTTGAAGATCAAGATGATGATCGTCATGAATTAGCCAAAAAACCGATCATTGGTGCTGCTCGACCTCTTCTTACTCCTTACAAGATGGAAAACTTCAATCTTTCTCATAGGTAATGTTAAAAATTCGTATCACGAACATCGATGAATTGATATTTTTGCAATGCTCATGTATATATTGTGATTATGTAATAATTAATTCTTGTATTTAATATTAGTATTTAATATTAGTATTAATATTAGTGTGTTCTTGTTGCATTCAGAATTGTTTTGGCCCCATTGACGCGACAGAGGTCGTTCGAAAACCTTCCTCAGCCACACGCTATCTTATACTACTCACAGAGAACCTCTAAAGGAGGTCTTCTCATTACTGAAGCAGCTGGAGTTTCCAACACTTCTCTAGGGTAAATATGATAGTGATGAGATACTAGCATTTTAGCTAGGACTCTTGTCTGTTACAATTATTTAAATTAACTTTTCAGTGTGTGTATATGTATGTAAGTATTTGTAATGTATAATACAGGTTCCCACATCTCCCTGGAATATGGACAAAAGAACAAGTTGAAGCATGGAGACCAATTGTAGATGCTGTTCATGCTAAAGGTGGTATCTTTTTCTGTCAAATTTGGCACACGGGAAGGTCTTCCAATACAGGTTTGTTTTTAGTATTTTTTTTCCCCCTTAACTATTTAATTTGTTAATTTAGATATATATGTTTGATAATCTTATACTTCAAATTTGGTGTAATATGTAGATTTTCAACCAAATGGTGAAGCTCCTATCTCTTCCACAGACAAGCCAATAAGCCCCGACCTACACTTCGATGCCATTGATCTGCCAAAGTTCACACCTCCAAGGCGGCTGAGAACAGAAAGAAATCCCACTCATTGTCAATGATTTTAAGATAGCTGCAAGAAATGCTGTTGAAGCTGGTAAGTGATCTATTATACCAAATATTAAACTTGACGGTATTAGAGTTAAATCAAAATATTAATAAAAGCTAGTTTTGTAGTTTGTAGTTTAATTGTGCATTGTACATAATCTAGGTTTACAAACAATTTGATCCTAGAATTAATGGTCTTTAATTAATTCACGTGACATATTTTCTACTTAGTTAAGTAATATTCAACATACATAATTACCTGCTAGGGTTATTTCAACGGGTGGGAGGGAGATTCACAGGTTTAAATCCTAGGTTTAATATCTGCAAGGTCTTCTTTCAAGTTAATAAAAAGGTGGATACACATAAGGCCCCTAAAAAAAAATAAAAGCATTTTTTTTTAATTTGTTGATCTTAATTTACATATTGTATGAGTATGTAGGTTTTGATGGAGTTGAGATCCATGGAGCTCATGGCTACCTAATTGAACAGTTTCTTAAAGATCAAGTGAATGACCGAACAGACAAATATGGCGGGTCGATAGAAAACCGTTGTCGTTTTGCACTAGAAGTTGTTGAAGCCGTTGCGAACGAGATAGGGGCAGATAGAGTTGGAATAAGGCTATCTCCATTTGCTGACTACAACGATGCAAAAGACTCCAATCCAGAAGAGCTAGGGCTTTACATGGCCAAATCCTTGAACAAGTATGGAATCCTCTACTGCCACGTGGTTGAGCCAAGGATGAAGAAACCTCTAGAAGCAAGCAAGACCCACTTTAGTCTTATGCCCATGAGAAAGGCTTTTAGAGGCACCTTCATTGTTGCCGGAGGTTACACTAAAGAAGATGGGAACGAAGCATTATCTGAAAATCGTGCTGATCTCATTGTTTATGGTCGTCTGTTCTTGACTAATCCAGATTTACCAAAGAGATTTGAGCTTAATGCACCTCTAAACAAGTACAATAGAAGCACATTCTATACATCTGATCCTATTATCGGTTACACTGATTATCTATTTCTTAAAACCACAATGTAACTTGATGATTAGTATGTAAAATAGGAAAGGTTCGTAATTGAGGGGGGGGGGGGGGGGATTTCTTTTCCATTGTATTTTTTTTTCTGCTTTCTTTGTTCATTATTAGATATTTATTTATTATGGTTTTAGTTAAAATAAATTGTGATGTATATATTAAAATCAATAAAAAAGTGTTTTCTCGTGGCAGATATGTGCGTGTGTGTGTGTTTGCTGTTTTACTACTAAGTAATACTTTGCAATAGTATAAAGCCGCGGCTGTGCTTTTGTTAACTCTTAAAAGAGTCGGGTTTTTTTTTTTAACTCATTTATCATTAGTGGCGGTTTAATTAGAAGAAAACATAAATATGTAAATATTTCTTTTACAAAAGCTCTTGTTGGTAGATAAGGAATATATAGTTGGTTGAGAGAGACGCTATTAGACATATTAGCACTAGTTTTAAGCTCAAATTTAAGCTCAAATAATTCTACGAATTTAGTGACTGTTATCTTGATCTAACAGTTTTCAGACTAACTTTAAATTGTTTAAGACCTCATTTTTGAATCTCTCATCCCAAACTCAAAATATTATAATGTCGAGATCGAATGGGATAATATGATATTCTATTTCAAAGCGACTACGCTAAAATTAATTAAGCCACAAAAGTTAACATTTTTGTGGATTATATATCCATAGTTTCCTATTGATTTTGATCATTATTATTATTATTTTTCCAATGGCTATGTAAAGGGAGAAAAAAGATTATAAACTTATACTTTTGTAACTTGTAAATTAAAAGTGGAAATAATTCATGCGTGCATCAGCTTTTGAACAACTTGTCCTCGGTGATTACATTCCCAACCGAATTCATTTTCCTCCAATGTGAAAAAGTCACAAAACTTCTAGTTCTTTTTTTTTTTTTTTTTTAACTTGAACATGAGAAGATTCGAATTGATCTTCATCTTAAGATAAAGTGTGTGAAATTACTATTAGATTATATTTGTAATCACTTTTTCCTTTCTTTTTGATGCTTGTTATTGATTGAGAACTGAGCAGATCCCATAGTTTGACATTGAAAGGGCAAGCCATATCTCATGAGCGTTTTCTTTGAATGCCACTTTTGTTAACGCTACTGACTCTTACTATAGGCTTTGATGGAGTTGAGATCCATGGGGCTCGTGGCTACCTCATTGACCAATTTCTGAAATATCCAGTGAATGACCGAACTGACAAATACGGTGGATCCTTAAAGAACCGTTATCGTTTTGCTCTTGAAGTCGTTGAAGCTGTTGTCAATGAGATAGGGGCTGACAGAGTTGGAATAAAACTCTCTCCATTTGATGACTACCTGGAATCAGGGGACTCCAACCCTGAAGCACTGGGGCTTTACATGGTGGAATCCTTGAACAGGTATGGAATTCTGTACTGCCATGCAGTTGAGCCAAGTAGGGAGAAGGATGTAGACATAAAAGAGAGACCGCAAAGTCTTGTTCCCATGAGAAAGGCTTTCAAGGGCACCTTCATTGTTGGCGGGGGGCTATAACAAGGAAGATGGGAACAAAGCTCTGGCCGAAAACCGAGCAGATCTTATTGTCTATGGTCGTCATTTATTGGCTAATCCAGATTTAATAATAAGAAATGGGCCCCACAGACAATTTTAATTGAAACGCCTTGAAAGTGTGGGGCCAATAAATCTGATTGGGGTCCATGTCTACTGCCTACACGCATGCCCAAACGTCAGGACTCAGCAGCCATCAACTTTTCCCCTGTTTTTTTTTTTTGGGCAGTTCAGCAGCCATGAATTATTAAGCATGACTGGCCAGGGACAACAGAGACAAACACGACATCAGCTTTTTAACTATTTAAAATTTTAGTTTGACTATTTTGTTCTCTGACGCTTTGTTTGGAATTTGACTTTAATTTTAATTAAATTATATTTTTTTAATCTTAATTTTTCTTTTTTTAAAAAAATAATTAAAATTTATAATAAATTTTTGAAAAATTAACTAATTATAATTTAAATTTTTAATTTTCAACCGACAAACCAAATGTAAATTTATATTTTTTATTTCTTCATTTCTTTTTCATTTTTTACTTTGTTATTTTTTTATTTTTATTTTTTTCATTTCATACAACAATTTTTTAAATAATTTTTGTTTAGAATTTGTTTTCAACATTTGCTTTGCTTTCTTGATTTACACTGTACGTGTGCTATCCTACTCATGGGTAGAGCCAAAAACATATTTCAGTGAGAGTTTACATTAAAAAAAATTTTCAAGATAAAATAAATTTTAATACAGGTTATATGAGAATTTTTAATTTTAGTGAGTTTATTTGAAAATTTTTAATTGAAGTGAGGACAAAGCAGTAAAATGTAAACATAGAATTAATCTTAGTACTGATTATGTGATAATTATGTATTTTTAGTAGTGGCAAAGTGTGACCTATATGAGTAATTTTTATTTTTAGTGGGGGACAAATTGTATAAACTTTAAAATTTTTGGGGGTAAATTTGTAACAAAAATTTTCAGTATATATATATATATATATATATATTCAACACACAGTAAGCCAGAAATGGAAAGCAAGAACAAGGACATTCACTTGCAGTGATAGATTCATGATTTCAATCCAGTAGGAGCACAAATAAAAAGAACTTTTTTTAATAACATTTACTATCATGTATATTACAAAACACTATCAAGTACATAAAAAAATATGTAAATATCAAAAGTAATCTCCTACAATAAAAAAATGTATAAAATTTCATATAGTTTATTAACTTAAGGTCAAATATCTTTATATGTCAATTAAAAGCTATCAAATTTTTGGGTGTAAACTTTTTATATGAAAGTAATAAAAAATAAAGCTAATGGGAAGAAAGCGAAGAAATAAAAGATGAGATGGAAGAGAATAAAAAATAGTAGTGGCAGGTACTCGAAGCCAGAGAGAAACAAAACAATAGGAAAATTTTGAAAAAGAAATGAATAGAGAAAGAAGGAAGAGAAAGTCATATTTATGAATTAAAAAAAAGAGAGAGAGAGAGAGAGAGAGCGCTAATCCTACATATATGTAAAAGAGTTGTATGCTCTTTATTGTTCATTTTTCATCGTAAAAAACATGAGATTTGGCTGCGTTTTGGAGTTTTGGGAACCGTATTTTTTTTTTACTGATCCTAACTGCAAGTACATTAATGTCTGTTGTTGATTGAAGTTTTTTTTTTCTTAAAAAAAAAACATTATTTTACTATCCTAGATGCAAGTAAAGGAGCCTGGTTTTTTTTTTTTTTTTTTTTACACTTATATCCTGACAAGTTTTAAAATTTGTGGGACCCACTCAAAGTTATTTTTGTTTTTTCAACCATTTCTCTTCTCTTCCCCTCTCTGTCGTGCTATATCTTGTTTTTTTTTTTTTTTTTTTCCTTTACATATTTTGTTAAGCTGTAAAGCATATACGAGGGACAAATGAAAGTAAATCATATATTTTGGGACAGCGAGAAACAATATAGTTAAAGTATCTTTTACAGCTGAAGATATCTATATTAAATGACATGTCGTTTAAAGAGAAGTTAATCATTTAAATATGTTACCAACCAAATGACCAAACTCCTATATCTTCGACGGACAAACCAATGACTCACTTGTTTCAAGCCAATGATAGTGAGGACGCACAATTCACATCATTGAGGCGGCTAAAAACAGATGAAATTCCTCAAATTGTCGATGAATTTAGACTTGCTGCAAAGAATGCCATAAAAGCTAATAGGTTCTGTTTCTAATTAAACGTGAAACTTGTCGGAAGAAAAAGTGTTCAACATTCAAACTACATGAACCATATTTGATTTACAAAATGAAAAAGATTCAAGAGTAAATGCACCCTAGTAGAGTTATAATTTCTGCCAAATGGTAGTAGATATAAAAATATACTAGTTCATCTTTTAAAATGTTGGACAGTTAGTGCAGAACCCTATTTTGCTTCGGGAAATTACAACATTAATAGCTAATCCAAACACCCCTTTTTCAACTTTTGGATTTAATCTTCCCCAGTACGTATTTTAGTCTTTAATAAGCTTCTGCTACTTTTGTTTACACTATTTATCTCCTGAGATCCACGGGGCTCATGGCTACATCGTTGACCAATTTCTAAAAGATCAAGTGAATGATTGAACTGACAGATACGGTGGATCCTTAAAGAATCGTTGTCGTTTCGCTCTTAAAGTTGTTGAAGCTCTTGCTAACGAGATAGGGATAAGGCTTTCTCCATTTACTGACTCCTATGAATCAGGGGACTCCAACCCCGAGGCCTTAGGGCTTCACATGGCGGAATCCTTAAACAAGTATGGAATTCTGTACTGCGACGTCGTTGAGCCAAGAATGAATACGGTTGGAGAGTTACACGAGACTCCTTATAGTCTTGTCCCCATTAGGAAGGCTTTCAAGGGTACCTTCATTGTTGCCGGGGGCTATAACAGGGAAGTTGGGAACAAAGCTTTGGCCGAAAACCGCGTGGATCTTGTTGCTTATGGTCGTTATTTCTTGGCTAATCCAGATTTGCCAAAGAGATTCGAGCTCAATGCTCCTCTAAATATGTACATTAGAGAGACATTTTATTTATCCGATCCTATTATTAGTTACACCGATTATCCATTTTTTTAGACCACTGTTTAGATACTCAATTTAAGGTGTGAGGGCTTGAATGAATTATTGATAACACCTACACGAGATGTAAGGACTTGAATAATTCGCTAATGTTGTATGAACTCTAAATAATTATATCAATGAGACATTTTACTTAGTTTGATCTTATTGTTTTTTTGTTTTTTGTTTTTTGTTTTTTTTTTTTGATAGTATATTTGATCTTATTGTTGATTATACTATTATCCATTTCTTGAAACAAATGGTTGATTTGAGGTGCGAGAGCTTGCTTGGATGATTTATTACTAGCACCCAAACAAGTTGTAGGGAATAGAATGGTTTGCTAATTTTGAGCCTAATGGTGTCAATCCTACATTGTAGCAGATCCTATCCTGGAAGCTACATGTTATTAGGGGAATAAGAGAGAATTATGCTGACGTGGACACTCTTAATTAAATGATGTAGCAATTTCGTCTCAATACAGCATAAAAATTATTGAAAACAAAACCAACAAACTTTCCTTAAAAGAGAGAGAGAGAGAGAGAGAATTTATATTTAAGAACTATCTTTTTTACTTTAAAAAAAAAAAAGACTCTTTTTCCAATTTATAAAAATTTTATTTTTTAACGACTGGAATATTAGTTTTTTAACTGTTTAATTTATGAATATACAAGTCAAAAATTTACAATGCATTATAAAAATTGCTCGCATTCACATGTCGAACTATGAACAATTTATTACATGATTAAAATTGAAAAAAGGACAATCCCTATAACAGAAATCTTCAAAAAAAAAAAACATCAATTATTGTGAAAAAAAGGGTAACTTGTTTTAGTACTCAAACAATAAGTCATATCTTATTTGGTATGTAACTGTTAAAACTTCTCAAAATAGAGTTGTATATATGGATAAGATTAAACAGGTCAACTCATGGTCTGCCTCCTTACCCCGTGGTCTGCATTCTCGCGGCTCGTCCCATCCTGCACATGACGGGTTGACTGGGCCTAGGTTCATGACCTGGGCTGGCCATTAGTGACCCTTTAAAAGAAAAAATTACACAAAAAAACAGCTTTTTTTTTATTTTTTTATTTCATCTATCTGTTATCGTAATACAAACTCCTCTATCTTAATAAACATAATATGAACTTTAGTTTTATTTTATGTCATATTAATTTAATATTACTTCTTTTATATTATATTAATACAATAATATTTAAATTTGTATCATTCAGATATTTTCTCATTTTTTAAAACTATTTTTAATGTATAAAACTTACTAACCAACCTTGATGCATAAGGTTATAGGGCAAAGTTGAACCGACCTTTCTTTCTATTAGGCAGGTTTTTTTTTTATTTTTTATTTTACCTTCCCTAGGTCCTCATGGACCAGGCCATGCCGAGCGGCCCACAATTTTCACCTCTAATCGAAATAAGTATTTGGTTTATCAAATTGTCCCAAATCAATTATTTTCTCTATCTGATTGTTAAAATAAATGTATTGTAAATATATCCATAAAATTAACTCACAATAACGACCCTCTTTTGGAAAGTTTGACAATTCTTGAAACGTTATAAAAATGAGTGGCTAATAAATCTGGTGGGATTTGTGTATATTGTCTGCACCCATGCAAAGCGTTTATTGAGCATGAAACAGGGCCCTACCACACCATTCGGACATCACTTTCTTACCCTTCTTCTTCCCACTAGCCCCTCTAACCGCCATGCAGTGTACTTTAATATTATAAAAAAGATAAATTGTTCATTTAGTACATGAACTTTTAATCATGTACAATTTTAGTCTCTGAACTATTTTTGTAGCTAGAATGTCTCTAAACTTTTAAAATATTGTTACAAATTAAAATCCTTTTTGTCAATTTTTGGACATAATATGTTAGTAATTTGATCAAAAAATAGTGTTAATTACAGATTTCATCCAAAAATTAACGGAAATAACTACTGTTGCAATGTTTTTAACTTTCTAGCTACAAAAAAAAAAAAAAAAAAACAGGAAATACCCTTAAACTATTAAAATATTACTATAAAGTTATTTTCTATTAATTTTTAAATGGAATATGTTAATAATTTAGTCAAAAAGTAATATTAACTAACAGATTTCATAAAAAAAAATTAATGTAAACGACTACTGTAGTAATATTTTAATAGTTTAGGGACATTCTAACTAAGAAAAAAAAGTTTGGGGACCAAAGTTGTATAAAATTAAAAATTTAAGAACCAACCTAACAATTTACCATAAATATATATATATATATATATATTTGTAATTAATGCGTGTTTTGGCACAAATATATCCCAAGTATATTCACCACACAAGTTAGCAAGAAATGGAAAGCAAGAACAGGGACGTTCACTTGCAGAGAGCAGTAGAATCGAGCAACGACAGTCAAACGGGTGCTGCTCAAACTCCGACCGATATTAACATCCCTCTTCTCACTCCTTACAAGATGGGCAACTTCAATGTTTCTCATAGGTTGTGTTTCTTATAGTTTGTTTGAGTCTATGTTCTCCGTTCCATAGTTCTGTTTTCAGATTCGTTCCATATTTTTAAGCCACTTGTGTTTCTTTATATTTATACTTTTTTAAAATTTTATTATTATTGTTATTATTATTATTATTATTTTTGCAGAGTTGTTTTGGCTCCACTGATTCGGCAGAGGTCATACCACAACGTTCCCCAACCACACGCCATTTTGTACTACTCTCAAAGAACCACTAAAGGTGGTCTCCTGATTTCTGAAGCAACTGTAATATCCGAAACTGCGCGAGGGTAATTCTAACAAGATCCCCAATGTCAAGTTTTCTTATTATTTTATTTATTTTTATTTTATAATTATTATTTTTTTAAGGACTTAGAAAGTTTTTGAAACTGTGTCTTCCAATTCTTTTCCATGTGTGTAGGTATCCAGATATCCCTGGAATATGGACAAAAGAGCAAGTTGAAGCCTGGAGACCCATTGTCGATGCTGTTCATGCAAAAGGTGGTGTTTTTTTCTGTCAAATTTGGCATGTGGGAAGAGTCTCAAATTCATGTGAGTTCTTGAGGAGTACTTATTAATCATTTGTTGTGTAAATGTTTCAAACATATATTTTGAAGATGAAAAGGTTTAGTTTCATATATATATATATATATATATATATATTATACCTTTTAAAAGTTGAATGACATGTATGACTATACACACTCACACATGTAGTATGGTGAAATTGTGAATCCATCGAATGAAATATTTATTTTGGTACCAAGTATGAAGTAGTGAAGCTGGGACCATGAGATGTAAATTCCATTATAGTAGAACATCATATCACTGAAGTTGAAAAAAAAAAAATTTTGACTTTGGTTTCTTCTTTTTTTTTTTTTTTTTTTTTTTTTTTCCGTTCATTTGGAAAATCATAGGCACCCTCCCTTTTTTTTTTCGATATTTTTCTTATTGGTTGCTCATTGGTTTAATTTCTTGTCAAATATGCATGGGATCATTGGGACTATTTGATCAAGATATTAATTCCACCTTCTTGGCGAGTACAGGTTTCCAACCAAATGGCCAAGCTCCTATATCTTCGACGGACAAACCATTGACTTCCCAATTTCATTATGATGAGAGTGATACTACACAATTCACACCTCCGAGGCGGCTAAGAACAGATGAAATTCCTCAAATTGTCGATGAATTTAGAATTGCTACAAGGAATGCCATAGAAGCTGGTAGATTCTCTTCCTAGTTAAGCGTAAAACTTGTTGGGAGTAAAAATAGTGTTCAACATTCAAACTACATATGAACCATATTTTTTATAACACTATTGATCTCTTATGTATAGGCTTTGATGGAGTTGAGATCCATGGGGCTCATGGCTACATCATTGACCAATTTCTGAAAGATCAAGTGAATGATCGAACTGACAAATACGGTGGATCCTTAGAGAATCGTTGTCGTTTCGCTCTTGAAGTTGTTGAAGCTGTTGCTAACGAGATAGGGGCAGATAGAGTTGGAATAAGACTATCTCCGTTTGCTGAGTACATGGAGTCAGGGGACTCCAACCCTGAAGCATTGGGGCTTTACATGGTGGAATCCTTAAACAAATATGGTATTCTATACTGCCACGTGGTTGAGCCAAGAATGAAGATGGCTGGAGACATACATGAGACTCCTCATAGTCTTGTCCCCATGAGAAAGGCCTTCAAAGGTACCTTCATTGTTGCCGGGGGTTATGACAGGGAAGATGGGAACAAAGTTTTGGCCGAAAACCGTGCAGATCTTGTTGCTTATGGTCGCCATTTCCTGGCTAATCCAGATTTACCAAAGAGATTCAAGCTCAATGCTCCTCTAAATAAGTACATCAGAGAGACATTTTACTCATCCGATCCTATTGTCAGTTACATCCAATTATCCGTTTCTTGATACCATTGTTTAGATACTCAACTTGAGGTGTGACAGCTTGAATGAACTATTGCTAGCACCCAAAACTAGGTGCAAGGACTTGGATAATTTGGTAAGGTTGTATGTACCAAATTCAAGCCAATGCTCTTTTTAATAAAGTATATTAATAAGACATTTTTACTTATTTGATCCTGTTACTGATTATTTATTTTGATTATCCGTTTCTTGAAACTACTATTTCGGTATCCAATTTGAGATGTGAGAGCTAGGATGGTGAGTTGTAGGGACTTGAATGATTAGCTAATTATGTACGTATCAACACTTTCCCACATTATGTTTTGAACAATAAAATATATCACCATTTTTGGCTACTTTTATCATTTAGAACTTGAGACTAACGGTGTCGATCAGGTACGCCCCTGAACGTCCAGAGCCTGGGTTGTAGCAGATTTTATCTAGCAAACTACATGTCATTTAATGGAATAACTCATAGTACTATTGTAATATAATCATCACAAACGTGACAACATGTGAGATCTTCCACGTAACTATGTAACAATAAAATGACAGATCTTTTTCGTCATGTGCTCTTTTGTTATATTTTACATGTATAATATTGCATCACCAATTCTGATAAATAAATTTTGTAGGAGGTAATATTGATAAGGAAAACAGCTCCAGAAATACATGCATTATATGATTGGATCCGTAATTCCGTAGTGGTTTAATTTGTTTCCAATAGCCAATAAGGGGAAAGGATAATTAGTTATAATAATAAAGGAGATAATTTTATGCTTTAGCTTTCGGCAACTCGTTCTCATTGATGGATGGTGATGTAATTCTGTGTTGGATAAGATTCTCCCTCCTTGCTCAAGAAGTTGTATTGCCTAATCTTTTTTTTTTTTCCTTCGTTTTTGTGCGTGTGATTGAATCATCCCTCGTGTGCCAATAATGCAATTGGATTTTTTTTCTCTCTCTCAAAATCCAAACCACACTTTTTTTTTCCTTAACGATTATCCTTAACGATTATGTTTAAATTCTCAATTCAAATTGAATTTTTTTAAATTTAATTCACCTACAAGCAAACTACATATAACTTGTCATCCATGATTCGTTGAATGATAGTACATTAACGGCTAATTATGTCCCTATTTTAAATATATTTTCTTTCAGGGAGATCCCTATTTTAAATAATAGTGTGGTCTCACAATTATATTGGTATGCAATTCATAGATATTTAAAATTGGAGTTTAAAAAATGTATATTTGGTTAAAAAAAAAACTATTTGGAGTGAAAAAAGTGAAAAATTTTAAAATTTATTTCAAAACAAAATTTTCAATATGAATCTTATTTCATTTCTCTCCAAATTCTATACATTTGAAAAAAAAAATCTACCTCATTTGAATTTGAAGTAATGAAGTTATGGACTTTTAAGTTTGAGTTTACTATAAATATTTAAATATGTGAATAATGAAAATTAATTTTAAATTGAGGGAGAATGCCAAAATAATAATAATAATAATAATTCTGGAAATCAGATGTTGCCCTCAAATGGCCCTAAGATTAAGCAAACTATCAGTAAGCAAACTCTAATAACGAAAAGTTAATAACAAATAGGAATTTATACGGTATGACATTCCAAGCCTTAGTCTTTGATAGGAAACAGTTCATGCAACAATTAAAAAGTTATTATTGTACTGTTTATCAAAAAAATAAAAAATAAAAAAGTTATTATTTTACGAAGCATAACCATCTTAAAAAAAACAATGGTGGGGATATTGCGGTCAATATTGGTGGTTGAAAAGTCCGATGAACACGTATGCACAAACGTCAGCAGCATCAATAAATCACTTTTTCTTCCCTCCAAGTAGAAAAATGGGGAACCCACGTTCCCCTTCTTCCGTTGTTTCCTGCTTTCGCAGCCGACCCGCTGCAGTGTACTACTGTCCTCTAGTTGCTTGTATAAATACCACAATTGGTTCTTCATTCATCCTCAATTCTCCCCATCAGCAACTGCCAACAAGCGAACTCGTAGACCCACAAAAATACGCACCAAATTGGAACATCCTTCTTCTTCATTGCAGCACAACAAATCATATGCACGGTAAAGAAAATCACGAATTAGTGATCAGCTTGAAAGCGGAAAATATGGAAAGCAAAATTAGCAAGCTGCAATTGCCTGTGGTTGTTGAAGATCAAGATGATGATCGTCATGAATTAGCCAAAAAACCGATCATTGGTGCTGCTCAACCTCTTCTTACTCCTTACAAGATGGGAAACTTCAATCTTGCTCATAGGTAATGTTTAAAATTCGTATGACGAGCATCGATGAATTGATATTTTTGCAATGCTGATGTATATATTCTGATTACGTAATAATTAATTATTGTATTGAATATTAGTGTGTTCTTGTTGCATTCAGAATTGTTTTGGCCCCATTGACACGAGAGAGGTCGTTCAATAACCTTCCTCAGCCACACGCTATCTTATACTATTCTCAAAGAACCTCTAAAGGAGGTCTTCTTATTGCTGAAGCAACCGGAGTTTCCAACACTTCTCTAGGGTAAATATGATAGTGATTAGATACTAGCATATTAGCGAGGACTTCTGTCTGTTATAATTATTTAAATTAACTTTCAGTGTGTGTGTATATATGTATGTATGTATGTATGTATGTATGTAAGTATTTGTAATGTATAATACAGGTTCCCACATGTCCCTGGAATATGGACAAAAGAACAAGTTGAAGCATGGAAACCAATTGTAGATGCTGTTCATGCTAAAGGTGGTATCTTTTTCTGTCAAATTTGGCACATGGGAAGGTCTTCCAATACAGGTTTGTTTTTAGTATTTTTTTTTTCCCCTTAACTATTTAATTTGTTAATTTAGATATATATGTTTGATAATCTTATACTTCAAATTTGGTGTAATATGTAGATTTTCAACCAAATGGTGAAGCTCCTATCTCTTCCACAGACAAGCCAATAAGCCCCGACCTACACTCCGATGCCATTGATCTGCCAAAGTTCACACCTCCGAGGCGGCTGAGAACAGAAGAAATCCCACTCATTGTCAATGATTTTAAGATAGCTGCAAGAAACGCTATTGAAGCTGGTAAGTGATCTATTATACCAAATATTAAACTTGACGGTAGTACAGTGAAATCAAAATATTAATTAAAGCTAGTTTTGTAGTTTGTAGTTTAATTGTGCATTGTACATAATCTAGGTTTACAAACATACATATTTTCTACTTAGTTAAGTATTCAACATACATAATTACCTGCTAGGGTTATTTCAACGGGTGGGAGGGAGATTCACAGGTTTAAATCCTAGGTTTAATATCTGCAAGGTCTTCTTTCAAGTTAATAAAAAGGTGGATACACATAAGGCCCCTAAAAAAAACATAAAAGCATTTTTTTTTTAATTTGTTGATCTTCATTTACAAATCGTATGAGTATGTAGGTTTTGATGGAGTTGAGATCCATGGAGCTCATGGCTACCTAATTGAACAGTTTCTTAAAGATCAAGTGAATGACCGAACAGACAAATATGGCGGGTCGATAGAAAACCGTTGTCGTTTTGCACTTGAAGTTGTTGAAGCCGTTGCGAACGAGATAGGGGCGGATAGAGTTGGAATAAGGCTATCTCCATTTGCTGACTACAACGATGCCAAAGACTCCAATCCAAAGAGCTAGGGCTTTACATGGCCAAATCCTTGAACAAGTATGGAATCCTCTACTGCCACATGGTTGAGCCAAGGATGAAGAAACCTCTAGAAGCAAGCAAGACCCACTTTAGTCTTATGCCCATGAGAAAGGCTTTTAGAGGCACCTTCATTGTTGCCGGAGGTTACACTAAAGAAGATGGGAACGAAGCATTATCCGAAAATCGTGCTGATCTCATTGCTTATGGTCGTCTGTTCTTGGCTAATCCAGATTTACCAAAGAGATATGAGCTTAATGCACCTCTAAACAAGTACAATAGAAGCACATTCTATACACCTGATCCTATTATCGGTTACACTGATTATCCATTTCTTAAAACCACAATGTAACTTGATGATTAGTATGTAAAATAGGTAAGGTACGTAATTGAGTGGGGGGGGATTTCTTTTCCATTGTATTTTTTTTTATCTGCTTTCTTTGTTCATTATTAGATATGTATTTATTATGGTTTTTAGTTAAAATAAATTGTGATGTATATATTAAAATCAATAAAAAAGTGTTTTCTCGTGACAGATATGTGTGTGTGTGTGTGTTTGCGTTTTACTACTAAGTAATACTTTGCAATAGTATAAAGCCGCGGCTGTGCTTTTGTTAGCTCTTAAAAGAGTCGGGGGGTTTTTTTTTTTTTTTTTTTTAACTCATTTATCATTAGTGGCGGTTTAATTAGAAGAAAACATAAATATGTAAATGTTTCTTTTACAAAAGCTCTTGTTGGTAGATAAGGAATATATAGTTGGTTGAGAGAGAAGTTATTAGACATATTACCACTACTTTTAAGCTCAAATTTAAGCTCAAATAATTTTACGAATTTAGTGACTGTTATATTGATCTAACAGTTTTCAGACCAACTTCAAATTGTTTAAGACCTCATTTTTGAATCTCTCATCCCAAACTCAAAATATTATAATGTCGAGATCGAATGGGATAATATGATATTCTATTTCAAAACGACTACGCTTAAATTAATTAAGCCACAAAAGTGTATTTTTGTGGATTATATATCCATAGTTTCCTATTGATTTTGATCATTATTATTATTATTTTTCCTATGGCTATGTAAAGGGAGAAGACAGATTATAAACTTATACTTTTGTAACTTGTAAATTAAAAGTGGAAATAATTCATGCGTGCATCAGCTATTGAACAACTTGTCCTCAGTGATTACATTCCCAACCGAAATCATTTTCCTCCAATGTGAAAAAGTCACAAAACTTCTAGTTCTTTTCCCCTTTTTTTTTATTTTTTTTTTATTTTATTTTTTATAACTTGAACATGAGAAGATTCGAACTGATTTTCTCGTTAAGATAAAGTGTGTGAAATTACTATTAGATTATATTTGTAACCACTTTTTCCTTTCTTTTTGATGCTTGTTATTGATTGAGAATTGAGCGGATCCCATAGTTTGACATTGAAAGGGTAAGCCATATCTCAGGAGCGCTTTCTGTGAACGCCTCTTTGGTCTGTGGACTGCAGTGACTTTTTTCTCCACTGCATTGTATTTGAACATTTTATGATGAATTTGAATTGCAAGTATGAACTCAAGTTTTCATCTCAGTTTTTATCTTTTTTTGAAAATTTAACAAAAATTATAACTAATTTTTGAAAAGTCAATGAACTTTAACTTAAAATTTCACCTCAAATCCATATTCCACATGGAGGCTTATCCTTAATAAAAAGTGATTCCTCAATTCTTAGTTAATAATCTTAAACTAATTATGAGATTGAAGTCTTTTCAATACACTTGGAAACTTTTTAAGGTATGATATCTCTATTATTAGTAATGTGTGTTTATAAACATTAGATATAATTAAAATCATATTAAAATAATAAAAAAAGATAATTTATAAAATTAATAGGATATGATACAGATAATCCAACCATGAAAAAAAAAAAGTTCCTCTAAGACATTTTTTCTTTTCAAACTATAATTCCTAAAAAAAAATAAAAATTGAAAGCTTACTTTTTTTGTTTTGTTTTTTCTTGTTAATTTCATTTGACACATAAACAAATGACAAAACGTTTTAAATAAGAGAACAACAAACACAAAAAATGGAGCCCAGTATCACGTGCCGCAAACTTTGATATGTAATCCTCTTCGTATTGAGGGCCTAAAGATCAGGCCTTTCGGCATAGTGGATTGACTATGGGTGAATATTTTTGTATCACCCATTGTTGGTCGTAAGGGACGAGGAGGTTAGATTAGTTCATTCAAAGATCGATACAAAGTAATTTTCTTGGAAATTTATAAAAATTTATCCTAAAACAATGGAAAGCCTAATTTTTGGGTCCCGCATTTCCTACATGGATTGATGGAAGAAAGCGATGTCAGACGATTATTATAATTTTTGTTTTCCATTATTATTAATTTTGTTTTCCATTGTTAAGCGTGGAATCACCACAGCAGAAAGCTAATATCAAGTCGCTCTTTTTTCCCCCACTCTACCTGTTTGTATAAATGTCTCCGTTTACTTTCAGTTCTAACTACCAAGCACACGATCCTAAGTAGAAAAGGAGCAAGTAAAGCGAGAAGGTAGAAACAGAAACAGGGTTCTTTCACTTGAAGGCGACGACACAAGAGGATACCAACGGCAAATCACATGGCTTCTGCTCAATCTCCCACCAATATCCCTCTTCTCACTTCTTACCGGATGGGCAAGTTCGATCTTTCTCATAGGTACTATTGTTGCTCATATTTCCCACTTCGTTTCTCTTATTTGAATTTCCTGTTTTGGTTTCATAAAATATTTGGTTTTCGTTTGTGGGATTGATTTGCCATTTTTACTGGTTTGTGTTTCTTAGATTAGTTGCCTAAGTTGGTAAGGAAACTGTTTCTGTGCAAAAAGGGCAAAAAAAAAAAAAAAAAAAAGTACTAGAGAACCTTTCCATTCTCTTATGGCCTCGAATCCTGTTTTGCAGATCATGAACAAGAAGATTTTTTTTTTTTTCATGCTCGTGGTACCCAATAGGGTTTTTCCACAACCTTTACTCTCTCTGTTTTTTTCCCCTAGTTGTAGAATTTAAACACAGCTGTCCTCTTTTAGAACATGAGGTTCCATGCATATCCTCAACGCCACCATATAATTGAGGAATCCCAAGAGCGGTTCTTAATCTGTTCTTTGTCAGCTTAATGCTCGTGTTTTATGAATTTAGTTTTGTGCTTTTGCTCATATTTTTACTTCTTCTTCTTCTTCTTCTTTTTTTTTTTTTTTTTTTTCAGAGTTGTTTTGGCACCACTGACTCGGCAGAGGTCATACCACTACGTTCCCCAGCCACATGCCATTTTGTACTACTCTCAAAGAACCACCAAATGTGGTCTTCTGATTTCTGAAGCAACCGTAGTATCTGAAACTGGTCGAGGGTAATTATAATACGATCAGCAATACCAAGTTATGCTTTCTTCATTTCTTTCACTTGAAAATTTTGGAATGTCTACCAATTTATTTCAACCATGTGTATAGGTACTCGGATACCCCTGGAATATGGACAAAGGAGCAAGTTGAAGCCTGGAGACCCGTTGTCGATGCTGTTCATGCCAAAGCTGGTGTTTTTTTCTGTCAGATTTGGCATGTGGGAAGGGTCTCAAATTCAGGTGAGTTATTACTATTATTTCTTTTAAGTCATAAGATGTGGACATATTTCAAACATAAATCATATGAGATGATAAAGTTTTATTTCCTACAGATAGATTTTGATTGGAAAATAGGTGGCCCTTGTTGTGCGTTTGAAAGTTGAAGTAACATATATTATCTACCTTCTCTGCGTGCACAGGTTACCAACCAAATGGTGAAGCTCCAATATCTTCTACGGACAAACCATTGACCTCCCAAGATGGTGATATTGATGTTGCACAATTCACACCTCCGAGGCGGCTAAGAACAGATGAAATCCCACAAATTGTCAATGAATTTAGACTTGCTGCAAGGAATGCCATAGAAGCTGGTAGATTCTCTTCCTAATAAACGTAAAACTTGTTGGAAGTAAAAAGTGTTCGGCGTTTAAACTACATGAACCATGTTCGATTGGCCAGATGAAGAAGAGTAGAATTATAATATCTGCCGAAGAGAAGAGGGCTGTGCATATAAATTAGTTCATCTTTAAATTGTTTGGAAGTGTGCGAAGAAATGGTAGCTTTGGTTTTAGAAGTTTCGCCTAAGAATTCATACTACGAAGTCCACTGTATAGAACATATTCTGACGGCAAAATACATGATTCATAGCTAGTCAAACCATTTTTGTTATTTAGGTCCTTGAGTTTTAGGCATTTTCAGCTTTTTATTCAATCATTCCAAATCTTTAAGTCCTTGAGTTTCTACTACTTTTGTTAACGCTACTGACTCTTACTATAGGCTTTGATGGAGTTGAGATCCATGGGGCTCATGGCTACCTCATTGATCAATTTCTGAAAGATCAAGTGAATGACCGAACTGACAAATATGGCGGGTCAATAGAAAACCGTTGTCGTTTTGCACTTGAAGTTGTTGAAGCCGTTGCGAACGAGATAGGGGCGGATAGAGTTGGAATAAGGCTATCTCCTTTTGCTGACTACAACGATGCAAAAGACTCCAATCCAGAAGAGCTAGGGCTTTACATGGCCAAATCCTTGAACAAGTATGGAATCCTCTACTGCCACATGGTTGAGCCAAGGATGAAGAAACCTCTAGAAGCAAGCAAGACCCACTTTAGTCTTATGCCCATGAGAAAGGCTTTTAGAGGCACCTTCATTGTTGCCGGAGGTTACACTAAAGAAGATGGGAACGAAGCATTATCCGAAAATCGTGCTGATCTCATTGCTTATGGTCGTCTGTTCTTGGCTAATCCAGATTTACCAAAGAGATTTGAGCTTAATGCACCTCTAAACAAGTACAATAGAAGCACATTCTATACACCTGATCCTATTATCGGTTACACTGATTATCCATTTCTTGAAACCACAATGTAACTTGATGATTAGTATGTAAAATAGGTAAGGTACGTAATTGAAGGGGTGGGGGGGGGGGGGGGAATTTCTTTTCCATTGTATTTTTTTTTTCTGCTTTCTTTGTTCATTATTAGATATGTATTTATTATGGTTTTTAGTTAAAATAAATTGTGATATATATATTAAAATCAATAAAAAAGTGTTTTCTCGTGACAGATATGTGTGTGTGTGTGTGTGTTTGCGTTTTACTACTACGTAATACTTTGCAATAGTATAAAGCCGCGGCTGTGCTTTTGTTAACTGTTAAAAGAGTCGGGGTTTTTTTTTTTTTTAAACTCATTTATCATTAGTGGCGGTTTAATTAGAAGAAAACATAAATATGTAAATATTTCTTTTACAAAAGCTCTTGTTGGTAGATAAGGAATATATAGTTGGTTGAGAGAGAAGCTATTAGACATATTAGCACTAGTTTTAAGCTCAAATTTAAGCTCAAATAATTTTACGAATTTAGTGACTGTTATATTGATCTAACAGTTTTCAGACCAACTTCAAATTGTTTAAGACCTCATTTTTGAATCTCTCATCCCAAACTCAAAATATTATAATGTCGAGATCGAATGGGATAATATGATATTCTATTTCAAAGCGACGACGCTTAAATTAATTAAGCCACAAAAGTGTATTTTTGTGGATTATATATCCATAGTTTCCTATTGATTTTGATCATTATTATTATCATTTTTCCTATGGCTATGTAAAGGGAGAAGAAAGATTATAAACTTATACTTTTGTAACTTGTAAATTAAAAGTGGAAATAATTCATGCGTGCATCAGCTTTTGAACAACTTGTCCTCAGTGATTACATTCCCAACCGAAATCATTTTCCTCCAATGTGAAAAAGTCACAAAACTTCTAGTTCTTTTTCCCCCTTTTTTTTTTTTTTAATAACTTGAACATGAGAAGATTCGAACTGATCTTCACCTTAAGATAAAGTGTGTGAAATTACCATTAGATTATATTTGTAACCACTTTTTCCTTTCTTTTTGATGCTTGTTATTGATTGAGAACTGAGCGGATCCCATAGTTTGACATTGAAAGGGTAAGCCATATCTCAGGAGCGCTTTCTGTGAACGCCTCTTTGGTCTGTGGACTGCAGTGACTTTTTTCTCCACTGCATTGTATTTGAACATTTTATGATGAATTTGAATTGCAAGTATGAACTCAAGTTTTCATCTCAGTTTTTATCTTTTTTTGAAAATTTAACAAAAATTATAACTAATTTTTGAAAAGTCAATGAACTTTAACTTAAAATTTCACCTCAAATCCATATTCCACATGGAGGCTTATCCTTAATAAAAAGTGATTCCTCAATTCTTAGTTAATAATCTTAAACTAATTATGAGATTGAAGTCTTTTCAATACACTTGGAAACTTTTTAAGGTATGATATCTCTATTATTAGTAATGTGTGTTTATAAACATTAGATATAATTAAAATATTATTAAAATAATAAAAAAAAAGATAATTTATAAAATTAATAGGATATGATACAGATAATCCAACCATGAAAAAAAAAGTTCCTCTACGACATTTTTTCTTTTCAAACTATAATTCCTAAAAAAAAAAAAAAAAAATTGAAAGCTTTCTTTTTTTGTTTTGTTTTTTCTTGTTAATTTCATTTGACACATAAACAAATGACAAAACGTTTTAAATAAGAGAACAACAAACACAAAAAATGGAGCCCAGTATCACGTGCCGAAAACGTTGATATGTAGTCCTCTTCGTATTGAGGGCCTAAAGATCAGGCCTTTCGGCATAGTGGATTGACTATGGGTGAATATTTTTGTATCACCCATTGTTGGTCGTAAGGGACGAGGAGGTTAGATTAGTTCATTCAAAGATCGATACAAGGTAATTTTCTGGGAAATTTATAAAAATTTATCCTAAAACAATGGAAAGCCTAATTTTTGGGTCCCGCATTTCCTACATGGATTGATGGAAGAAAGCGATGTCAGACGATTATTATAATTTTTGTTTTCCATTGTTAAGCGTGGAATCACCGCAATAGAAAGCTAATCTCAAGTCGCCTTTTTTCCCCACTCTACCTGTTTGTATAAATGCCTCAATGGGGTCTCCCTTTACTTTCAGTTCTAACTACCAAGCACACGATCCTAAGTAGAAAAAGAGCAAGTAAAGCGAGAAGGTAGAAACAGAAACAGGGTTCTTTCACTTGAAGGCGACACAAGAGGATACCAACGGCAAATCACATGGCTTCTGCTCAATCTCCCACCAATATCCCTCTTCTCACTCCTTACAGGATGGGCAAGTTCGATCTTTCTCATAGGTACTATTGTTGCTCATATTTCCCACTTCGTTTCTCATATTTCAATTTCCTGTTTTGGTTTCATAAAATATTTGGTTTTCGTTTGTGGGATTGATTTGCCATTTTTACTGGTTTGTGTTTCTTAGTTTAGTTGCCTAAGTTGGTTAGGAAACTGTTTCTGTGCAAAAGGGAAAAAAAATGTACTAGAGAACCGTTCCATTCTCTTATGGCCTCCAATCCTGTTTTGCGGATCATGAACAAGAAGAATTCTTTTTATTTATTTATTTATTTTTATTTTTATTTTTCATGCTCGTGGTACCCAATAGTGTTTTTCCACAACCTTTACTCTCTCTGTTTTTTCCCCTAGTTGTAGAATTTAAACATAGCTGTACTCTTTTAGAACATGAGGTTCCATGCATATCCTCAATGCCACCATATAATTAAGGAATCCCAAGAGCGGTTCCTAATCTGTTCTTGGTCAGCTTAATGCTCGTGTTTTATGAATTTAGTTTTGTGCTTTTGCTCGTATTTATACTTTTTTTTTTTTTTCAGAGTTGTTTTGGCACCACTGACTCGGCAGAGGTCATACCACTACGTTCCCCAGCCACACGCCATTTTGTACTACTCTCAAAGAACCACCAAAGGTGGTCTTCTGATTTCTGAAGCAACTGTAGTATCTGAAACTGGTCGAGGGTAATTATAATACGATCAGCAATACCAAGTTATGCTTTCTTCATTTCTTTCACTTGAAAATTTTGGAATGTCTACCAATTTATTTCAACCATGTGTATAGGTACTCAGATACCCCTGGAATATGGACAAAGGAGCAAGTTGAAGCCTGGAGACCCGTTGTCGATGCTGTTCACGCCAAAGGTGGTGTTTTTTTCTGTCAGATTTGGCATGTGGGAAGGGTCTCAAATTCAGGTGAGTTATTACTATTATTTCTTTTAAGTCATAAGATGTGGACATATTTCAAACATAAATCATATGAGATGATAAAGTTTTATTTCCTACAGATAGATTTTGATTGGAAAATAGGTGGCCCTTGTTGTGCGTTTGAAAGTTGAAGTAACATATATTATCTACCTTCTCTGCGTGCACAGGTTACCAACCAAATGGTGAAGCTCCAATATCTTCTACGGACAAACCATTGACCTCCCAAGATGATGATATTGATGTTGTGCAATTCACACCTCCGAGGCGGCTAAGAACAGATGAAATCCCACAAATTGTCAATGAATTTAGACTTGCTGCAAGGAATGCCATAGAAGCTGGTAGATTCTCTTCCTAATAAATGTAAAACTTGTTGGAAGTAAAAAGTGTTCAGCGTTTAAACTACATGAACCATGTTCGATTGGCCAAATGAAGAAGAGTAGAATTATAATGTCCGCCGAGGAGAAAAGGGCTGTGCATATAAATTAGTTCATCTTTAAAATGTTTGGAAGTGTGTGAAGAAATGGTAGCTTTGGTTTTAGAAGTTTCGCCTAAGAATTCATACTACTAAGTCCACTGTGTAGAACCATATTCTGACGGCAAAATACATGATTCATAGCTAGTCAAACCATTTTTGTTATTTAGGTCCTTGAGTTTTAGGCATTTTCAGCTTTTTATTCAATCATTCCAAATCTTTAAGTCCTTGAGTTTCTACTACTGTTAACGCTACTGACTCTTACTATAGGCTTTGATGGAGTTGAGATCCATGGGGATCATGGCTACCTCATTGATCAATTTCTGAAAGATCAAGTGAATGACCGAATTGACAAATACGGTGGATCCTTAGAGAACCGTTGTCGTTTTGCTCTTGAAGTCGTTGAAGCTGTTGTCAATGAGATAGGGGCTGACAGAGTTGGAATAAAACTCTCTCCATTTGGTGGCTACCTGGAATCAGGGGACTCCAACCCTGAAGCACTGGGGCTTTACATGGTGGAATCCTTGAACAGGTATGGAATTCTGTACTGCCATGCAGTTGAGCGAAGTACGGAGAAGGGTGTAGACATAAAAGAGAGACCGCAAAGTCTTGTTCCCATGAGAAAGGCTTTCAAGGGCACCTTCATTGTTGGCGGGGGCTATAACAGGGAAGATGGGAACAAAGCTCTGGCCGAAAACCGAGCAAATCTTGTTGCTTATGGTCGTCATTTCTTGGCTAATCCAGATTTGCCTAAAAGATTCGAGCTCAACGCTCCTCTAAATAAGTACATCAAAGAAACATTTTACACATCTGATCCTGTTATTGGTTATACTGATTATCCATTTCTTGAAACCACTATTTAGGTAAATCAATTCGAGTTTGTGAGAGCTTAATGATTCATTACTAGCACCCAAATTAGTTGTAGAGACTTGAATGGTTTGCTAATTTTGAGCCTATCAAGACCCTACATTGTGAATTCTCGTTTCCTTTATGAATAATTGTATGATTAAGGGTGAGAAAGTGCAACAAGTTAACAGAGGAGATGGGGAATTTGAAGAATTCTTGTAATATTGATTAGGTAGAAAGAAATGGAGAAGACAATATAGTACACTATTTGAACTAGTTGACAGCTTTCTGCCTTAACGATCTTCTAAAAGTTTATGCTACAACACTTTCAGCAAAAGAAGATAACAAATTTCTGAAATCAGTTCTTTTATCTATCTTATTATTGTACTAAATATATATAAAAATATATTTTCAGTCTGTCAAATTATAAAATAAAAAATAATGTTTTGAAAGATCAATGATATTAGAGCATTGTTGTAGAAGGTTGCTGGTGGTTCTCCTTACCGTCATGTTTTCCGTAGTGATAACATGATTTTGCACTTGTTAATCAATTTTATATTTCATGATCGTGATTTTTTTTTATATGAATATTATTTTCAGATTTATTAAAAATATTATTTTAGCCGACTTGGCTATTTAATAAATTGCAAGTTTTTACTCAAAAAAAAAAAAAATTTGATATCATCCTCTATTGATAGCCGATGTTCAATTCTCTAGTATTGTTATAAAAATGTCCGTTGACATCGAAAGTTTGACCTGAACCCTGGTCATAGGTGACAGCTAAGTAATGGGCCCCACAGACAATTTTAATTGAAACGCCTTGAAAGTGTGGGGCCAATAAATCTGATTGGGGTCTGTGTCTACTGCTACACGCATGCCCAAACGTCAGGACTCTGCAGCCATCAACTTTTCCCCTGTTTTTTTTTTTTTTTTTTTTGGGCAGTTCAGCAGCCATGAATTATTAAGCATGACTGGCCAGCGACAACACAGAGACAAACACGACATCAGCTTTCTTACTATTTTTTAGTTTGACTATTTTGTTCTCTGACGTTTTGTTTGGAATTTGACTTTAATTTTAATTAAATTATATTTTTTTAATCTTAATTTTTATTTTTTAAAAAAAATAATTAAAATTTATAACAAATTTTTTAAAAATTAATTAATTATAATTTAAAATTTTAATATTCAACCGACGAACCAAACGTAAATTTATATTTTTTGTTTCTTCATTTCTTTTTTACTTTTTACTTTGTTATTTTTTTATTTTTATATTTATCATTTCATACAACAATTTTTTAAATAATTTTTGTTTAGAATTTGTTTTCAACATTTGCTTTGCTTTCTTGATTTACACTGTACGTGTGCTATCCTACTCATGGGTAGAGCCAAAAACATATTTCAGTGAGAGCTTACATTAAAAAAAAAATTTCAAGATAAAATAAATTTTAGTGGAGGCTATATGAGAATTTTTAATTTTAGTAGATTTAATTAAGAATTTTGAATTATAGTGAGGGCAAAGTAGTAAAATGTAAACATAGAATTAATCTTAGTACTGATTATGTGAGAATTATTTATTTTTAGTAGGGGCAAAGTGTGAATTATATGAGTAATTTTTATTTTTAGTAGGGGAAAAATTGTATAAACTTTAAATTTTTGGGGTAAATTTGCAACAAAATTTTTCAGTATATATACATATATATCCAGCACACAGTAAGCCAGAAATGGAAAGCAAGAACAAGGACGTTCACTTGCAGTGATAGATCCATGATTTCAATCCAGTAGGAGCACAAATAAAAAGAACTTTTTTTTAATAACATTTACTATCATGTAAATTACAAAACACTATCAAGTACATAAAAAAATATATAAATATCAAAAGTAATCTCCTACAAAAAAAAATGTATAAAATTTCATATAGTTTATTAACTTAAGGTCAAATATCTTTATATGTTAATTAAAAGCTATCAAAGTTTTGGGTGTAAACTTTTTATATGAAAGTAATGAGAAATAAAGCTAATGGGAAGAAAGCGAAGAAATAAAAGATGAGATGGAAGAGAATAAAAAATAGTAGTGGCAGGTACCGGAAGCCAGAGAGAAACAAAACAATAGGAAAATTTTGAAAAAGAAATGAGTAGAGAAAGAAGGAAGAGAAAGTCATATTTATGAATTGAGGAAAAAAAAAAAAAAAAAAAAAAAAAAAAAAAAGCGCTTATCCCGCATATATGTAAAAGAGTTGTATGCTCTTTATTATTCATTTTTCATCATAAAAAATATGAGATTTGGCTGTGTTTTGGAGTTTTGGGAGCCGTTTTTTTTTTTTTTTACTGATTCTAATTGCAAGTACATTAATGTTTGATGTTGATTGAAGTTTTTTTTAAAAAAAAAAAACATTATTTTACTATCCTAGATGCAAATAAAGGAGCCTGGCTTCTTTTTTTTTTTTTTTTTTTTTACACTTATATTCTGACAAGTTTTAAAATTTGTGGGACATACTCAAAGTTATTTTTGTTTTTTCAACCATTTCTCTTCTCTTCCCCTCTCTGTCGTGCTATATCTTGTTTTTTTTTTTTTTTTTTCCTTTACATATTTTGTTAAGCTATAAAGCATATACGAGGCACAAATGAAAGTAAATCATATATTTTGAGACAGCGAGAAACAATATAGCTAAAGTATTTTTTACAACTGAAGATATCTATCTTAAATGACATGTCGTTTAAAAAAGAAGTTAACCATTTAAATATGTTACCAACCGAATGGCCAAGCTCCTATATCTTCGACGGACAAACCAATGACTCACTTGTTTCGAGCCGATGATAGTGAGGATGCACAATTCACATCGCTGAGGCGGCTAAGAACAGATGAAATTCCTCAAATTGTCGATGAATTTAGACTTGCTGCAAAGAATGCCATAAAAGCTAGTAGGTTCAGTTCCTAATTAAATGTGAAACTTGTCGGAAGTAAAATTGTTCAACATTCAAACTACATGAACCATATTTGATTTACAAAATGAAAAAGATTCAAGAGTAAATGCACCCTAGCAGAGTTATAATTTCTGCCAAATGGTAGTAGATATAAAAATATACTAGTTCATCTTTTAAAATGTTGGACAGTTAGTGCAGAACCCTATTTTGCTTCAGGAAATTACAAGATTAATAGCTAATCCAAACGCCCCTTTTTCAACTTTTGGATTTAATCTTCCCCAGTACGTATTTTAGTCCTTAATAAGCTTCTGCTACTTTTATTTACACTATTTATCTCTTGAGATCCACGGGGCTCATAGCTACATTGTTGACCAATTTTTAAAAGATCAAGTAAATGATCAAACTGACAAATACGGTGGATCCTTAGAGAATCGTTGTGGTTTCGCTATTGAAGTTGTAGAAGCTCTTGCTAACGAGATGGGGATAAGCCTATCTCCATTTACTGACTCCTATGAATCAGGGGACTCCAACCCTGAGGCCTTGGGGCTTCACATGGCGGAATCCTTAAAACAAGTACGGAATTCTGTACTGCCACGTGGTTGAGCGAAGAATGAATACTGTTGGAGAGTTAAGTGAGACTCCTCATAGTCTTGTCCCCATTAGGAAGGCTTTCAAGGGTACCTTCATTGTTGCCGGGGGCTATAACAGGGAAGATGGGAACAAAGCTTTGGCCGAAAACCGTGTGGATCTTGTTGCTTATGGTCGTTATTTCTTGGCTAATCTAGATTTGCCAAAGAGATTCAAGCTCAATGCTCCTCTAAATATGTACATAAGAGAGACATTTTATTTATCCGATCCAATTATTAGTTACACTGATTATCCATTTCTTTAAACCACTGTTTAGATACTCAATTTAAGGTGTGAGAGCTTGAATGAATTATTGATAACACCTACACGAGATGTAAGGACTTGAATAATTCGCTAATGTTGTATGAACTCTAAATAAATATATCAATGAGACATTTTACTTATTTTGATCTTATTGTGTTTTTGTTTTTGTTTTTGTTTTTTTCATTTTTTTTTGATAGTATATTTGATCTTATTGTTGATTATACTATTATTCAGTTCTTGAAACAAATGGTTGATTTGAGGTGCGAGAGCTTGCTTGGATGATTTATCACTAGCACCCAAACAAGTTGCAGGGACTAGAATGGTTTGCTAATTTTGAGCCTAATGGTGTCTATCCTACATTGTAGCAGATCCTATCTACGAAGCTACATGTTATTAGGGGAATAAGAGAGAATTATGCTGACGTGGACACTCTTAATTAAATGATGTTGCAATTCGTCTCAATACCGCATAAAAATTATTGAAAACAAAATCAACAAACTTTCCTTAAAAAAAAAAAAAAAAAAAGAGAGAAAGAATTTCTATTTAAGAACTATCTTTTTTACTTTAAAAAAAAACGACTATCTTTTTCCAATTTATAATAATTGTATTTTTAATGACTAAAATATTAGTCTTTTAACTGTTTAATTTGTGAATATATAAGTCAAAAATATACAACGCATTATAAAAATTGCTCATATTCATACGTCGAACTATGAAAAATTTATTACATGATTAAAATTGAAAAAAGGACAATCCCTATAACAGAAATCTTCAAAAAATATATCATTTATTGTGAAAAAAAAGGGCAACTTATTTTAGTACTCAATCAATAAGTCATATCTTATTCGGTATATAACTGTTAAAACTTCTCAAAACAGAGTCGTATATATATGGATAAGATTAAACAGGCCAACTCATGGTCTGCCTCCTTATCCCGTGGTCCGCATTCTCGCAGCTCATCCCATCCTCCACATGACAGGTTGACTGAGCCTAGGTTCATGACCTGGGCTGGCCCCTTAGTGACTTTTTAAAAAAGAAAATTACCCAAAAAAAAAAAATTCATTTATTAACTATCATACTACAAATTCCTATATCTTGAAAAACATAATATAAACTTTAGTTTTATTTTATATCATATTGATCTAATATTACTTTTTTTTGTATTATATTGATATAATAGTACTCAAATTTATATCATTCAGATACTTTCTCATTTTTAAAACTATATTTCATGTATAAAACTTACTAACCGACCTTGACACATAAGGTTATTGGGCAAAGTTGAATCGACCTTTGTTTCTATTGGGCTTGGCCATACCCAGCGGCCTACAATTTTCACCTCTATTCGAAATAAGTATTTGGTTTATCAAATTATCCCAAATCAATTATTTTCTCTATCTGATTGTTCAAATAAATGTAGTGTAAATACATCCATAAAATTAACTCGCAATAACGACCCTTTTTGGGGAAGTTTGACAATTCTCGAAACATTATAAAATTGAGTGGCTAATAAATCTGGTGGGATTTGGGTATTTTGTCTGCACCCATGCCGAAACTTTTATTGAGCATGAAACATGGCCTACAACACCACTCCGACATCACTTTCTTACCCATCTTCTTCTTCTTCTTCCCCACTAGCCCCTCTAACTGCGATGCAGTGCTCTGTACTACTATTAAAAAGGTAAAATTGCTCATTTAGTGTCTGAACTTATAATCATATACAATTTGTCCCTGAATTTTTTTTTAACTGGAATGTCTCTAAACTCTTAAAATGTTGCTACAAAATCCTTTCCGTCAATTTTTGGATGTAATCTGTTAGTAATTTGATCAAAAAGTAGTGCTAACTATAGATTTCATCCAAAAATTAACGGAAATGACTATTGTTACAATGTTTTTAACTTTCTAGCTACGAAAAAAAGAACAGGAAATGCCCCTAAACTATTAAAATATTTCTATAATAGTTATTTTATATTAATTTTTAAATGAAATCTGTTAGTAATTTGATCAAAAAGTGATACTAACTAATATTTTAATAGTTTAGGGGCATTCCAGCTACGAAAAAAAGTTTGGGGACTAAAGTTATACAAAATAAAAAACTTAAGGACCAGCCTAACAATTACCCTAAATATTTATATATGTATGTATATATATATTTGTAATTAATGGGTGTTTTGTACAAATATATCCCAAGTATATTCACCACACAAGTTAGCAAGAAATGGAAAACAAGAACAGGGACGTTCACTTGCAGGCAGCTGTAGAATCGAGCAACGACAGTCAAACGGCTCTCAAAGAACCACTAAAGGTGGTTCTGATTTCTGACGCAACTGTAATATCCGAAACTGCGCGAGGGTAATTCTAACTAGATCACCAATGTCAAGTTTTTTATTTTTTTATTTTATTATTATTATTCTTTTTTAAGCACTTGAAAGTTTTGAAACCGTGTCTTCCAATTCTTTTCCATGTGTGTAGGTATCCAGATACCCCTGGAATATGGACAAAAGAGCAAGTTGAAGCCTGGAGACCCATTGTCGATGCTGTTCATGCTAAAGGAGGTGTTTTTTTCTGTCAAATTTGGCATGTGGGAAGAGTCTCAAATTCAAGTGAGTTCTTGAGGACTTATTAATCATTTGTTGTGTATATATTTCAAACATATATTTTGAAGATGAAAAGGTTTAGTTTCATATATATATATATATATATATATATTATAGCTTTTAAAAGTTGAGTGACATGTATGACTATACACACTCACACATGTAGTATGGTGAAATTGTGAATCCATCGAATGAAATATTTATTTTGGTACCAAGTATGAAGTAGTGAAGCTGGGACCATGAGATGTAAATTCCATTATAATAGAACATCATATCACTGAAGTTAAAAAAAAAAAAAAAAAAAAAATTGACTTTGGTTTCTTTTTTTTTTTTTTCCATTCATTTGGAAAATCATAGGCACCCTCCCTTTTTTTTTTTCGATATTTTTCTTATTGGTTGCTCATTGGTTTCTTGTCAAATATGCATGGGATCATTGGGACTATTTGATCAAGATATTAATTCCACCTTCTTGCCGAGTGCAGGTTTCCAACCAAATGGCCAAGCTCCTATATCTTTGACGGACAAACCATTGACTTCCCAATTTCATTATGATGAGAGTGATACTATACAATTCACACCTCCGAGGCGGCTAAGAACATATGAAATTCCTCAAATTGTCAATGAATTTAGAATTGCTGCAAGGAATGCCATAGAAGCTGGTAGATTCTCTTCCTAGTTAAGCGTACAACTTGTTGGAAGTAAAAATAGTGTTCAACATTCAAACTACATATGAACCATATTTTTTATAACACTATTGATCTCTTATGTATAGGCTTTGATGGAGTTGAGATCCATGGGGCTCATGGCTACATCATTGACCAATTTCTGAAAGATCAAGTGAATGATCGAACTGACAAGTACGGTGGATCCTTAGAGAATCGTTGTCGTTTCGCTCTTGAAGTTGTTGAAGTTGTTGCTAACGAGATAGGGGCAGATAGAGTTGGAATAAGACTATCTCCGTTTGCTGAGTACATGGAGTCAGGGGACTCCAACCCTGAAGCATTGGGGCTTTACATGGTGGAATCCTTAAACAAATATGGTATTCTATACTGCCACGTGGTTGAGCCAAGAATGAAGATGGCTGGAGACATACATGAGACTCCTCATAGTCTTGTCCCCATGAGAAAGGCCTTCAAAGGTACCTTCATTGTTGCTGGGGATTATGACAGGGAAGATGGGAACAAAGCTTTGGCCGAAAACCGTGCAGATCTTGTTGCTTATGGTCGCCATTTCCTGGCTAATCCAGATTTACCAAAGAGATTCAAGCTCAATGCTCCTCTAAATAAGTACATCAGAGAGACATTTTACTCATCCGATCCTATTGTCGGTTACACCAATTATCCGTTTCTTGATACCATTGTTTAGATACTCAACTTGAGGTGTGACAGCTTGAATGAACTATTGCTAGCACCCAAAACTAGGTGCAAGGACTTGGATAATTTGGTAAGGTTGTATGTACCAAATTCAAGCCAATGCTCTTCTTAATAAAGTATATTAATAAGACATTTTTACTTATTTGATCCTGTTACTGATTATTTATTTTGATTATCCGTTTCTTGAAACTACTATTTCGGTATCCAATTTGAGATGTGAGAGCTAGGATGGTGAGTTGTAGGGACTTGAATGATTAGCTAATTATGTACGTATCAACACTTTCCCACATTATGTTTTGAACAATAAAATATATCACCATTTTTGGCTACTTTTATCATTTAGAACTTGAGACTAACGGTGTCGATCAGGTACGCCCCTGAACGTCCAGAGCCTGGGTTGTAGCAGATTTTATCTAGCAAACTACATGTCATTTAATGGAATAACTCATAGTACTATTGTAATATAATCATCACAAACGTGACAACATGTGAGATCTTCCACGTAACTAGTGTAACAATAAAATGACAGATCTTTTACGTCATGTGCTCTTTTGTTATATTATACATGTATAATATTGCATCATCAATTCTGATAAATAAATTTTGTAGGAGGTAATATTGATAAGGAAAACAGCTCCAGAAATACATGCATTATATGATTGGATCCGTAATTCCGTAGTGGTTTAATTTGTTTCCAATAGCCAATAAGGGGAAAGGATAATTAGTTATAATAATAAAGGAGATAATTTTATGCTTTAGCTTTCGGCAACTCGTTCTCATTGATGGATGGTGATGTAATTCTGTGTTGGATAAGATTCTCCCTCCTTGCTCAAGAAGTTGTATTGCCTAATCTTTTTTTTTCCTTCGTTTTTGTGCGTGTGATTGAATCATCCCTCGTGTGCCAATAATGCAATTGGATTTTTTTTCTCTCTCTCAAAATCCAAACCACATTTTTTTTTTCCTTAACGATTATCCTTAACGATTATGTTTAAATTCTCAATTCAAATTGAATTTTTTTAAATTTAATTCACCTACAAGCAAACTACATATAACTTGTCATCCATGATTCGTTGAATGATAGTACATTAACGGCTAATTATGTCCCTATTTTAAATATATTTTCTTTCAGGGAGATCCCTATTTTAAATAATAGTGTGGTCTCACAATTATATTGGTATGCAATTCATAGATATTTAAAATTGGAGTTTTAAAAATGTATATTTGGTTAAAAAAAAAAAAATCTGTTTGGAGTGAAAAAAGTGAAAAATTTTAAAATTTATTTCAAAACAAAATTTTTAATATGAATCTTATTTCATTTCTCTCCAAATTCTATACATTTGAAAAAAAAAAATCTACCTCATTTGAATTTGAAGTAATGAAGTTATGGACTTTTAAGTTTGAGTTTACTATAAATATTTAAATATGTGAATAATGAAAATTAATTTTAAATTGAGGGAGAATGACAAAATAATAATAATAATAATAATAATTCTGGAAATCAGATGTTGCCCTCAAATGGCCCTAAGATTAAGCAAACTATCAGTAAGCAAACTCTAATAACGAAAAGTTAATAACAAACTGGAATTTATACGGTATGACATTCCAAGCCTTAGTCTTTGATAGGAAACAGTTCGTGCAACAATTAAAAAGTTATTATTGTACTGTTTATCAAAAAAATAAAAAATAAAAAAGTTATTATTTTACGAAGCATAACCATCTTAAAAAAAACAATGGTGGGGATATTGCGGTCAATATTGGTGGTTGAAAAGTCCGATGAACACGTATGCACAAACGTCAGCAGCATCAATAAATCACTTTTTCTTCCCTCCAAGTAGAAAAATGGGGAACCCACGTTCCCCTTCTTCCGTTGTTTCCTGCTTTCGCAGCCGACCCGCTGCAGTGTACTACTGTCCTCTAGTTGCTTGTATAAATACCACAATTGGTTCTTCATTCATCCTCAATTCTCCCCATCAGCAACTGCCAACAAGCGAACTCGTAGACCCACAAAAATACGCACCAAATTGGAACATCCTTCTTCTTCATTGCAGCACAACAAATCATATGCACGGTAAAGAAAATCACGAATTAGTGATCAGCTTGAAAGCGGAAAATATGGAAAGCAAAATTAGCAAGCTGCAATTGCCTGTGGTTGTTGAAGATCAAGATGATGATCGTCATGAATTAGCCAAAAAACCGATCATTGGTGCTGCTCAACCTCTTCTTACTCCTTACAAGATGGGAAACTTCAATCTTGCTCATAGGTAATGTTTAAAATTCGTATCACGAGCATCGATGAATTGATATTTTTGCAATGCTGATGTATATATTGTGATTACGTAATAATTAATTATTGTATTGAATATTAGTGTGTTCTTGTTGCATTCAGAATTGTTTTGGCCCCATTGACACGAGAGAGGTCGTTCAATAACCTTCCTCAGCCACACGCTATCTTATACTATTCTCAGAGAACCTCTAAAGGAGGTCTTCTTATTGCTGAAGCAACCGGAGTTTCCAACACTTCTCTAGGGTAAATATGATAGTGATTAGATACTAGCATATTAGCTAGGACTTCTGTCTGTTACAATTATTTAAATTAACTTTCAGTGTGTTTGTGTGTGTGTGTGTATATATATATATATATATGTATGTATGTATGTATTTGTAATGTATAATACAGGTTCCCACATGTCCCTGGAATATGGACAAAAGAACAAGTTGAAGCATGGAAACCAATTGTAGATGCTGTTCATGCTAAAGGTGGTATCTTTTTCTGTCAAATTTGGCACATGGGAAGGTCTTCCAATACAGGTTTGTTTTTAGTAATTTTTTTTCTCCCTTAACTATTTAATTTGTTAATTTAGATATATATGTTTGATAATCTTATACTTCAAATTTGGTGTAATATGTAGATTTTCAACCAAATGGTGAAGCTCCTATCTCTTCCACAGACAAGCCAATAAGCCCCGAGCTACACTCCGATGCCATTGATCTGCCAAAGTTCACACCTCCGAGGCGGCTGAGAACAGAAGAAATCCCACTCATTGTCAATGATTTTAAGATAGCTGCAAGAAACGCTATTGAAGCTGGTAAGTGATCTATTATACCAAATATTAAACTTGAAGGTAGTACGGTGAAATCAAAATATTAATTAAAGCTCGTTTTGTAGTTTGTAGTTTAATTGTGCATTGTACATAATCTAGGCTTACAAACATACATATTTTCTACTTAGTTAAGTATTCAACATACATAATTACCTGCTAGGGTTATTTCAATGGGTAGGAGGGAGATTCACAGGTTTAAATCCTAGGTTTAATATCTGGAAGGTCTTCTTTCAAGTTAATAAAAAGGTGGATACACATAAGGCCCCTAAAAAAAACATAAAAGCATTTTTTTTTAATTTGTTGATCTTCATTTACAAATCGTATGAGTATGTAGGTTTTGATGGAGTTGAGATCCATGGAGCTCATGGCTACCTAATTGAACAATTTCTTAAAGATCAAGTGAATGACCGAACAGACAAATATGGCGGGTCGATAGAAAACCGTTGTCGTTTTGCACTTGAAGTTGTTGAAGCCGTTGCGAACGAGATAGGGGCGGATAGAGTTGGAATAAGGCTATCTCCATTTGCTGACTACAACGATGCAAAAGACTCCAATCCAGAAGAGCTAGGGCTTTACATGGCCAAATCCTTGAACAAGTATGGAATCCTCTACTGCCACATGGTTGAGCCAAGGATGAAGAAACCTCTAGAAGCAAGCAAGACCCACTTTAGTCTTATGCCCATGAGAAAGGCTTTTAGAGGCACCTTCATTGTTGCCGGAGGTTACACTAAAGAAGATGGGAACGAAGCATTATCCGAAAATCGTGCTGATCTCATTGCTTATGGTCGTCTGTTCTTGGCTAATCCAGATTTACCAAAGAGATTTGAGCTTAATGCACCTCTAAACAAGTACAATAGAAGCACATTCTATACACCTGATCCTATTATCGGTTACACTGATTATCCATTTCTTGAAACCACAATGTAACTTGATGATTAGTATGTAAAATAGGTAAGGTACGTAATTGAAGGGGTGGGGGGGGGGGGGGGGGAATTTCTTTTCCATTGTATTTTTTTTTTCTGCTTTCTTTGTTCATTATTAGATATGTATTTATTATGGTTTTTAGTTAAAATAAATTGTGATATATATATTAAAATCAATAAAAAAGTGTTTTCTCGTGACAGATATGTGTGTGTGTGTGTGTGTTTGCGTTTTACTACTACGTAATACTTTGCAATAGTATAAAGCCGCGGCTGTGCTTTTGTTAACTGTTAAAAGAGTCGGGGTTTTTTTTTTTTTTTTTTTAAACTCATTTATCATTAGTGGCGGTTTAATTAGAAGAAAACATAAATATGTAAATATTTCTTTTACAAAAGCTCTTGTTGGTAGATAAGGAATATATAGTTGGTTGAGAGAGAAGCTATTAGACATATTAGCACTAGTTTTAAGCTCAAATTTAAGCTCAAATAATTTTACGAATTTAGTGACTGTTATATTGATCTAACAGTTTTCAGACCAACTTCAAATTGTTTAAGACCTCATTTTTGAATCTCTCATCCCAAACTCAAAATATTATAATGTCGAGATCGAATGGGATAATATGATATTCTATTTCAAAGCGACGACGCTTAAATTAATTAAGCCACAAAAGTGTATTTTTGTGGATTATATATCCATAGTTTCCTATTGATTTTGATCATTATTATTATTATTTTTCCTATGGCTATGTAAAGGGAGAAGAAAGATTATAAACTTATACTTTTGTAACTTGTAAATTAAAAGTGGAAATAATTCATGCGTGCATCAGCTTTTGAACAACTTGTCCTCAGTGATTACATTCCCAACCGAAATCATTTTCCTCCAATGTGAAAAAGTCACAAAACTTCTAGTTCTTTTTCCCCCTTTTTTTTTTTTTTTTAATAACTTGAACATGAGAAGATTCGAACTGATCTTCACCTTAAGATAAAGTGTGTGAAATTACCATTAGATTATATTTGTAACCACTTTTTCCTTTCTTTTTGATGCTTGTTATTGATTGAGAACTGAGCGGATCCCATAGTTTGACATTGAAAGGGTAAGCCATATCTCAGGAGCGCTTTCTGTGAACGCCTCTTTGGTCTGTGGACTGCAGTGACTTTTTTCTCCACTGCATTGTATTTGAACATTTTATGATGAATTTGAATTGCAAGTATGAACTCAAGTTTTCATCTCAGTTTTTATCTTTTTTTGAAAATTTAACAAAAATTATAACTAATTTTTGAAAAGTCAATGAACTTTAACTTAAAATTTCACCTCAAATCCATATTCCACATGGAGGCTTATCCTTAATAAAAAGTGATTCCTCAATTCTTAGTTAATAATCTTAAACTAATTATGAGATTGAAGTCTTTTCAATACACTTGGAAACTTTTTAAGGTATGATATCTCTATTATTAGTAATGTGTGTTTATAAACATTAGATATAATTAAAATCATATTAAAATAATAAAAAAAAAGATAATTTATAAAATTAATAGGATATGATACAGATAATCCAACCATGAAAAAAAAAGTTCCTCTACGACATTTTTTCTTTTCAAACTATAATTCCTAAAAAAAAAAAAAAAAAAAAATTGAAAGCTTTCTTTTTTTGTTTTGTTTTTTCTTGTTAATTTCATTTGACACATAAACAAATGACAAAACGTTTTAAATAAGAGAACAACAAACACAAAAAATGGAGCCCAGTATCACGTGCCGAAAACGTTGATATGTAGTCCTCTTCGTATTGAGGGCCTAAAGATCAGGCCTTTCGGCATAGTGGATTGACTATGGGTGAATATTTTTGTATCACCCATTGTTGGTCGTAAGGGACGAGGAGGTTAGATTAGTTCATTCAAAGATCGATACAAGGTAATTTTCTGGGAAATTTATAAAAATTTATCCTAAAACAATGGAAAGCCTAATTTTTGGGTCCCGCATTTCCTACATGGATTGATGGAAGAAAGCGATGTCAGACGATTATTATAATTTTTGTTTTCCATTGTTAAGCGTGGAATCACCGCAATAGAAAGCTAATCTCAAGTCGCCTTTTTTCCCCACTCTACCTGTTTGTATAAATGCCTCAATGGGGTCTCCCTTTACTTTCAGTTCTAACTACCAAGCACACGATCCTAAGTAGAAAAAGAGCAAGTAAAGCGAGAAGGTAGAAACAGAAACAGGGTTCTTTCACTTGAAGGCGACACAAGAGGATACCAACGGCAAATCACATGGCTTCTGCTCAATCTCCCACCAATATCCCTCTTCTCACTCCTTACAGGATGGGCAAGTTCGATCTTTCTCATAGGTACTATTGTTGCTCATATTTCCCACTTCGTTTCTCTTATTTCAATTTCCTGTTTTGGTTTCATAAAATATTTGGTTTTCGTTTGTGGGATTGATTTGCCATTTTTACTGGTTTGTGTTTCTTAGTTTAGTTGCCTAAGTTGGTTAGGAAACTGTTTCTGTGCAAAAGGGAAAAAAACTGTACTAGAGAACCGTTCCATTCTCTTATGGCCTCCAATCCTGTTTTGCGGATCATGAACAAGAAGAATTCTTTTTATTTATTTATTTATTTTTATTTTTATTTTTCATGCTCGTGGTACCCAATAGTGTTTTTCCACAACCTTTACTCTCTCTGTTTTTTCCCCTAGTTGTAGAATTTAAACATAGCTGTACTCTTTTAGAACATGAGGTTCCATGCATATCCTCAATGCCACCATATAATTAAGGAATCCCAAGAGCGGTTCCTAATCTGTTCTTGGTCAGCTTAATGCTCGTGTTTTATGAATTTAGTTTTGTGCTTTTGCTCGTATTTATACTTTTTTTTTTTCCCAGAGTTGTTTTGGCGTCACTGACTCGGCAGGGGTCATACCACTACGTTCCCCAGCCACACGCCATTTTGTACTACTCTCAAAGAACCACCAAAGGTGTACCTTCTCTGCTTGCACAGGTTACCAACCAAATGGTGAAGCTCCAATATCTTCTACGGACAAACCATTGACCTCCCAAGATGGTGATATTGATGTCGCACAATTCACACCTCCGAGGCGGCGAAGAACAGATGAAATCCCACAAATTGTCAATGAATTTAGACTTGCTGCAAGGAATGCCATAGAAGCTGGTAGATTCTCTTCCTAATAAACGCAAAACTTGTTGGAAGTAAAAAGTGTTCGGCGTTTAAACTACATGAACCATGTTCGATTGGCCAAATGAAGAAGAGTAGAATTATAATATCTGCCGAAGAGAAAAGGGCTGTGCATATAAATTAGTTCATCTTTAAAATGTTTGGAAGTGTGTGAAGAAATGGTAGCTTTGGTTTTAGAAGTTTCGCCTAAGAATTCATACTACGAAGTCCACCGTGTAGAACCATATTCTGACGGCAAAATTCATGATTCATAGCTAGTCAAACCATTTTTGTTATTTAGGTCCCTGAGTTTTAGGCATTTTCAGCTTTTTATTCAATCATTCCAAATCTTTTAAGTCCTTGAGTTTCTACTACTTTTGTTAACGCTACTGACTCTTACTATAGGCTTTGATGGAGTTGAGATCCATGGGGCTCATGGCTACCTCATTGACCAATTTCTGAAAGATCAAGTGAATGACCGAACTGACAAATACGGTGGATCCTTAGAGAACCGTTGTCGTTTTGCTCTTGAAGTCGTTGAAGCTGTTGTCAATGAGATAGGGGCTGACAGGGTTGCTAGTAGCTACCATTCTTCATTAATCCTTTAACTCTTTGTGGTCATTTTTCAGTCGTTTGGCCTTTTTCAACTTCGAGTATTTTGTCTCGTAGCTAGTTTTCCAACTTTGAAAGGAAACGGTCCAAGATCGAAAATCCGAAACGGGTTTACGCAAAAGTCATATTGTCAAAACAGATGCAAGATCTTCAAAAGTCATTAAAAACTGGAAGTTTCTATTTTCTTAACTAATTTCAATCTTTCAGGGTAAATTTGATAAACATTAGATCGACACATATATACATACATATAAATATACGGTCATGCTCAACTTTTAAGTAAAAATCATCCTCTTAATTATAAGAATTGGTCAGAAATTGTAAATTTCTCTAGACGCATGGTGGAGAACCAAAGGGAAATATTTCCGGTGGATTTCCTTGAATTTGAACTTTTCTCAAGGAAGCCGTACCTTGACTGGAATGGTAATCGAGTTCAGAAAATATACATATATATATATATATATATAATCAAAATATATACATGTTTACGCGGAAAAAGATAAGAGAAGAAACAAAATCTTCCTAGACATTTGGAATACGTACGTCAGAGTATATGTAGATCCGTCTATTTTGGAAAAATTCATTTCCATATTGGGAAAAGGCAAGTAAAGACAAAACAGACAAAAAGGAAAAGAAAATTTCAATCACCTTTAAGGAGCTTCCTACAAATTCACATGCATTCACACTCGGAGAATTCTTGTGTTGTGTGTATATAAATACGTACCCAAAGTGGAACATCCTTCATCTCATTCACTGCAACACAATAAAATTCATATATCCATTCATATACACACATTCATTCATTCAATAAAGAAATAATACCCAAGGGATTAGTAATCAGCAAGTTACCGGCCGGAAAATGGAAAGTGAAATTAGCAAGATGCAATTGCCTGTGGTTGTTGAAGATGATGATCGTCATGAATTAGCCCAAAAACCGATAATTACTGCTGAACAAACTCTTCTTACTCCTTACAAGATGGGAAACTTCAATCTTTCTCATAGGTATTGTTAACATTCGTGTCATGACTATTAATCAATTGATATTCTTGTATGCTCAAGTATTATATATATATATCTGACTAATATGTGTTCATCATATGTAATAATTGTTACAATTAATTAATGTGTGTTCTCGTTGCATTCAGAGTTGCTTTGGCCCCATTGACACGAGAGAGGTCGTTCTACAACATTCCACAGCCTCACGCTATCTTATACTACTCTCAGAGAACCTGTAAAGGAACTCTTCTCATTTCCGAAGCAGCGGGAATTTCCGACACTTCTCTAAGGTAAATGTGATTTGACAAAATATAAACTAGCTAGGGTATTAGGATTTTTATAATTGGTGTCACAAATATTTACAGTATATGCTTATAACATATGTGTATGCGTACAGGTACCCAAATCCCTGGAATATGGACAAAAGAACAAGTTGAAGCATGGAGACCTATTATAGATGCTGTCCATGCTAAAGGTGGCATCTTCTTCTGTCAGATTTGGCACATGGGGAGGTTTTCTAATACAGGTCTGTTTTTATTAAGTGATTTTCACGTTAACCCATTATTATCTTTTGCTCAAACATTAACTTTTTTTTTAATTGTTTATTTTAGATATAAACGTTTGATAATCTTTTGTTTTAAATTTTGGTATGCATTATGCATGTTATGGTATTGTAGATTTTCAACCAAATGGTGAAGCTCCTATCTCTTCAACTGACAAGCCAATAAGCCCCGAGCTATATAGCGATGCCATTGATCTGCCAAAGTTCACACCTCCAAGGCGTCTAAGAACAGACGAAATCCCTCTCATTGTCAATGATTTTAGGATAGCTGCGAGAAACGCTATTGAAGCTGGTAAGTTCTATATTGCCAATATTAAACTTGAATGCATGTAGTGAGAAATTAAAAAAAAAATAGATAACCTAGTTCTTAGATGTTTAGTTTGTATGTAGTTTATTTGTGCCTCATTTATTATCTAGGTTTACAAACTTTTCAATTTTAAAATTTAATCTTTAATTTGTTCTTGTGACATATCTTCTACCTATTTAAGTAATATACTTCATAACTGATGTTAATTAAATTATATTATGTGAGCTTGTAGGTTTCAATGGAGTTGAAATCCACAGAGCTCATGGCTACCTAATTGAACAGTTTCTTAAGGATCAAGTGAATGACCGAACAGACAAATATGGCGGGTCGATAGAAAACCGTTGTCGTTTCGCACTTGAAGTTGTTGAAGCCGTTGCCAACGAGATAGAGGCAGATAGAGTTGGAATAAGGCTATCTCCATTTGCTGACTATAATGATGCAAAAGATTCCAACCCAGAAGAGCTAGGGCTTTACATGGCCAAATCCTTGAACAAGTATGGGATCCTCTACTGCCACATGGTCGAGCCAAGGATGAACACGTCTCAAAAAGCAAGCAAGACCCACCTTAGCCTTGTGCCCATGAGGAAGGCTTTTACAGGCACCTTCATTGTCGCAGGAGGTTACAATAAAGAAGATGGGAATGAAGCATTATTTGAAAATCGTGCTGATTTTGTTGGTTACGGTCGTCTATTCCTGGCTAATCCGGATTTACCTAAAAGATTTGAGCTTAATGCGCCTTTGACTAAGTATAATAGAAGCACATTCTATACACCTGATCCAATTATAGGTTACACTGATTATCCATTTCTCGAAACAACAATCTAACCTGCTGATTAATACATGTATTAAGGACCATACGTGAAGGAGGATTTCTTTTTCAATGTACTTCTGTTTTGTTGGCTCATTAATTATTTTATTTGTTCATTGTTAGATATGTATTTTACTATGGTTTCAGTCAAAGAATTGGGTTGAATATATCAAAAATCAATAAATATATATATATATATATATATATATGTTGTCTCAATTTGTTTCTAATATATATTTGTGTGTGTGTGTGTGTGTGTGTGTGTGTGTTTTGCATTTAACTGGCTAGTGGTACTTTGGAATAGTATGTAGCAGCTTAGCCCTTAAAAGAGTCGGTTTTTGGCTCATTTGTTATCAGTGGCGGTTTTACTGGAAGAAAACTAACTACTTATAAGTATGTAATTATTTCTTTTACAAAAGCTCATGTTGGTTCACAAAGAATATTGTTGGTTGAGAGAGAAGCTATTAGACATATATTAGCACTAGTTATATGATCAACTAATATTAAAAATTTAATGATTAATGCAGAAAAGCGGGCTTTCCATACTAGGACCTCGGCTTCTAATCTCTCCTCCCAAACTTAATAAATTCTACTACTGATATAGAATATAGGAGATAATATTGTCTTCCAAAGCGATTAGGCTCACATTAATTAAGCCCACAAAAAAGTCAAATCTTTGCATAATTCTTTCGTGCATCATCTTTGAACAATTTGTGCTCGGTAAGTTTGACATCGAAACAGCAAGTCATATCTCAGGAACACTTTCCTTAAATATTGCCTCCTTGAAAAATATTTTAAAAAATCAATGATGTTCAACATCACACTAATAGAGAAGTGTATCCCATTGGTGGGTCCTATATTGTAGAGCCCACTTTTTATCGGTGAGTGATATTAAACATCGCCGATGTTCCCTACCTTTTTGGTCTCTATTGACTGCGGTGACCTTTTTCTCCTCTGCATTGTTTTTGAAATATAAAGTGAATCCTTAACTACTATTAGTTAGCAATCTTAAACCGAGATTGAAGTCTTTTACATACACGTGGGAACTCTTTACATTGGTGTATCTCTTTTAGTAATGTGTTTTTACGTAAGTTATATTTAGTTAAAATCATATTAAATTAAAAACATACAAAATTAATAGGATCTGATGATTCAACTGTTAGAAACAAGGTTATACTTTTAGGACATTTTTTCAAATAATAGAATTCCTCTAAAAGTTGAAAACTTTCACCTTTTCAAAAAAAAAAAAAAAAAATCATTTGACATAGATATAAACGACAAAACGTTTTAATACTAAGAGAAAAAAAAAAAAAAAAAAAAAGAAGATCCAGTATCACATGCCGAAAAATTTGAAATGTAATTCTGTTCAAGCCGACGAAATTGAGTATCGGCATTTTTACTCGTAAGGAGTGATGAATGAGATCCACCGCCGTCTGACGCCTGTAGTGACGCCATATGTTTGATTTCGTCCTATTTTTTTTTTTCTTTTTTTCTTATTATTTTGTTGTTGTGGTTCTAAATTTGTGGGTATAAATGATATTGTTCATCATATTTGTATTTTTCTTGTTTAAACTATTGGTTTACTTAAAAGTATACTAGTCACACATTTTGATTATGTGCTTCTGTTGAGAAATTTCTTCATTTTCCTCTTAAATCACTAGTTAATTCAGAAGCAATAATTTCCCTGATATCTATGTTTATCTTAAATCTTTTTAATTTTAAAATTTCTAGTTTAATCTAAAATAAATCAGTGATTTATTAAGTCAACTAGTGGTTTAAGGTTAAGAAAACCAGTGTAATATAGACTATATATAAGCTATAAAAGTGATGTGTATCAAGAAATGATAAAAACTCTTTAAAAAAAAAAAAGAGTGATTAAAAAAAAATCCATTAACTGTCTGTCAGAAGTGATAATCTGTATAATTATTTCTATTCAAAATCCGAATTACTTCTATTTAAGAGCATCTTTAATGCAATACTAAATTATTATATCAATGATAAATTTTAACATTTTGATAGAAAAAGTCTCCAATTAAATGCTATCTTTGATATCAAATTTGTGGTATGCTAAATTTTATGGTAAATTTATCATAAGGTATAACAAATGTTAAATTTAACATTTTATTCTTATTGGTTGTTTCATTGATTTTTTCATGTAATTATTTTAATATTTTTGTTTTTAATTTATTAAAATACTAAAAATTCACTTTTACGAATTCCAAAACCTATTAATGATGAAAAAAAAATAGAAATATCAATAAAAATAACATTATGTATTAGAGTGTAAAATAAGATAATTTTTATTTTCACTTCTTTTTTTCTTTTTTTTTCTTTTTTGGTAACAAATATATCAAATGTATTGGAGAGAGTCTAAACTTTCATGACATGTTTACTTATGCGTAATCAGAATGGGCATAAATCGGAGTGGGTAGGATTCGGAGTGAGCTGGATTTGGAGTCAGAATATGCTATTTACTTGGGTTCTAAGAATTGGAGTCAGAATCACTGTCAATCTCATTCATGCGTTTACTTAGAACATGAATCAAAGGCAATTATTGTAAATTTACTTATATACCCTTTCAGTTAATTTTGTGTTTTCAACTTAAACAAGTAGATTATATACTAATTATTTTAATACTAAAATGATTATTTTTTGTGCTTAAAAAAAAGTAAAAAAATTGAGATAAATTATTTTGTTCTACTAATTGTAGAACTTTTTTTTTTTTTTGAAATATATGTATATTTTTTAAAAACATAATGTTGAGATAAGTAATTTATATACTAATAGTCATTATACTATGAATATTATTTTTTACATTAAAAAGTCAAAATTTAAGATAAATAGTTTGTTTTAGTAAATATTTAACTTTTTTTGAAATAAATTTGCTTAAAAAAAACATAATGTTGAAATAAATTTCTAAAATTAAAATTTTGTTTGTAGTTGATTTACTATTGTTCACTTTTTTTTATTTTTTATTTAATTTGCTAGAGTATTAGAAAATTTAAAGAGCGACATTAAAAAATTTAAAAACACAATAGAAGGAAAAGTGAATAAGCGTAAAAAAATTAGAGTTTCTTTCAATTTTTTACTTTTCCAATTTAAGAAAGTAAAATTGGGAGCAAAGTAGTAATTTAATTTTAATATCAGGAGCGAGAGTGTTAATCCGGTGGGGGCTTAAGATTATCAATCCCCTTATTCAATCCTAAATTAGTGTGGGCCCTTCACAATTTCACTCACATTCTAGGATAAAAATAGATAAATAAACATGAGGTTAATTCTCTTTTCTCATTTCGATTCCATATTCCTATAAAGTAAACAAGTCGTGAATTCTATCCTCTCATGCCATAGCCCATAGTCTCTCTAAGGCCCCGCTTGATTCCACTATGCAGGTGAGAGTCTGCCCAAATTATATCACCAATCATTAATTATTAAAAGAATAATTTTACAATTCTCAATCTATTATATCACTTATGTTAACATACCTCATAGATTTTGAAACATCCTTGTTGTAAACCTCGAACTCACAATTTTTCTTTGGAAACTTTAAAGACTTTAAAACCATTACTTTTTGGGACACAGTTATTAAGTTATCATTCGATTTAAGTTGATAGTACTTTGAGTGGATGATACTTTAGTCATTAAAATTAACTAGTTAAAAATAAAATTGAAAAGTAAAAAACGGTCAAAAAGGTCAAAAATCCGAAACAGAACAAAGTCAAAAATTATTAACAGATGCATTCGGGGGGCTTTCCAAGCAATTTTTTCTAGTTCAAAAACCATGAGCTTGTAATAATTGAGTAAATGTATAGGAAGGCCACATAGTTGAACATTATTAATTTTCTTTTTTCTTAACTAATTTCAGTCTTTCAAAGAATAAGTTAGAGTAATTTCTAAATTCTTATAAGCTCAGATAATAAAATACTTAAACATATGTTTACCGCGGAGGGGGGGTGGGGGGGGGGGGGGGGGGGGGGGGGGGGCGGGAATGTATATGTGTGAGCGGCACGTAGTTGAAAAGTCTCGTTAGTCATATACTCATGACGTAAGGAACTTCGTGGCTAGCTCTGGCCATGTACTTCCGTACGTCGGAGTACTTACGTAGATCATTTTACGTTTGAAAACTTCAAGAGAAAATTCAATATTTGAAAATAAAGATACCAAAAGGAAAAGTAAAAAACAAAACAAACAAAAAGAAAAGACAAGAATATTTCAAATCACCAAACAGCTTCCTACACTCACATACCCCAAGCCTTGATTTTTTTGTATTTTTTATTTGTTTTTTATTTTTACCAGGACTACTCTTGTGTATATAAATACGTACCAAATTGGAACATCCTTCTTCTTCATTGCAGCACAACAAATCATATGCACGGTAAAGAAAATCACGAATTAGTGATCAGCTTGAAAGCGGAAAATATGGAAAGCAAAATTAGCAAGCTGCAATTGCCTGTGGTTGTTGAAGATCAAGATGATGATCGTCATGAATTAGCCAAAAAACCGATCATTGGTGCTACTCAACCTCTTCTTACTCTTTACAAGATGGGAAACTTCAATTTTTCTCATAGGTAATGTTAAAAATTCGTAATCACGAACATCGATGAATTGATATTTTTGCAATGCTCATGTATATATTGTGATTACATTATAATTCATTCTAGTATTTAATATTAGTGTGTTCTTGTTGCATTCAGAATTGTTTTGGCCCCATTGACGCGAGGGAGGTCGTTCGAAAGCCTTCCTCAGCCACACGCTATCTTATACTACTAACAGAGAACCTCTAAAGGAGGTCTTCTCATTGCTGAAGCAACCGGAGTTTCCAACACTTCTCTAGGGTAAACATGATAGTGATGAGATACTAGCGTATTAGCTAGGACTCTTGTCTGTTACAATTATTTTATTAACTTTTCAGTGTGTGTATATGTATGTAAGTATTTGTAATGTATAATACAGGTTCCCACATGCCCCTGGAATATGGACAAAAGAACAAGTTGAAGCATGGAGACCAATTGTAGATGCTGTTCATGCTAAAGGTGGTATCTTTTTCTGTCAAATTTGGCACGCGGGAAGGTCTTCCAATACAGGCTTGTATTTAGTCCCCCCCCCCCCCCCTAACTATTTAATTTGTTAATTTAGATATATATGTTTGATAATCTTATACTTCAAATTTGGTGCAATATGTAGATTTTCAACCAAATGGTGAAGCTCCTATCTCTTCCACAGACAAGCCAATAAGCCCCAACCTACACTCCGATGCCATTGATCTGCCAAAGTTTACACCTCCGAGGCGGCTGAGAACAGAAGAAATCCCACTCATTGTCAATGATTTTAAGATAGCTGCAAGAAACGCTGTTGAAGCTGGTAAGTGATCTATTATACCAAATGTTAAACTTGACGGTATTAGAGTGAAATCAAAATATTAATTAAAGCTACTTTTGTAGTTTGTAGTTTAATTGTGCATTGTACATAATCTAGGTTTACAAACAATTTGATCCTACAATTAATGCTCTTTAATTTATTCACGTGACGTATTTTCTACTTAGTTAAGTATTCAACATACATAATTACTTGCTAGGGTTAGTTCAACGGGTGGGAGGGAGATTCACAGGATTAAATCCTAGGTTTAATAGGGTTTAATATCTGGAAGGTCTTCTTTCAAGTTAATAAAAAGGTGGATACACATAAGGCCCCTAAAAAAAAATAGAAAAGCTTTTTTTTTTTTAATTTGTTGATCTTAATTTACAAATCGTATGAGTATGTAGGTTTTGATGGAGTTGAGATCCATGGAGCTCATGGCAACCTAATTGAACAATTTCTTAAAGATCAAGTGAATGACCGAACAGACAAATATGGCGGATCGATAGAAAACCGTTGTCGTTTTGCACTTGAAGTTGTTGAAGCCGTTGCCAACGAGATAGGGGCAGACAGAGTTGGAATAAGGCTATCTCCATTTGCTGACTACAACGATGCAAAAAACTCCAATCCAGAAGAGCTAGGGCTTTACATGGCTAAATCCTTGAACAAGTATGGGATCCTCTACTGCCACGTGGTTGAGCCAAGAATGAAGAAAATTCTAGAAGCAAGCAAGACCCACTTTAGTCTTATGCCCATGAGGAAGGCTTTTAGAGGCACCTTCATTGTTGCCGGAGGTTACACTAAAGAAGATGGGAACGAAGCATTATCTGAAAATCATGCTGATCTCATTGCTTATGGTCGTCTGTTCTTGGCTAATCCGGATTTACCGAAGAGATTTGAGCTTAATGCACCTCTGAACAAGTACAATAGAAGCACATTTTATACACCTGATCCTATTATCGGTTATACTGATTATCCATTTCTTGAAACCACAATCTAACTTGGTGATTAGAGGTATGGTACGTAATTGAGGAGGGATTTCTTTTCCATTGTATTTTTTTTTTTTTCTGTTTTCTTTGTTCATTATTAGATATGTATTTTATTATGGTTTTTAGTTAAAACAAATTGTGATGTATATATTAAAACCAATAAAAAAGTGTTTTCTCGTGACAGATTTGTGCGTGTGTGTGTTTGCGTTGAACTACTAAGTAATACTTTGCAATAGTATACAGTCGCGGCTGTGCTTTTGTTAGCTCTTAAAAGAGTCGGTTCGGTTTTTTTTTTTTTTTTTTTTTATTTTAGCTCATTTATCATTAGTGGCGGTTTAATTTGAAGAAAACATAAATATGTAAATATTTCTTTTACAAAAGCTCTTGCTGGTAGATAAGGAATATATAGTTGGTTGAGAGAGAAGCTATTAGACATATTACCACTACTTTTAAGCTCAAATAACACTACGAATTCAGTGGCTGCTATCTTGATCTAACAGTTTTCATACTAACTTCAAATTATTTAAGACCTCATTTTCGAATCTCTCATCTCAAATTCAAAATATTATATTGTCGAGAGCGAATGGGATAATATGATATTCTATTTTAAAGTGACTACGCTGAAATTAATTAAGCCACAAAAGTTAACATTTTTGTGGATTATATATCCATAGTTCCCCATTGATTTTGATCATTATTATTATTATTTTCCAATGGCTATGTGAAGGGAGAAGAAAGATTATAAACTTATACTTTTGTAACTTGTAAATTAAAAGTGAAAATAATTCATGTGTGCATCAGCTTTTGAACAACTTGTCCTCAGTGATTACATTCCCTAGCGAATTCATTTTCCTCCAATGTGAAAAAGTCACAAAACTCTAGTTCTTTTTCCTTTTTTTTTTTGTTTGAACTTAAACATGAGAAGATTCGAACTGATCTTTACATTAAGATAAAGTGTGTGAAATTATCATTAGATTACATTTATAACCACTTTTTCCTTTTTTATTTTTTTTTATTTTATTTTTATGCTTGTTATTGATTGAGAAGTGAGTGGATCCCATAGTTTGACATCGAAAGAGCAAGCCATACCTTAGGAGCGCTTTTTTTGAATGCCTCTTTGGTATGTAGACTGCAGTGACTTTTTTCTCCATTGCATTGTATTTGAACATATTATGATGCGTTTGAATTGCAGGTGTGAACTCAAGTTTTTCATCTCAATTTTTGTATTTTTCTAAAAAATCAACAAAAATTATAATTAGTTTTTGAAAAGTCAATAGACTCCAACCTAAAAATTTCACCTCAAACTCATATTCCAAATGGAGGCTTAATCTTAATATAAAGTGGTGCGTTAATTCTTAGTTAATAATCTGAAACTAATTATGATATTGAAGTCTTTTCAGTACACTTGAAAACTTTTTAAGGTATGATATCTTTATTAGTAGTGTGTGTTTATAAACATTAGATTTAATTAAAATCATATTAAAATAAAAGAAGATAATATATATATATATATATAATTAATAGGATATGATACAAATAATCCAATCTTTTAAAAAAAAGTTCCTCTAAGATATTTTTTCTTTTCAAACTATAATTCCTAAAAGAAAAATTAAAAAACTTTCTTTTTTTGTTTTGACACATAAACAAATGACAAAATGTTTTAAATAAGAGAACAACAAACACAAAAAATGGAAAGAAATTTAAAAAAATAATAATAATAATAATAAAAACCGTATCACGTGCCGAAAACTTTGATATGTAATCCTCTTCGTATTGAGGGCCTAGAGATCAGGCCTTTTGGCATAGTGGATTGACTATAGGTGAATATTTTTGTATTACTCATTGTTGGTCGTAAAGAACGAAGGAGGTTAGATTGGTCGAAAGAGTTAATCATTTAAAGGTACAAAGTAATTTTCAGGGTAATTTATAAAAATTCATCCTAAGCAATGGAAAGCCTAATATTTGGGTCCCGCATTTTCTACATGGATTGATGGAAGAAAGCGATATCAGACTATTATTATTATTTTTTGTTTACTATTATTATTATTTTTGTTTTCCATTGTTAATCGTGGAATCACCACAGCAGAAAGCTAATATCAAGTCGCTCTTTTTTCCCCCACTCTACCTGTTTGTATAAATGTCTCCGTTTACTTTCAGTTCTAACTACCAAGCACACGATCCTAAGTAGAAAAGGAGCAAGTAAAGCGAGAAGGTAGAAACAGAAACAGGGTTCTTTCACTTGAAGGCGACGACACAAGAGGATACCAACGGCAAATCACATGGCTTCTGCTCAATCTCCCACCAATATCCCTCTTCTCACTTCTTACCGATGGGCAAGTTCGATCTTTCTCATAGGTACTATTGTTGCTCATATTTCCCACTTCGTTTCTCTTATCTGAATTTCCTGTTTTGGTTTCATAAAATATTTGGTTTTCGTTTGTGGGATTGATTTGCCATTTTTACTGGTTTGTGTTTCTTAGATTAGTTGCCTAAGTTGGTAAGGAAACTGTTTCTGTGCAAAAAGGGCAAAAAAAAAAAAAAAAAAAAAAAAAAGTACTAGAGAACCTTTCCATTCTCTTATGGCCTCGAATCCTGTTTTGCAGATCATGAACAAGAAGATTTTTTTTTTTTTTTCATGCTCGTGGTACCCAATAGGGTTTTTCCACAACCTTTACTCTCTGTTTTTTTCCCCTAGTTGTAGAATTTAAACACAGCTGTCCTCTTTTAGAACATGAGGTTCCATGCATATCCTCAATACCACCATATAATTGAGGAATCCCAAGAGCGGTTCTTAATCTGTTCTTTGTCAGCTTAATGCTCGTGTTTTATGAATTTAGTTTTGTGCTTTTGCTCATATTTTTACTTCTTCTTCTTCTTCTTCTTCTTCTTTTTTTTTTTTTTTTTTTTTCCCATAGTTGTTTTGGCACCACTGACTCGGCTGAGGTCATACCACTCCGTTCCCCAGCCACATGCCATTTTTTACTACTCTCAAAGAACCACCAAAGGTGGTCTTCTGATTTCTGAAGCAACTGTAGTATCTGAAACTGGTCGAGGGTAATTATAATACGATCAGCAATACCAAGTTATGCTTTCTTCATTTCTTTCACTTGAAAATTTTGGAATGTCTACCAATTTATATCAACCATGTGTATAGGTACTCGGATACCCCTGGAATATGGACAAAGGAGCAAGTTGAAGCCTGGAGACCCGTTGTCGATGCTGTTCACGCCAAAGCTGGTGTTTTGTTCTGTCAGATTTGGCATGTGGGAAGGGTCTCAAATTCAGGTGAGTTATTACTATTATTTCTTTTAAGTCATAAGATGTGGACATATTTCAAACATAAATCATATGAGATGATAAAGTTTTATTTCCTACAGATAGATTTTGATTGAAAATAGGTGGCCCTTGTTGTGCGTTTGAAAAGTTGAAGTAACATATATTATCTACCTTCTCTGCGTGCACAGGTTACCAACCAAATGGTGAAGCTCCAATATCTTCTACGGACAAACCATTGACCTCCCAAGATGGTGATATTGATGTTGCACAATTCACACCTCCGAGGCGGCTAAGAACAGATGAAATCCCACAAATTGTCAATGAATTTAGACTTGCCGCAAGGAATGCCATAGAAGCTGATAGATTCTCTTCCTAATAAACGTAAAACTTGTTGGAAGTAAAAAGTGTTCGGCGTTTAAACTACATGAACCATGTTCGATTGGCCAAATGAAGAAGAGTAGAATTATAATATCTGCCGAAGAGAAGAGGGCTGTGCATATAAATTAGTTCATCTTTAAAATGTTTGGAAGTGTGCGAAGAAATGGTAGCTTTGGTTTTAGAAGTTTCGCCTAAGAATTCATACTACGAAGTCCACTGTGTAGAACCATATTCTGACGGCAAAATACATGATTCATAGCTAGTCAAACCATTTTTGTTATTTAGGTCCTTGAGTTTTAGGCATTTTCAGCTTTTTATTCAATCATTCCAAATCTTTAAGTCCTTGAGTTTCTACTACTTTTGTTAACGCTACTGACTCTTACTATAGGCTTTGATGGAGTTGAGATCCATGGGGCTCATGGCTACCTCATTGATCAATTTCTGAAAGATCAAGTGAATGACCGAACTGACAAATACGGTGGATCCTTAGAGAACCGTTGTCGTTTTGCTCTTGAAGTCGTTGAAGCTGTTGTCAATGAGATAGGAGCTGACAGAGTTGGAATAAAACTCTCTCCATTTGGTGGCTACCTGGAATCAGGGGACTCCAACCCTGAAGCACTGGGGCTTTACATGGTGGAATCCTTGAACAGGTATGGAATTCTGTACTGCCATGCAGTTGAGCGAAGTAGGGAGAAGGATGTAGACATAAAAGAGAGACCGCAAAGCCTTGTTCCCATGAGAAAGGCTGTCAAGGGCACCTTCATTGTTGGCGGGGGCTATAACAGGGAAGATGGGAACAAAGCTCTGGCCGAAAACCGTGCAGATCTTGTTGCCTATGGTCGCCATTTCTTGGCTAATCCAGATTTGCCTAAAAGATTCGAGCTCAACGCTCCTCTAAATTAGTACATCAATGAAACATTTTACACATCTGATCCTGTTATTGGTTATACTAATTATCCATTTCTTGAAGCCACTATTTAGGTAAATCAATTCGAGTTTGTGAGAGCTTAATGATTCATTACTGGCACCCAAATGAGTTGTAGGGACTTAGAATGGTTTGCTAATTTTGAGCCTATCAGGACCCTACATTGTAAATTCTCGTTTCCTTTATGAATAATTGTATGATTAAGGTTGAGAAAGTGCAACAAGTTAACAGAGGAGATGGGGAATTTGAAGAATTCTTGTAATATTGATTAGGTAGAAAGAAATGGAGAAGACAATATAGTACACTATTTGAACTAGTTGACAGCTTTCTGCCTTAACAATCTTCTAAAAGTTTATGCTACAACACTTTCAGCAAAAGAAGATAACAAATTTCCGAAATCAGTTCTTTTATCTATCTTGTTATTGTACTAAATATATGTAAAAATTTATTTTCAGTCTGTCAAATTATAAAATAAAAAATAATGTTTTGAAACATCAATGATATTAAAGCATTGTTGTAGAAGGTTGCTCGTGGTTCTTCTTGCCGTTTTGTTCTCCGTAGTGATAACATGATTTTACACTTGTTAATCAATTTTATATTTCATGAACGTGATTTTTTTTATATGAATATTATTTTCAGATTTATTAAAAATATTATTTTAGCCGACTTGGCTATTTAATAAATTGCAAGTTTTTACTCAAAAAAAAAAAAAAATTTGATGTCATCCTCTGTTGATAGCCAATGTTCAATTCTCTAGTATTGTTATAAAAATGTCCGTTGACATCAAAAGTTTGACCTGAACCCTGGTCATAGGTGACAGCTAAGTAATGGGCCCCACAGACAATTTTAATTGAAACGCCTTGAAAGTGTGGGGCCAATAAATCTGATTGGGGTCCGTGTCTATTGCTACACGCATGCCCAAACGTCAGGACTCTGCAGGCATCAACTTTTCCCCTGTTTTTTTTTTTTTTTTTTTTTTTTTTGGGGCAGTTCAGCAGCCATGAACTATTAAGCATGACTGGCCAGCGACAACACAGAGACAAACACGATATCAGCTTTCTTACTATTTTTTAGTTTGACTATTTTGTTCTCTGACGCTTTGTTTGGAATTTGACTTTAATTTTAATTAAATTATTATTTTTTAATCTTAATTTTTATTTTAAAAAAATAATTAAAATTTGTAACAAATTTTTTAAAAATTAATTAATTATAATTTAAAATTTTAATATTCAACCGACGAATCAAACGTAAATTTATATTTTTTGTTTCTTCATTTCTTTTTTACTTTTTAATTTGTTATTTTTTTATTTTTATATTTATCATTTCATACAACAATTTTTTAAATAATTTTTGTTTAGAATTTGTTTTCAACATTTGCTTTGCTTTCTTGATTTACACTGTAAGTGTGCTATCCTACTCATGGGTAGAGCCAAAAACATATTTCAGTGAGAGCTTACATTAAAAAAAAATTTCCAAGATAAAATAAATTTTAGTAGAGACTATATATAAAATTTTAATTTTAGTAGGTTTATTTGAGAATTTTTAATTATAGTGAGAGCAAAGCAGTAAAATGTAAACATAGAATTAATCTTAATACTGATTATGTGAAAATTATTTATTTTTAGTAGGGGCAAAATGTGAACTATATGAGTAATTTTTATTTTTAGTGGGGGACAAATTGTATAAACTTTAAAATTTTTGGGGTAAATTTGTAACAAAAATTTTCAGTGTATATATATATATATATATATATATCCAACACACAGTGAGGCAGAAATGGAAAGCAAGAACAAGGACGTTCACTTGCAGTGATAGATCCATGATTTCAATCCAATAGGAGCACAAATAAAAAGAACTTTTTTTAATAACATTTACTATCATGTATATTACAAAACACTATCAAGTACATAAAAAAATATATAAATATCAAAAGTAATCTCCTACAATAAAAAAATGTATAAAATTTCATATAGTTAATTAACTTAAGGTCAAATATCTTTATATGTTAATTAAAAGCTATCAAATTTTTGGGTGTAAACTTTTTATATGAAAGTAATGAGAAATAAAGCTAATGGGAAGAAAGGGAAGAAATAAAAGATGAGATGGAAGAGAATAAAAAATAGTAGTGGCAGGTACTGGAAGCCAGAGAGAAACAAAACAGTAGGGAAATTTTGAAAAAGAAATGAATAGAGAAAGAAGGAAGAGAAAGTCATATTTATGAATTAAAAAAAAAAAAAAAAAAAAAAGGAGAGAGCTTATCCTACATATATGTGAAAGAGTTGTATGCTCTTTATTGTTCCTTTTTCATCGTAAAAAACATGAAATTTGACTGCGTTTTTGAGTTTTGGAAACCGTATTTCTTTTATTGATACTAACGGCAAGTACATTAATGTCTGTTGTTGATTGAAGTTTTTTTTTTCTTAAAAAAAAACCATTATTTTACTATCTTAGATGCAAGTAAATGAGCCTGGCTTTTTTTTTTTTTTTTTTTTTTTACACTTTTATCCTGACAAGTTTTAAAATTTGTGGGACCCACTCAAAGTTATTTTTGTTTTTTCAACCATTTCTCTTCTCTTCCCCTCTCTGTCGTGCTATATCTTGTTTTTTTTTTTTTTTTTTTTCCTTTACATATTTTGTTAAGCTGTAAAGCATATACGAGGGACAAATGAAAGTAAATCATATATTTTGGGACAGTGAGAAACAATATAGATAAAGTATCTTTTACAGCTGAAGATATCTATATTAAATGACATGTCGTTTAAAGAGAAGTTAACCATTTAAATATGTTACCAACCAAATGGCCAAGCTCCTATATCTTCGACGGACAAACCAATGACTCGCTTGTTTCGAGCCGATGATAGTGAGGATGCACAATTCACATTGCTGAGGCGGCTAAAAACAGATGAAATTCCTCAAATTGTCGATGAATTTAGACTTGCTGCAAAGAATGCCATAAAAGCTGGTAGGTTCTGTTTCTAATTAAACGTGAAACTTGTCGGAAGTAAAATTGTTCAACATTCAAACTACATGAACCATATTTGATTTACAAAATGAAAAAGATTCAAGAGTAAATGCACCCTAGTAGAGTTATAATTTCTGCCAAATCGTAGTAGATATAAAAATATACTAGTTCATCTTTTAAAATGTTGGACAGTTAGTGCAGAACCCTATTTTGCTTCGGGAAATTACAAGATTTATAGCTAATCCAAACACCCCTTTTTCAACTTTTGGATTTAATCTTCCTCAGTACGTATTTTAGTTCTTAATAAGCTTCTGCTACTTTTGTTTACACTATTTATCTCTTGAGATCCACGGAGCTCATGGCTACATTGTTGACCAATTTTTAAAAGATCAAGTGAATAATTGAACAGACAGATACGGTGGATCCTTAGAGAATCGTTGTGGTTTCGCTATTGAAGTTGTAGAAGCTCTTGCTAACGAGATAGGGATAAAGCTATCTCCATTTACTGACTCCTATGAATCAGGGGACTCCAACCCCGAGGCCTTGGGGCTTCACATGGCGGAATCCTTAAACAAGTACGGAATTCTATATTGCCACGTGGTTGAGCCAAGAATGAATACGGTTGGAGAGTTACATGAGACTCCTCATAGTCTTGTCCCCATTAGGAAGGCTTTCAAGGGTACCTTCATTGTTGCCGGGGACTATAACAGGGAAGATGGGAACAAAGCTTTGGCCGAAAACCGCGTGGATCTTGTTGCTTCTGGTCGTCATTTCTTGGCTAATTCAGATTTGCCAAAGAGATTCGAGCTCAATGCTCCTCTAAATATGTACATAAGAGAGACATTTTATTTATCCGATCATATTATTAGTTACACTGATTATCCATTTCTTTAGACCACTGTTTAGATACTCAATTTAAGGTGTGAGGGCTTAAATGAATTATTGATAACACCTACACGAGATGTAAGGACTTGAATAATTCGCTAATGTTGTATGAACTCTAAATAATTATATCAATGAGACATTTTACTTATTTTGATCTTATTGTTTTTTTTTTTTTTTTTATAATTTTTTTATAGTATATTTGATCTTATTGTTGATTATACTATTATCCATTTCTTGAAACAAATGGTTGATTTGAGGTGCGAGAGCTTGCTTGGATGATTTATCACTAGCACCCAAACAAGTTGCAGGGACTAGAATGGTTTGCTAATTTTGAGCCTAATGGTGTCAATCCTACATTGTAGCAGATCCTATCTACGAAGCTACATGTTATTAGGGGAATAAGAGAGAATTATGCTGACGTGGACACTCTTAATTAAATGATGTTGCAATTCGTCTCAATACAGCATAAAAATTATTGAAAACAAAATCAACAAACTTTCCTTAAAAAAAAAAAAAGAGGGAGAGAGAAATAATTTCTATTTAAGAACTATCTTTTTTACTTTAAAAAAAAAAGACTATCTTTTTCCAATTTATAATAATTGTATTTTTAATGACTGGAATATTAGTCTTTTAACTGTTTAATTTGTGAATATACAAGTCAAAAATTTACAACGCATTATAAAAATTGCTCGCATTCATATGTCGAACTATGAAAAATTTATTACATGATTAAAATTGAAAAAAGGACAATCCCTATAACAGAAATCTTCAAAAAATACATCATTTATTGTGAAAAAAAGGGGCAACTTATTTTAGTACTCAATCAATAAGTCATATCTTATTCGGTATATAACTGTTAAAATTCTCAAAACAGAGTCGTATATATATGGATAAGATTAAACAGGCCAACTCATGGTCTGCCTCCTTATCCCGTGGTCCGCATTCTTGCAGCTCGTCCCATCCTCCACATGACAGGTTGACTGGGCCTAGGTTCATGACCTGGGCTGGCCCCTTAGTGACTTTTTAAAAGAGAAAATTACCCAAAAAAACAAAAAAAATTTTTCATTTATTAACTATCATACTGCAAATTCCTATATCTTGAAAAGCATAATATAAAATTTAGTTTTATTTTATATCATATTGATCTAATATTACTTTTTTTATATTATATTGATATAATAATACTCAAATTTGTATCATTCAGATACTTTCTCATTTTTAAAACTATATTTTATGTATAAAACTTACTAACCGACCTTGATGCATAAGGTTATAGGGCAAAGTTGAATTGACCTTTGTTTCTATTGGGCTTGGCCATGCCCAGCAGCCTACAATTTTCACCTCTATTCGAAATAAGTTTTTGGCGTATCAAATTATCCCAAATCAATTATTTTCTCTATGTGATTGTTAAAATAAATGTAGTGTAAATACATCCATAAAATAAACTCGCAATAACGACCCTTTTTTGGGAAGTTTGACAATTCTCGAAACGTTATAAAATTGAGTGGGTAATAAATCTGGTGGGATTTGGGTATTTTGTCTGCACCCATGCCGAAACTTTTATCGAGCATGAAACATGGCCCTACAACACCACTCCGACATCACTTTCTTACCCATCTTCTTCTTCTTCTTCCCCACTAGCCTCTCTAACTGCCATGCAGTGTTCTGTAATATTATTAAAAAGGTAAATTGCTCATTTAGTGTCTGAACTTATAATCATGTACAATTTTAGTCCCTGAATTTTTTTTTTAACTGAAATGCTTCTAAACTCTTAAAATGTTGCTACAAAATCCTTTCCGTCAATTTTTGGACGTAATCTGTTAATAATTTGATCAAAAAGTGGTGCTAACTACAGATTCCATTCAAAAATTAACGGAAATAACTATTGTTACAATGTTTTTAACTTTCTAGCTATGAAAAAAGAACAGGAAATGCCCATAAACTATTAAAATATTTCTATAATAGTTATTTTCTATTAATTTTTAAACGAAATCAGTTAGTAATTTGATCAAAAAGTAATACTAACTAACATATTTCATCCAAAAATTAACGTAAAGATCTATTGTAACAACATTTTAATAGTTTAGGAACATTCCAGTTACAAAAAAAAGTTTGGGGACTAAAGTTATACAAAATTAAAAACTTAAGGACCAGTCTAACAATTACCCTAAATATTTTTATATGTATGTATATATATTTGTAATTAATGGGTGTTTTGTACAAATATATCCCAAGTATATTCACCACACAAGTTAGCAAGAAATGGAAAACAAGAACAGGGACGTTCACTTGCAGGCAGCTGTAGAATCGAGCAACGACAGTCAAACGGCTCTCAAAGAACCACTAAAGGTGGTCTTCTGATTTCTGACGCAACTGTAATATCCGAAACTGCGCGAGGGTAATTCTAACTAGATCACCAATGTCAAGTTTTTTATTTTTTTATTTTATTATTATTATTCTTTTTTAAGCACTTGAAAGTTTTGAAACTGTGTCTTCCAATTCTTTTCCATGTGTGTAGGTATCCAGATACCCCTGGAATATGGACAAAAGAGCAAGTTGAAGCCTGGAGACCCATTGTCGATGCTGTTCATGCTAAAGGAGGTGTTTTTTTTCTGTCAAATTTGGCATGTGGGAAGAGTCTCAAATTCAAGTGAGTTCTTGAGGACTTATTAACCATTTGTTGTGTATATATTTCAAACATATATTTTGAAGATGAAAAGGTTTAGTTTCATATATATATATATATATATATATATATAATATAGCTTTTAAAAGTTGAGTGACATGTATGACTATACACACTCACACATGTAGTATGGTGAAATTGTGAATCCATCGAACGAAATATTTATTTTGGTACCAAGTATGAAGTAGTGAAGCTGGGACCATGAGATGTAATTTCCATCATAGTAGAACATCATATTACTGAAGTTGAAAAAACTATTTTTTCATTTCGGTTTCTTTTTTCTTTTTTTTCCCCATTCATTTGGAAAATCATAGGCACCCTCTTTTTTTTTTCGATATTTTTCTTATTGGTTGGTCATTGGTTTCTTGTCAAATATGCATGGGATCATTGGGACTATTTGATCAAGATATTAATTCCACCTTCTTGGCGAGTACAGGTTTCCAACCAAATGGCCAAGCTCCTATATCTTCGACGGACAAACCATTGACTTCCCAATTTCATCATGATGAGAGTGATACTACACGATTCACACCTCCGAGGCTGCTAAGAACAGATGAAATTCCTCAAATTATCGATGAATTTAGAATTGCTGCAAGGAATGCCATAGAAGCTGGTAGATTATCTTCCTAGTTAAGCGTAAAACTTGTTGGAAGTAAAAATAGTGTTCAACATTCAAACTACATATGAACCATATTTTTTTATAACACTATTGATCTCTTATGTATAGGCTTTGATGGAGTTGAGATCCATGGGGCTCATGGCTACATCATTGACCAATTTCTGAAAGATCAAGTGAATGATCGAACTGACAAGTACGGTGGATCCTTAGAGAATCGTTGTCGTTTCGCTCTTGAAGTTGTTGAAGCTGTTGCTAACGAGATAGGGGCAGATAGAGTTGGAATAAGACTATCTCCGTTTGCTGAGTACATGGGGTCAGGGGACTCCAACCCTGAAGCATTGGGGCTTTACATGGTGGAATCCTTAAACAAGTATGGAATTCTATATTGCCACGTGGTTGAGCCAAGAATGAAGATGGCCGGAGACATAAATGAGACCCCTCATAGTCTTGTCCCCATGAGAAAGGCTTTCAAGGGTACCTTCATTGTTGCTGGGGGTTATGACAGGGAAGATGGGAACAAAGCTTTGGCCGAAAACCGTGCAGATCTTGTTGCTTATGGTCGCCATTTCCTGGCTAATCCAGATTTACCAAAGAGATTCAAGCTCAATGCTCCTCTAAATAAGTACATCAGAGAGACATTTTACTCATCCGATCCTATTGTCGGTTACACCGATTATCCGTTTCTTGATACCATTGTTTAGATACTCAACTTGAGGTGTGACAGCTTGAATGAACTATTGCTAGCACCCAAAACTAGGTGCAAGGACTTGGATAATTTGGTAAGGTTGTGTGTACCAAATTCAAGCCAATGCTCTTCTTAATAAAGTACATTAATGAGACATTTTTACTTATTTTATTTTGATTATCCGTTTCTTGAAACCACTATTTCAGTATCCAATTTGAGGTGTGAGAGCTAGGATGGTGAGTTGTAGGGACTTGAATGATTAGCTAATTATGTACGTATCAACACTTTCCCACATTATGTTTTGAACAATAAAATATATCACCAGTTTTAGCTACTTTAATCATTTAGAACTTGAGACTAACAGTGTCGATCAGGTACACCCCTGAACGTCCAGAGCCTGCGTTGTAGCAGATTCTATCTAGCAAACTACATGTCATTTAATGGAATAACTCATAGTACTATTGTAATATAATCATCACAAACGTGACAACATGTGAGATATTCCACGTAATTATGTAACAATAAAATGACAGATCTTTTATGTCATGTGCTCGTTTGTTATATTTTACATGTATAATATTGCATCACCAATTCTGATAAATAGTAATTTTATAGGAGGTAATATTGATAAGGAAAACAACTCCAGAAATACATGCATTTTATGATTGGATCCGTAATTCCGTAGTGGTTTAATTTGTTTCCAATAGCCAATAAGGGGAAAGGATAATTAGTTATAATAATAAAGGAGATAATTTTATGCTTTAGCTTTCGGCAACTCGTTCTCATTGATGGATGGTGATGTAATTCTGTGTTGGATCAGATTCTCTCTCCTTGCTCAAGAAGTTGTATTGCCTTATCTTTTTTTTCCTTCGTTTTTGTGCGTGTGATTGAATCATCCCTGTTGTGCCAATAATGCAATTGGATTTTTTTTTCTCTCTCTCAAAATCCAAACCACACTTTTTTTTTTCCTTAACAATTATCCTTAACGATTATGTTTAAATTCTCAATTCAAATTGAATTTTTTTAAATTTAATTTACCTACAAACAAACTACATATAACTTGTCATCCATGATTCGTTGAATGATAGTACATTAACGGCTAATTATGTCCCTATTTTAAATATATTTTCTTTCAGGGAGATCCCTATTTTAAATAATAGTGTGGTCTCACAATTATATTGGTATGCAATTCATAGATATTTAAAATTGGAGTTTTAAAAATGTATATTTGGTTTTTTTTTTTTTTTTAAAAAAAATCTGTTTGGAGTGAAAAAAAGTGAAAAATTTTAAAATTTATTTCAAAACAAAATTTTCAATATGGATCTTATTTCATTTATTTCTAAATTCTATGCATTTGAAAAAAAAAATCTACGGGCCTATTTGGTGGAGTAGTTTAAGTTGGGATTTTTAAATTTCAATAGTAAATTTTTTTGAATTTTCGGAAAAGAGAAAAAAAATTTTGGGAAAAAGACAAAAAAAAAAGTTTGAATTGAATGGTTTGAGTGGTTGTGGCAAACATGCCCTACCTCATTTGAATTTGAAATAATAAAGTTATGGACTTTTAAGTTTGAGTTTACTATAAATATTTAAATATGTGAATAATGAAAATTAATTTTAAATTGAGGGAGAATGACAAAATAATAATAATAATAATAATAATAATAATTCTGGAAATCAGATGTTGCCCTCAAATGGCCCTAAGATTAAGCAAACTATCAGTAAGCAAACTCTAATAACAAAAAGTTAATAACAAATAGGAATTTATATTGTATGACATTCCAAGTCTTAGGGTGAGTTTGGTTTATCCACTTAAATTCAAATTTTTCAACTTAAATTTTGTCTTTTTCTAAAAAAGTTTTTTGTCTTTTCTGATAAAGTCAACAAAAATTACTCTTCAAACTTAAAAATTTCAACTCAACTTAAACTCAACTCAAACACCAAACACCCCCTTAGTCTTTAATAGGAAACAGTTCATGCAACAATAAAAAGGTTATTATTGTACTGTTTATCAAAAAAATAAAAAATAAAAAAGTTATTATTTTACGAAGCATAACCATCTTAAAAAAACAATGGTGGGGATATTGCGGTCAATATTGGTGGTTGAAAAGTTCGATGAACACGTATGCACAAACGTCAGCAGCATCAATAAATCACTTTTTCTTCCCTCCAAGTAGAAAAATGTAGGACCCACGTTCCCCTTCTTCCGTTGTTTCCTGCTTTCGCAGCCGACCAGCTGCAGTGTACTACTGTCCTCTAGTTGCTTGTAAAAATACCACAATTGGGTCTTCATTCATCCTCAATTCTCCCCATCAGCAACTGCCAACAAGCAAACTCGTAGACCCACAAAAATGGAAAGCGAAAGCAGGGTTCAGTTAGACGAGACCAACGACAGTCACAAGATCCCTCTATTAACTCCTTACAAGATGGGAAAGTTTGATCTTTCTCATAGGTATTGTTGTTTCTCGTACTTCTGAATTTTGTCTCCATTATTTGACTTTCCTGTTCTGGATTCCTGATTCTGTTTTTTGTTTAATGGGATTAATTTGACATTTTAAGTGGTTTGTGTTTCTTAAATTCTTATAAGCTCAGATAATAAAATACTTAAACATATGTTTACAGGGGGTGGGGGGGGGGGAATGTATATGCGTGGGCGGCACGTAGTTGAAAAGTCTCGTTAGTCATATACTCATGACGTAAGGAACTTTGTGGCCAGCTCTGGTCACGTACTTCGTTACGTCGGAGATCATTTTACGTTTGAAAACTTCAAGAGAAAATTTAATATTTGAAAATAAAGAATACCAAAAGGAAAAGTAAAAACAAAACAAACAAGAAGAAAAGAAAAGAAAAGAAAATTTCAAATCACCAATCAGCTTCCTACACATTCACATACCCCAAGCCTTGCATTTTTTTAAAAGAAATTTTAAATTTTTTTTTTATTTTTACCAGGACTACTCTTGTGTATATAAAGACGCACCAAATTGGAACATCCTTCTTCTTCATTGCAGCACAACAAATCATATGCACGGTAAAGAAAATCACAGCTTGAAAGCGGAAAATATGGAAAGCAAAATTAGCAAGCTGCAATTGCCTGTGGTTGTTGAAGATCAAGATGATGATCGTCATGAATTAGCCAAAAAACCGATCATTGGTGCTGCTCAACCTCTTCTTACTCCTTACAAGATGAGAAACTTCAATCTTTCTCATAGGTAATGTTAAAAATTCGTATCACGAACATCGATGAATTGATATTTTTGCAATGCTCATGTATATATTGTGATTACTTAATAATTAATTCTTGTATTTAATATTAGTATTTAATATTAGTGTGTTCTTGTTGCATTCAGAATTGTTTTGGCCCCATTGACGCGACAGAGGTCGTTCGAAAACCTTCCTCAGCCACACGCTATCTTATACTACTCACAGAGAACCTCTAAAGGAGGTCTTCTCATTGCTGAAGCAGCCGGAGTTTCCAACACTTCTCTAGGGTAAATATGATAGTGATGAGATACTAGCATATTAGCTAGGACTCTTGTCTGTTACAATTATTTAAATTAACTTTTCAGTGTGTGTGTATATGTATGTAAGTATTTGTAATGTATAATACAGGTTTCCACATCTCCCTGGAATATGGACAAAAGAACAAGTTGAAGCATGGAGACCAATTGTAGATGCTGTTCATGCTAAAGGTGGTATCTTTTTCTGTCAAATTTGGCACACGGGAAGGTCTTCCAATACAGGTTTGTTTTTAGTATTTTTTTCCCCCCTTAACTATTTAATTTGTTAATTTAGATATATATGTTTGATAATCTTATACTTCAAATTTGGTGTAATATGTAGATTTTCAACCAAATGGTGAAGCTCCTATCTCTTCCACAGACAAGCCAATAAGCCCCAAGCTACACTTCGATGCCATTGATCTGCCAAAGTTCACACCTCCAAGGCGGCTGAGAACAGAAGAAATCCCACTCATTGTCAATGATTTTAAGATAGCTGCAAGAAACGCTGTTGAAGCTGGTAAGTGATCTATTATACCAAATATTAAACTTGACGGTATTAGAGTTAAATCAAAATATTAATAAAAGCTAGTTTTGTAGTTTGTAGTTTAATTGTGCATCGTACATAATCTAGGTTTACAAACAATTTGATCCTAGAAGTAATGGTCTTTAATTAATTCACGTGACATATTTTCTACTTAGTTAAGTATTCAACATACATAATTACCTGCTAGGGTTATTTCAACGGGTGGGAGGGAGATTCACAAGTGTAAATCCTAGGTTTAATATCTGGAAGGTCTTCTTTCAAGTTAATAAAAAGGTGGATACACATAAGGCCCCTAAAAAAACATAAAAGCTTTTTTTTTTTTAATTTGTTGATCTTAATTTACATATCGTATGAGTATGTAGGTTTTGATGGAGTTGAGATCCATGGAGCTCATGGCTACCTAATTGAACAGTTTCTTAAAGATCAAGTGAATGATCGAACAGACAAATATGGCGGGTCGATAGAAAACCGTTGTCGTTTTGCACTAGAAGTTGTTGAAGCCGTTGCGAACGAGATAGGGGCAGATAGAGTTGGAATAAGGCTATCTCCATTTGCTGACTACAACGATGCAAAAGACTCCAATCCAGAAGAGCTAGGGCTTTACATGGCCAAATCCTTGAACAAGTATGGAATCCTCTACTGCCACGTGGTTGAGCCAAGGATGAAGAAACCTCTAGAAGCAAGCAAGACCCACTTTAGTCTTATGCCCATGAGGAAGGCTTTTAGAGGCACCTTCATTGTTGCCGGAGGTTACACTAAAGAAGATGGGAATGAAGCATTATCTGAAAATCGTGCTGATCTCATTGCTTATGGTCGTCTGTTCTTGGCTAATCCAGATTTACCAAAGAGATTTGAGCTTAATGCACCTCTAAACAAGTACAATAGAAGCACATTCTATACATCTGATCCTATTATCGGTTACACTGATTATCCATTTCTTGAAACCACAATGTAACTTGATGATTAGTATGTAAAATAGGAAAGGTTCGTAATTGAAAGGGGGGGGATTTCTTTTCCATTGTATTTTTTTTTCTGCTTTCTTTGTTCATTATTAGATATTTATTTATTATGGTTTTTAGTTAAAATAAATTGTGATGTATATATTAAATCAATAAAAAAGTGTTTTCTCGTGGCAGATATGTGCGTGTGTGTGTGTTTGCGTTTTACTACTAAGTAATACTTTGCAATAGTATAAAGCCGCGGCTGTGCTTTTGTTAACTCTTAAAAGAGTCGGGTTTTTTTTTTTTTTTTTTTTAACTCATTTATCATTAGTGGCGGTTTAATTAGAAGAAAACATAAATACGTAAATATTTCTTTTACAAAAGCTCTTGTTGGTAGATAAGGAATATATAGTTGGTTGAGAGAGACGCTATTAGACATATTAGCACTAGTTTTAAGCTCAAATTTAAGCTCAAATAATTCTACGAATTTAGTGACCGTTATCTTGATCTAATAGTTTTCAGACTAACTTCAAATTGTTTAAGACCTCATTTTTGAATCTCTCATCCCAAACTCAAAATATTATAATGTCGAGATCGAATGGAATAATATGATATTCTATTTCAAAGCGACTACGCTAAAATTAATTAAGCCACAAAAGTTAACATTTTTGTGGATTATATATCCATAGTTTCCTATTGATTTTGATGATTATTATTATTATTTTTCCAATGGCTATGTAAAGGGAGAAGAAAGATTATAAACTTATACTTTTGTAACTTGTAAATTAAAAGTGGAAATAATTCATGCGTGCATCAGCTTTTGAACAACTTGGCTTCAGTGATTACATTCCCAACCGAATTCATTTTCCTCCAATGTGAAAAAGTCACAAAACTTCTATTTCTTTTTTCCTTTTTTTTTTTTTTTTTTTTTTTAACTTGAACATGAGAAGATTTGAACTGATCTTCACCTTAAGATAAAGTATGTGAAATTACCATTAATTTATATTTGTAACCACTTTTTCCTTTCTTTTTGATGCTTGTTATTGATTGAGAACTGAGCGGATCCCATAGTTTGACATTGAAAGGGCAAGCCATATCTCAGGAGCGCTTTCTTTGAACGCCTCTTTGGTCTGTGGACTATAGTGACTTTTTTCTCCACTGCATTGTATTTGAACATTTTATGATGAATTTGAATTGCAAGTGTAGTTTTTCATCTAAGTTTTTGTCTTTTTCTAAAAAATTAACAAAAATTATAACTAATTTTTGAAAAGTCAATGAACTTTAACTTAAAAATTTCACCTCAAATCCATATTCCACATGGAGGCTTATCCTTAATATAAAGTGATTCCTCAATTCTTAGTTAATAATCTTAAACTAATTATGAGATTGAAGTCTTTTCAATACACTTGGAAACTTTTTAAGGTATGATATCTCTATTAGTAATGTGTGTTTATAAACATTAGATATAATTAAAATCATATTAAAATAAAAAAAAGATAATTTATAAAATTAATAGGATATGATACAGATAATCCAACCATGAAAAAAAAAGTTCCTCTAAGACATTTTTTCTTTTCAAACTATAATTCCTAAAAAAAAAAATTTAAAATCTTTCTTTTTTTGTTTTGTTTTTTCTTGTTAATTTCATTTGACACATAAACAAATGACAAAACGTTTTAAATAAGAGAACAACAAACACAAAAAATGGTAACAAATTTTTTTAAAAAAATAATAATAAAAACCCAGTATCACGTGCCGAAAACTTTGATGTGTAATCCTCTTCGTATTGAGGACCTAAAGATCAGGCCTTTCGGCATAGTGGATTGACTATAGGTGAATATTTTTGTATCACCCATTGTTGGTCGTAAGGGACGAGGAGGTTAGATTAGTTCATTCAAAGATACAAGGTAATTTTCTGGGAAATTTATAAAAATTTATCCTAAAACAATGGAAAGCCTAATGTTTGGGTCCCGCATTTCCTACATGGATTGATGGAAGAAAGCGATGCCAGACTATTATTATTATTTTTGTTTACTATTATTATTATTTTTGTTTTCCATTGTTAAGCGTGGAATCAGAAAGCTAATCACAAGTCGCTTTTTTTCCCCCCACTCTACCTGTTTGTATAAATGCTTCAATCGGGTCTCCGTTTTCTTTCAGTTCTAACCACCAAGCACACGATCCTAAGTAGAAAGAGAGCAAGTAAAACGAGAAGGTAGAAACAGAAACAGGGTTCTTTCACTTGAAGGCGACACAAGAGGATACCAACAGCAAATCACATGGCTTCTGCTCAATCTCTCGCCAATATCCCTCTTCTCACTCCTTACCGGATGGGCAAGTTCGATCTTTCTCATAGGTACTATTGTTGCTCATATTTCCCACTTCGTTTCTCTTGTTTGAATTTCCTGTTTTGGTTTTATAAAATATTTGGTTTTCGTTTGTGGGATTAATTTGCCATTTTTACTGGTTTGTGTTTCTTAGGTTAGTTGCCTAAGTTGGTAAGGAAACTGTTTCTGTGCAAAAAGGAAAAAAAAAAAGTACTAGAGAACCTTTCCATTCTCTTATGGCCTCGAATCCTGTTTTGCAGATCATGAACAAGAAGTTCTTTTTTTTTTTTTTTTTTTTTCTTGCTCGTGGTACCCAATAGTGTTTTTCCACAACCTTTACTCTCTCTGTTTTTTTTCCCCTAGTTGTTGAATTTAAACATAGCTGTACTCTTTTAGAACATGAGGTTCCATGCATATCCTCAATGCCACCATATAATTAAGGAATCCCAAGAGCGGTTCCTAATCTGTTGTTGGTCAGCTTAATGCTCGTGTTTTATGAATCTAGTTTTGTGCTTTTGCTCATATTTATACCTTTTTTTTTTTTTTTTCAGAGTTGTTTTGGCGCCACTGACTCGGCAGAGGTCATACCACTACGTTCCCCAGCCACACGCCATTTTGTACTACTCTCATGCCATCTCCAACCCATTTACTCTATTTTAGAGTACAGAAACTCTAAAATAAAGTATCTGTCACTCCAAATACTATTTCATCTCCAACCCATTTACTCCATATCATACTCTAAAAGGAATATTCTATTTATATTCTTTATTTTTATCTAAATATCAGTTTAAAATTTAATTAAAAAAAAGTAGTTTAGAGTATGAACAGTGATACTTCAAATATGAAGTATACTGTTCATACTCTATATTTGAAGTTCAATATAGAGTATGGGTTGGAGAGCAAAAAAACTTCAAATTGGTGCAAAACTCTATTTTAGAGTGTGGGTTGGAGTTGGCCTCAAAGAACCACCAAAGGTGGTCTTCTTATTTCTGAAGCAACTGTAGTATCTGAAACTGGTCGAGGGTAATTATAATACGATCAGCAATACCAAGTTATGCTTTCTTCATTTCTTTCACTTGAAAATTTTGGAATGTCTGCCCATTTATTTCAACCATGTATATAGGTACTCGGATACCCCTGGAATATGGACAAAGGAGCAAGTTGAAGCCTGGAGACCCGTTGTCGATGCTGTTCACGCCAAAGGTGGTGTTTTTTTCTGTCAGATTTGGCATGTGGGAAGGGTCTCAAATTCAGGTGAGTTATTACTATTATTTCTTTTAAGTCATAAGATGTGGACATATTTCAAACATAAATCATATGAGATGATAAAGTTTTATTTCCTACAGATAGATTTTGATTGGAAAATAGGTGGCCCTTGTTGTGCGTTTGAAAAGTTGAAGTAACATATATTATCTACCTTCTCTGCGTGCACAGGTTACCAACCAAATGGTGAAGCTCCAATATCTTCTACGGACAAACCATTGACCTCCCAAGATGATGATATTGATGTTGTGCAATTCACACCTCCGAGGTGGCTAAGAACAGATGAAATCCCACAAATTGTCAATGAATTTAGACTTGCTGCAAGGAATGCCATAGAAGCTGGTAGATTCTCTTCCTAATAAATGTAAAACTTGTTGGAAGTAAAAAGTATTCAGCGTTTAAACTACATGAACCATGTTCGATTGGCCAAATGAAGAAGAGTAGAATTATAATATCTGCCGAAGAGAAAAGGGCTGTGCATATAAATTAGTTCATCTTTAAAATGTTTGGAAGTGTGTGAAGAAATGGTAGCTTTGGTTTTAGAAGTTTCGCCTAAGAATTCATACTACTAAGTCCACTGTGTAGAACCATATTCTGACGGCAAAATACATGATTCATAGCTAGTCAAACCATTTTTGTTAACGCTACTGACTCTTACTATAGGCTTTGATGGAGTTGAGATCCATGGGGCTCATGGCTACCTCATTGATCAATTTCTGAAAGATCAAGTGAATGACCGAATTGACAAATACGGTGGATCCTTAGAGAACCGTTGTCGTTTTGCTCTTGAAGTCCTTAAAGAGAGAGAGAGAGAGAAAGAATTTCTATTTAAGAACTATCTTTTTTACTTTTAAAAAACGAAAATCTTTTTCCAATTTATAATAAATGTATTTTTTAACGATTGGCATATTAGTCTTTTAATTATTTAATTTGTGAATATACAAGTCAAAAATTTACAACGTATTATAAAAATTGCTCGAACTATGAAAAATTTATTACATGATTAAAATTGAAAAAAGGACAATCCCTATAACAGAAATCTTCAAAAAATACATCATTTATTGTGAAAAAAAAGGGCAACTTATTTTAGTACTCAAACAATAAGTCATATCTTATTTGGTATTTAACTGTTAAAACTTCTCAAAACAGAGTCGTGTAGTCGGATACGATTAAACAGGCCAACTCATGGTCTGCCTCCTCATCCCTTGGTCCGCATTCTCGCAGCTCGTCCTATCCTGCACATGACTGGTTGACTGGACCTAGGTTCATGACCTGGGCTGGCCCCTTAGTGACTTTTTAAAAGAGAAAATTACTCCAAAAAACAACTTTTTTTTTTTATCTATTAACTGTCGTAATACAAATTCCTCTATCTTAATAAACATAATATAAACTTTAATTTTATTTTTATATTATATTGATTTAATATTAATTTTTTTTGTATTATATTGATATAATAGTATTTAAATTTGTATCATTATAGAGCAACCTACAATTTTCACCTCTATTCGAAATAAGTATTTGGTTTATCAAATTATCCCAAATAAATTATTTTCTCTATCTGATTGTTAAAATAAATGTAGTGTAAATATATCCATAAAATTAACTCGCAATAACGACCCTTTTTTGGAAAGTTTGACAATTCTTGAAACGTTATAAAATTGAGTGGCTAATAAATCTGGTGGGATTTGTGTATATTGTCTGCACCCATGCCGAAACGTTTATTGAGCATGAAACATCGCCCTACAGCATCCCTCCGACGTCACTTTCTTACCCATCTTCTTCTTCTTCTTCCCACTAGCCCCTCTAACTGCCATGCAGTGTTCTTTAATATTATTAAAAAGATAAATTGCTCATTTAGTCCCTGACCTTTTAATACTGGAATGTTTCTAAACTCTTAAAATATTGCTACAAAATCCTTTCCGTCAATTTTTGGACGAAATCTGTTAGTAATTTGATCAAAAAGTGATGCTAACTACGGATTTCATCCAAAAATTAACGGAAATGACTACTTTTGCAATGTTTTTTAACTTTCCAGCTACGAAAAAAAGAACAGAAAATGCTCATAAACGATTAAAATATTGTTATAATAATTATTTTCTGTTAATTTTTAAATGAAATCTGTTAGTAATTTGGTCAAAAAGTGATACTAACTAGCATATTTCATCGAAGAATTAATGTAAAGGTCTACTGTAGCAATATTTTAATAGTTTAGGGGCATTCTAACTACGAAAAAAAAGTTTGGGGACCAAAATTATACAAAGTTAAAAATTTAAGGATCAACCTAGCAATTACCCTAAATATTTATATATGTATTTATATGTATATATATATTTGTAATTAATGGGTGTTTTGTACAGATATATCCCAAGTATATTCACCACACAAGTTAGCAAGAAATGGAAAGCAAGAACAGGGAAGTTCACTTGCAGACAGCTGTAGAATCGAGCAACGACAGTCAAACGGGTGCTGCTCAAACTCCGACCGATATCAACATCCCTCTTCTCACTCCTTACAAGATGGGCAACTTCAATGTTTCTCATAGGTTGTGGTTCTCATAGTTTGTTTGAGTCTCCGTTCCATAGTTCTGTTTTCAGATTCGTTCCATATTTTTAAGCCACTTGTGTTTCTTACATTAGTATATTTATACTTTTATTTTATTTTATTATTATTATTATTATTTATTTTTTTTTTGCAGAGTTGTTTTGGCACCACTGACTCGGCAGAGGTCATACCACAACGTTCCCCAACCACACGCCATTTTGTACTATTCTCAAAGAACCACTAAAGGTGGTCTTCTGATTTCTGAAGCAACTGTAATATCCGAAACTGCGCGAGGGTAATTCTAACTAGATCACTAATGTCAAGTTTTCTTATTATTTTATTTATTTTTAGTTTATTATTATTTTTTTTAAGGACTTGAAAGTTTTGAAACTGTGTCTTCCAATTATTTTCCATGTGTGTAGGTATCCAGGTACCCCTGGAATATGGACAAAAGAGCAAGTTGAAGCCTGGAGACCCATTGTCGATGCTGTTCATGCAAAAGGAGGTGTTTTTTTCTGTCAAATTTGGCATGTGGGAAGGGTCTCAAATTCAAGTGAGTTCTTGAGGACTTATTAATCATTTTTTGTGTAAATATTTCAAACATATATTTTGAAGATGAAAAGGTTTAGTTTCATATATATATATATATATATATATATATAATATACCTTTTAAAAGTTGAGTGATATGTATGACTATACACACTCACACATGTAGAATGGTGAAATTGTGAATCCATCGAACGAAATATTTATTTTGGTACCAAGTATGAAGTAGTGAAGCTGGGACCATGAGATGTAAATTCCATTATAGTAGAACATCATATTACTGAAGTTGAAAAAACTATTTTTTCACTTCGGTTTCTTTTTTCTTTTTTTTCCCCATTCATTTGGAAAATCATAGGCACCCTCCTTTTTTTTCGATATTTTTCTTATTGGTTGCTCATTGATTTCTTGTCAAATATGCATGGGATCATTGGGACTATTTGATCAAGATATTAATTCCACCTTCTTGGCGAGTACAGGTTTCCAACCAAATGGCCAAGCTCCTATATCTTCGACGGACAAACCATTGACTTCCCAATTTCATTATGATGCGAGTGATACTACACGATTCACACCTCCGAGGCGGCTAAGAACAGATGAAATTCCTCAAATTATCGATGAATTTAGAATTGCTGCAAGGAATGCCATAGAAGCTGGTAGATTCTCTTCCTAGTTAAGCGTAAAACTTGTTGGAAGTAAAAATAGTGTTCAACATTCAAACTACATATGAACCATATTTTTTATAACACTATTGATCTCTTATGTATAGGCTTTGATGGAGTTGAGATCCATGGGGCTCATGGCTACATCATTGACCAATTTCTGAAAGATCAAGTGAATGATCGAATTGACAAGTACGGTGGATCCTTAGAGAATCGTTGTCGTTTCGCTCTTGAAGTTGTTAAAGCTGTTGCTAACGAGATAGGGGCAGATAGAGTTGGAATAAGACTATCTCCGTTTGCTGAGTACATGGAGTCAGGGGACTCCAAACCTGAAGCATTGGGGCTTTACATGGTGGAATCCTTAAACAAATATGGAATTCTATACTGCCACGTGGTTGAGCCAAGAATGAAGATGGCTGGAGACATACATGAGACTCCTCATAGTCTTGTCCCCATGAGAAAGGCCTTCAAGGGTACCTTCATTGTTGTTGGGGGTTATGACAGGGAAGATGGGAACAAAGCTTTGGCCGAAAACCGTGCAGATCTTGTTGTTTATGGTCGCCATTTCCTGGCTAATCCAGATTTACCAAAGAGATTCAAGCTCAATGCTCCTCTAAATAAGTACATCAGAGAGACATTTTACTCATCCGATCCTATTGTCGGTTACACCGATTATCCGTTTCTTGATACCATTGTTTAGATACTCAACTTGAGGTGTGACAGCTTGAATGAACTATTGCTAGCACCCAAAACTAGGTTCGAGGACTTGGATAATTTGGTAAGGTTGTATGTACCAAATTCAAGCCAATGCTCTTCTTAATAAATTACATTAATGAGACATTTTTACTTATTTGATCCTGTTACTAATTATTTATTTTGATTATCCGTTTCTTGAAACCACTATTTCGGTATCCAATTTGAGGTGTGAGAGCTAGGATGGTGAGTTGTAGGGACTTGAATGATTAGCTAATTTTGTACGTATCAACACTTTCCTACATTATGTTTTGAACAATAAAATATATCACCATTTTTGGCTACTTTTATCATTTAGAACTTGAGACTTACGGTGTCGATCAGGTACGCCCCTGAACGTCCAGAGCCTGCGTTGTAGCAGATTCTATCTAGCAAACTACATGTCATTTAATGGAATAACTCATAGTACTATTGTAATATAATCATCACAAACGTGACAACATGTGAGATATTCCACGTAACTATGTAACAATAAAATGACAGATCTTTTATGTCATGTGCTTTTTGTTATATTTTACATGTATAATATTGCATCACCAATTCTGATAAATAGTAATTTTGTAAGAGGTAATATTGATAAGGAAAACAACTCCAGAAATACATGCATTATATGATTGGAATTCTGTAGTGGTTTAATTTGTTTCCAATAGCCAATAGGGGGAAATGATAATTAGTTATAATAATAAAGGAGATAATTTTATGCTTTAGCTTTCTGCAACTCGTTCTCATTGATGGATGGTGATGTAATTCTATGTTGGATAAGATTCTTTCTCCTTGCTCAAGAAGTTGTATTGCCTAATCTTTTTTTTTTTTTTTTTCCCCTTCGTTTTTGTGCTTGTGATTGAATCATCCCTTGTGTGCCAATAATGCAACTGGATTTTTTTTTTTTCTCTCTCAAAATTCAAACCACACTTTTTTTTTCCTTAACGATTTTGTTTAAATTCTCAATTCAAATTGAATTTTTTTTAAATTTAATTCACCTACAAACAAACTACATATAACTTGTCATCCATGATTCATTGAATGATAGTACATTAACGACTAATTATGTCCCTATTTTAAATATATTTTCTTTAAGGGAGATCCCTATTTTAAATATATTTTCTTTAAGGGAGATCCCTATTTTAAATAATAGTGTGGTCTCACAATTATATTGGTATGCAATTCATAGATATTTAAAATTAAAGTTTGGAAAATGTGTGTTTGGTTAAAAAAAAACATTGTTTGGAATGAAAAAGGAAAAAAAAATTAAAATTTATTTGGAAAAAAAAAAATCAAGATAGATCTTATTTCATTTCTTTCTAAATTCTATACATTTCTCATTTAAACTTGAAATAATAAAGTTATAGACTTTTAAATTTGAGTTTACTATAAACATTTAAAAATGTAAATATTGAAAAATAATTTTAAATTAAGGGAGAAAGATAAAATAATAATAATAATAATAATAATAATTCTGAAAATCAGATGTTGCCCTCAAATGGCCCTAAGATTAAGCATACTATCAGTAAGCAAACTCTAACAACGAAAAGTTAATAACAAATAGGAATTTATACGGTATGACATTCCAAGCCTTATGTTACGTTTGGTGTTTCATCTTAAACTCAAAATTTTCATCTCAGTTTTTATTTTTTTATTTTTTAAGTCAATAAAAATTATAACTAGTTTTTAAAAAGTCAACCAACTTCAACTTAAAAATTTCATCACCAATTAACTTACTGAATGGAGATTTAGTCTTTGATAGGAAACAGTTCATGCAACAATTAAAAAGAAATTATTTTACTGTTTATCCCAAAATTTTTTTTTTTGTTATTTTACTGATTGTTCAAAACAAGGAGCAGAACCATTTAAAAAAAATAATAATAATAATGGTGGGGATATTGTGGTCAATATTGGTGGTTGAAAAGTCCGATGATATTATAATGCAAATTCAAGTGTCTAACACGTATGCACAAACGTCAGCAGCATCAATAGGCTTGGCAGCGCAGCCAACTCCCAGTCTCCGATTCACTTTTTCTTTCCTCCAAGTAGGGAAATGTAGGACCCACGTTCCCCTTCTTCCCTTGTTTCCTGCTTTCGCAGCCAGCCAGCTGCAGTGTACTACTGTCCTCTGGTTGCTTGTATAAATACCACAATTGGGTCTTCATTCATCCTCAATTCTCCCCATCAGCAACTGCCAACAAGCAAACTCGTAGACCCACAAAAATGGAAAGCGAAAGCAGGGTTCAGCTAGACGAGACCAACGACAGTCACAAGATCCCTCTATTAACTCCTTACAAGATGGGAAAGTTTGATCTTTCTCATAGGTATTGTTGTTGCTCGTACTTCTGAATTTTGTCTCCATTATTTGACTTTCCTGTTCTGGATTCATGATTCTGTTTTTTGTTTAATGGGATTAATTTGACATTTTAAGTGGTTTGTGTTTCTTAGATTAATTGCCTTGAGTTGGTACGGGAAAATGTTTGTTTGAAAAACACGAGATCTTCTACCGATGCCGTTAAATTTTAATCATGTTTTGTTTGCCCGGATCATGAACAGAAATTCTGTTTCTTTACTTGTCTAATTGTAGTTTAAAATCCATGTTCGTCGTACCCGATAGTGCTTTTCTACAACCTATAATCTCTTTATCGAAGTTTAAGCGCCTTTTATCTTTTACTACTGAGCGGTTCGCCTTTAACGTGAGAGCTAGGTCCACGCAATTACGTACATTACAAGACAAGAGAATCAACATCTATCACCTCTCAGACTCTGCATTTTTTTCCTAATCTAATTTGATCCTCGTTACAACTCTGCTTTAATATTATAATTAGGCCTAGCTTTCGAATACGATCTTCTCGTCTCTTCATTGATTAACAAATCTTGGACCTTTATTTCTTTGTTACAGTTTCTTTTATACAAGAGCTCCCGTGCCTTAAAGCTACCATTTTAAGACACCTAAGAGCGGGTTCCTAATCTGTCTTATATCAACTTAAATTAAATCTTGCGTTTTTTTATAGATCTCTTTTGTAATGTTTTTGCTCGTTACTTTTTTTTTCAGAGTTGTTTTGGCACCATTGACTCGGCAGAGATCATACGGCAATGTTCCTCAGCCACACGCCGTTTTGTACTACTCTCAAAGAGCCACCAAAGGGGGTCTTCTCATCGCTGAAGCAACTGGAGTATCCGACACTGCTCAAGGGTAATTCCAACGGGATCACCATTTTCAGTTTACTCTTTCTTTGTTTCTTCACTTGAAATGTTTTGTAATGTTTTTCTATTTTCTGTGTGTATAGGTACACAGATACCCCCGGTATATGGACAAAAGAGCAAGTTGAAGCCTGGAAACCTATCGTCGATGCTGTTCACGCCAAAGGTGGCATCTTTTTCTGTCAGATTTGGCATGTGGGAAGGGTTTCAAATTCAAGTGAGTTGGTGACTTATTCATGCCAAAATGTTGATATTTCAAATCTAAACTATCCGAAGATGAAAGAGTTTTATTTCTTTTAGGAAGGATCTTGGTCGAAAAGTAGGCAGTCCATGTTTTGCATTTGAAAAGTTCTTAGATTACATATAGTATGCTGAACTTGTGGTTCCACTGAATTGAAATTGCCGATTTTGGTACCAAAGTACGAAGTGGAGATGGGACAATAACATGTAAAACCCGTCCTAGTTGAATATCAGATACAATAGATGGTTTTGGTACCTATCAATCTTTTACTCTTTCAGATTATTCAAGTGACATTGTGACTCTGGCTTTTTAGAATCCGAATAATTTAGAAATGCATGTCATACAGTGTTGTAGCTCCTAAAGAATACGTGAAGCCCTCTGATAAGGAGTTGGGATTCACATTTTCTGTCTTTCCTCATCAGAAAGAGTTGTAATTCCTTCTTTCTGTATGTGATTTCTTGTCAAATGCTTTGGCTGGAATTCTGGATTTTTCAGGTACTAATTCTACCTTCTTGATGTGTACAGGTTACCAACCAAACGGCCAAGCTCCAATATCTTCTACGGACAAGCCATTGACTCCCCAAATTCGAGCAAATGGCGTTGATGTTGCACAATTCACACCTCCGAGGCGGCTAAGAACAGATGAAATTCCTCAAATTGTCAATGATTTTAGACTAGCTGCGAGAAATGCCATAGAAGCTGGTGAATTCTCTTTCTAATTAAACATAGAACTTTTTCGAAACCGAGAGTGAATGCACTCTACTAGGACTCTAGTTTATACCCTAGTACAATGCAGCTTCTGTTTAACAAGTTTTGTCCAAGAATTTGTACTTCCAATAGCAGTCCAACCAATAGCTAGTCAAACACACCTTCTCGCACTAAGCCGTTTCAAGTTTTGTTTTCAATCATCCCTCATATTTTCGTCGTTAAATTTCTTCTACTTTTTGTTAACGCTGCTTGTCTCCTACTTATAGGCTTTGATGGAGTGGAGATCCATGGGGCTCATGGCTACCTCATTGATCAATTTCTGAAAGATCAAGTGAATGATCGAACTGACAAATATGGTGGATCCTTAGAGAACCGTTGTCGTTTCGCTCTTGAAGTGGTTGAAGCTGTTGCCAACGAGATAGGAGCGGATAGAGTTGGAATAAGACTATCTCCATTTGCTCACTTCATCGAAGCAGCGGACTCCGACCCAGAGGCCTTGGGCCTTTACCTGGTGGAATCCTTGAACAAGTATGGAATCCTGTACTGCCACGTAATTGAGCCAAGGCTGCAGAAGGTTGCAGAGATACATGTGACTCCTCATAGTCTTTTCCCCTTGAGAAAGGCTTTCAAGGGTACCTTCATTGCTGCTGGAGGCTATACCAGGGAAGATGGGAACAAAGCTTTAGCCGAAAACCGCGCAGATCTTGTCGTTTATGGTCGTCTTTTCTTGGCTAATCCGGACTTGCCAAAGAGATTCGAGCTCAATGCACCTCTAAATAAGTACATCAGAGAGACCTTTTACACCTCTGATCCTGTTATTGGTTACACTGATTATCCATTTCTTGATACCACTATTTAGGGGATCAATTTGAGGTATGAGAGCTTGAATGAATTATTACTAGAACCAGGAGTTGTTGGGATTTGAATATTCTTATAATTTTGCATGTAACACCCTTTTTTACTCAGTATATTTTGGAATGTAAAAGTGTGTTATAATTATTTGCTCCTTAATACCTTTTGTACTTGAACGTAATGGTGTCAATCAGGGTCGTGCTATGCCCGACCGTGCATTGATCCTACCTAACAATGCACGTGCCATAAGGAGTTAGAGAAGGGTGATAATAAAGCTCCTTTTTACTTTATGAATGAATAATTGTATGGTTTGGAGTTTGATTTAAAAATGTTCTCAAGATATGCTTATCTTTATCTTCATGATATGTTTTTAATAATTTAATTAAAAGAAATGTAATTGCAATCATTGTGGTCATTGGTCGTTGGCAAAAGCAAATTCCATTAGTGCTTTTTTTTCTTTTGGTTGAAAAATCCATTGGTGCATTGTAGAATACCCCATATATCCACAGACCACATTTAAGCCCAAACGACAGCAGCCATTTTTAAGCTAGAAATCGCCAAAAATACAGTACCAGTCCACCCAATCAGCTTTTTTCCCTCCATCTATTTGTATAAATTCCTCAATTGGGGTAAGGGTCTCCATTCATTCTCAGTTTCACTTTGGAGGCGACACAAGTGGACACGAACGACAATCACATGGGTTGTGGTCAAACTCCCACCTACATCCCTCTTCTCACTCCTTATAAAATGGGCAAGTTCGATCTTTGTCATAGGTACTGTTGTCGCACATAATATAGATATACACACATATATATATATATATATGTTTGTGTGTGTGTGTGTGTACGTATTTTGTTTCTGTTGTTTGACTTTCATGCTCTGGTTTCATAAATATTCGGTTTTTGTATGTGGGATTGATTTGCCATTTTTATGCTTCTTAGTTTAGTTGCCTTAAGTTTGGAAAGGAAAATGGTTCCATGAAAAGTCTACTACTGGTACCGTCAATTCTCAATTATGTTTTACCGTTAATTGAATTACAGCACTTAGAAAGATCCTGACTAAGGGTCAAACCATTAGAAAGCCATCAAAGAATAACATAGTAAGGACACATGACTTCTTGTGCAATGGCGACCGGTGCTCCCAATGACTACTGCTGGGACGTGTGATTTGTGTTATGATGGTAACTGCAAATGCCACAATGACGGTTGGGTGCTAGTGCTACAAACAACCTGGTGCAATGATGGCCGGTGCTAGCTGCATTTGTTGTTTTGAAGAGGCATGATGGCGATGGCGATGGCTGGGGCTGCACGGTGAAGGTGGCAGCTGGGTGACTGTCCTTCACTTCATGGTGCCCATGCTCCCACTATTTTTAAATTTTTAAAAGTTTGAGTACAGGCCACGTACTCCTGCTCGACCTCACCTAGGTCCGTCACTAGTCCTATGTTAAAAACTTGTGGCTTATAAATTTAGTTTAATGTTTTTTCTTATATTAATACATTTTTCAGAGTTGTTTTGGCACCGTGGACTCGGCAGAAGTCATACCACAGTGTTCTTCAACCACATGCCATTTTGTACTACTCTCAAAGAACCTCCCAAGGGGGTCTTCTCATTGCTGAAGCGACTGGAGTTTCCGACACAGCTCAAGGGTAAGTTTAACTGGATCACCAATTTCAGGCCATTCTTCCTTGACTTGAAACGTTTGGTAAAATCTTCCTATTTTCTATGTGCATAGGCACCCAATACCCCTGATATATGGACTAAAGAGCAAGTTGAAGCCTGGGGACCTATTGTCGATGCTGTTCACGCCAAAGGTGGTATCTTTTTTCTGTCAGATTTGGCACGCTGGAAGGGCTTTCAATTCATGTCAGTTAGTTATTTGTTTTAGTATCTAATCCGATATTCCTAACCTTATTTGAGATGATTTTTTTATTTCAACAGAAAGATTTCGGTTTAAAATTATTCAGCCCACGTTATGAGTTTGAAAAGTTCTTACATATGATATGACGAGTTTGAAGCCGTGGAGATGGGCCTATGACATGTAAAAGCCATCCTAGTACCATATCGGATAAGATGGATCTAAAACCTATCAATCTTTAACTCTTACGTATTACTCAAGTAACAAAATCTATTTTGTGACTCTGGTTTCTTATATTTCATTCATTTGGAAAAGCATAGGCACACTCCCATTTTCTTGAAGCATGTAACATTATATTGCAGTTTCGAAAGAATAGCTGGACGTGTCTGATATAGAGTCAGGGCCTTTTTTTTTTTTTTTTTAATAATCTATTTAGGTATTAATTTTATCTTCTTGGTGTGTACAGGTTACCAACCAAATGGCCAAGCTCCGATATGTTCCATGAACAAGCCATTGGCTCGTCAAGTTCGATCTAATGGTATTGATGTTGCGCAATCACACCTCTGAGGCGGCTTAGAACAGATGAAATTCCTCAAATTGTTGATGATTTTAGACTTGCTGCGAGGAATGCTATAGAAGCTGGTGGGTTCACTTTCTAATTAAAGTTAGAACTTGTTTCAAGTAAAAACGATCGGACATTTAAACTATAAGAATCATTGAACAGCCGGAGTAAATAAACTCTTGTATTAGAACTATAATTTATGCCAAATGATTCTGCATATTACTAATCTTTAAGTGTTTGAAAGTGTGAAGACATGACAGCTTTTTGTTTTTGAACAATTATTGTCTATAAATATGTACTACCAATAGTAGTCCACCGTGAAGAACCTTGTCTTGTTTTGGGGAAATTACGTTATCTATAGCTAGTCAGTACACCTTTTTGCACCATGCTGTGGTCGTTTTCAACCTTTAGATTCTATCATCCTAATGTTTTAGTCCTTAAGTTTCTACTAATTTTGTTAACACTATTTGTCTCCTACGTATAGGCTTTGATGGAGTTGAGATCCATGGGGCTCATGGCTACCTCATTGACCAATTTCTGAAAGATCAAGTGAATGATCGAACTGACAAATACGGTGGACCCTTGGAGAACCATTGTCGTTTCGCTCTTGAAGTGGTTGAAGCTATTGCTAATGAAATAGGGGCGGATCGAGTTGGAATAAGACTATCTCCCTTTGCTAACTACATGGAATCAGGGGACTCCAACCCAGAAACCTTGGTGATTTACCTGGTGGAATCCTTGAACAAGTATGGGATTTTGTACTACTGCCACATGGTTGAACCAAGAATGAAGATAATTGGAGAGATGCATGAGACCACTCGTAGTCTTGTCCCCATGAGAAAGGCTTTCAAGGGTACCTTCATTGTTGCTGGTGGCTATAACAGGGAAGATGGGAACAAAGCTTTAGCTGAAAACCGCACGGATCTTGTTGCTTATGGTCCTCATTTCTTGGCTAATCCAGATTTGCCAAAGAGATTCGAGCTCAAATTCCTCTAAATAAATACATAAGAGAGACATTTTACTTATCCGATCCTGTTGTTGGTTACACTGATTATCCATTTCTTCATACCATTATTTAGATACTCAGTTTGAAGCGTGAAGATTTGGATGAATTATTACAGGCACCCGAAGGAGTTGTAGGGATTTGAATTTGGCCTCTAATTTTTGCATGTGACAACCCTTTTCTACTTGGTATATTTTGAAATGTAAAATATATTAAAATTATTTGCTCCTTCACACCTTTTGGACTTGAACCTAATGGTGTCAATCAAGCTTGACCCTCTACTACAGAGGGTCATGCTAGGGTCTAGGCCCGACCCTACAAGGTAGCTACTTGACAAGGTACATGTCATCAAGGAAATTAGAGAAGGATGATAATAAAGTTTTATTTTCCTCTGTGAATAATTTGATGATTTAGATTTTGTATAATATGTTCTCTAAATGTGCTTATATTTATCATCTAGATATCTTTTCCGTTAATTTGTTCACATAACATACATTGATAAAGTTGAGATCCACATACCTGAGCGCTTCCCCATTGAAAAGTTTATAAAAGATCAGTCCCGACGACAAAATAGTCAAATTTTGTGCATTTCTAAAGAATCTTTGCTGATTCGCTAATCAAAAATTTTAAACTGTCATATAAAGAAGTGTTATTTATTGGTTTCACAGTATGCTCTTTTGTTTAAATTGTTTTAAAGTTTTTACCATCTCCAAATGGTACAATTATAATTAATTTTAGTTTCAGATTTAACCTATACCCATTCATAAGATAAAGAGTTCAAACTCCCAATTCCAATCTCAAGTTAAAAAAAAAAAATAATAATAATAATAAAATAAATAAAATCAAATAAAAATCCAATCTCAAGTTTAAAAAATAAAAATAAAATAAAATTTCCCTTGATTTTTCTCAATTTTTGGCACGTGTTATTGAAATGAGCATCGGATTACGTAATCTGTCGTCAAAACAGCAGGAAGCCATATATCAGGAACGTGTTCGAATTGGGCTGGAAGTTCCCTAAAACCGTTTCCTTGCCGACATTTTTTCCTCAGTCCAAGTGAATCCTCAAATTCATTTCAACCCAAAAAAAAAAAAAAGAAAAGAAAAGAAAAACGTGAATCCTCAAATTCTTAGTCAAACTACAAAAATATTCAAAAATTAAAAGATTAAAAAAAATTAAAAAGATTTAATGGCCAGCAATTAGCATCGTGGTCAATGGTGGCCGGGGCAAGAGCTTAATCCATTGGTGCATTATTTTTTTTTTTCGTTGAAAAATCCGTCGGGGCATTGTACACACGTATGCCCAGACGTCAGCAGCCATGGTTAAGCTTGGAATATCGACGACCCACAACTAGTCCCAAATCGCTTTGGGCCCTCCACCTGTTTGTATAAATGCCTCAATTGGGGCTCCATTCATTTCGAGTCTCTAACCAGAAAAAAGAGCAAGTAAAGCGAGTAGAAAGTGAAAAGTACAAAAAACAGGGTTCTTCACTTGGAGGCAGGCGACACACGAGGACACCAAGCACGATCACATGGGTTCTGCTTCAACTCCCGCCAACATCCCTCTTATCACTCCTTACAAGATGGGCAAGTTCGATCTTTCCCACAGGTACTCTTGTTTCTCATTCATATTTCCCATTTTTTGTTTCTCTTTTTTGACTTTCCTGTTCTGTTTTCCTAAATTTGATAAATAGTGCTTTGTATTTCTTTTATCTTAGATCTTAGTTGCCTAATTTGGTAAGGAAACTCTTTCTGTGGAAAATCTACTACCAGTACCTTAACTCTCAATCTTGTTTGTGCGAAATTCTGTTTCTTTCCTGGTCTAATGCAGTTTAAAATCCATGCTCTTTGTACCCAATAATGCTTATCTTTATTCTCTTTTTTTGTTACTGATTAAGCACCTTAATCCTTTACTAACGGAAGTAATAATGTAGAAGAAAAGGTAAACAAGCACACACAAAAACTTCGATGATTCACCTTGATGTGTGAGCTGCATTTACTTCAGCTGCTGCATAATCACACACCTCTTCTCTGTCAGACACTCTTTATTGTATCCTAACCTAATTCGATCCGCGTCCTAATTTTGGGTTAGGACGATAATAAGGCCCCACGGGCTCAACATTTATTTTGCAAGTTCTCCATAATTTACATGAAGGACAAAAGAACTTCCTTTCAAATCTAATCTTCTCGTCTATTGATTGATTGAAAAATCATGGACCTTTTATTTGTTACATTTATGTATGCAATTTACAACATGAGCTGCTATACTTTAAAGCCATCGTATAAGGGCGGGTTCCAAAGATGTCCTGTGCCAGCTTAAATTGATAAGAATATGCTGTTTGTCCAAACTTTCCCAAATTTTCTTAATGCTTTTGCTTATATTACCTTTTTCAGAGTTGTTTTGGCACCATTGACTCGGCAGAAGTCATACCACAACGTGCCTCAGCCACATGCCATTTTGTACTACTCTCAGAGAACCTCCCAAGGGAGTCTTCTCATTGCTGAAGCAACTGGAGTATCTGACACTGCTCAAGGGTAGGTTTAATGGGATCGCCAGTGTCATGTGATTCTTTCTTTCTTCACTTGTAAAGTTTTGTAATGTCTTCCTATTTTCTACATGTATATAGGTACCCAGATACCCCTGGTATATGGACTAAAGAGCAAGTTGAAGCTTGGAAACCTATTGTTGATGCTGTTCACGCGAAAGGTGGTGTCTTTTTCTGTCAGATTTGGCATGTAGGAAGAGTCTCGAACTCAGGTAAGTTATTGACTTATTTATTAGGAGGTGTGGATGATTCTTACCTAAATCGCTTGCTATGAAAAAGTTCTATTCCTATGGAAAGATTTTTTTATGTAAATTAGGCCGCCCTTTTTATGCATTTGAAAAGTTGTTACACATAGCATACACGGAAATGAAAATTTTCATTTTAATACTAAGTATGAGTCAGTGACATGGGACAATAATATGTAAAAGGCTAAAAGCCATCCTAGTGGAAGCTCAGATAAGATGGATGGTTTTGATTGAACTTCAGTCTTTAACTCTTACGAATTATTAAGTAACAAAATCTATTTTTTGACTCTGGATTCATCAATCTTTCATTAATTTTGAAAAGCATAACCACACTCCCATTTTATTAGAGCATGTAGTACAGAATAGCCGGAGGCATCTGATATGGACTTGGGAGAAAATTTCTTTTTTCTTAACCTTGCAGTTTGTTATTTTTTTCTTTAAATTATTTATTATTATCTATTCTTATTGCTGCTTGGTGATTTGTGTCAAATGCATGGCATGAGATTCTCGATTTCCATATCATTGGAACTTTTTAATTTATGCAATTGTTAAACCTTATTGGTGTGTACAGGTTACCAACCAAATGGCCAAGCTCCAATATCTTCTACGGACAAGCCATTGGCTCCCCAAATTCGAGCAAATGGGATTGATGTCGCGCAATTTACACCTCCAAGGCGGCTAAGAACAGATGAGATTCCTCAAATTGTCAATGATTTTAGACTTGCTGCGAGGAATGCCATAGAAGCTGGTAGGTTCTCTTTCTAATTAAACATAGAACTTATTGGAAGAAAATGGTGTTCCGACATCTAAACTTTGCAAATCATTGAAGAGTTCTTAGTAAATGCAAGCTAGCAGAATTATAACTAAAGGGTTCTCCATATTACTTTTATCGCTAGAATTTTTGCAAGTCTTATCTAAGAATTTTGTACTACCAGCAATAGTTCATTCTAAAGAACTTTGTCCTGTTTTGGGAAATTATACGACCAATAGTTTGTCAACACCTTTTTTTTTTTTTTTTTTTTTTGCACTATGCAGCTGTGGTTTTCAACTTTTGAATTCAATAATCCCTAATATTTGTCACCTACGTATAGGCTTTGATGGAGTTGAGATCCATGGTGCGCATGGCTACCTCATTGACCAATTTCTAAAAGATCAAGTGAATGATCGAACTGACAAATATGGTGGATCGTTAGAGAACGGCTGTCGGTTTGCTCTTGAAGTGGTATGAAGCTATTGTGGACGAGATAGGGGCTGATAGAGTTGGAATAAGACTATCTCCATTTGCTGACTACATGGAATCTGGGGACTCCAACCCCGAGGCCTTGGGTGTTTACATGGCAGAATCCTTGAACAAGTATGGTATTTTGTACTGCCACATGGTAGAACCAAGAATGCGGAAGGTTGGAGAGATGCAAGAGACCCCTCATAGTCTTGTCCCCATGAGAAAGGCTTTCAAGGGTACCTTCATTGTTGCTGGAGGCTATGATAGAGAAGATGGGAACAAAGCTTTGGCCGAGAACCGTGCAGATCTTGTTGCTTATGGTCGTCATTTCTTGGCTAATCCGGATTTGCCTAAAAGATTCGAGCTCAATGCTCCTATAAATAAGTACAATAGACAGACATTTTACATATCTGATCCTGTAATTGGTTATACTGATTATCCGTTTCTTGAAACCTCTATTTAGGTAATTAATTTGAAGTATGAGGGCTTGAATGAATTATTACGGGCACCCGATGGAGATGAAGGGATTTGAATTTCTTCTATTTTTGCATGTAGCAGCTCTTTTCTACTTGTCATATTTTGAAATGTAAAACATGTGAAAATTATTTGCTCCTTCATACCTCTTAGACTTGAACCTCAACTATAGATGGTCACTCTACACACTATCTAATCCTACCTGGCAAGGTACATGCCGTTTGTGGAATAAGAGAAGGGTGATAATGAAGTTCCTTTTTTTTTTTTTTTTTTTAAGAATAATTATACGGTTAAGATTTAGATGTACAATGTTCATATGCTTATACTTGCTCTTAAAAAGTTTTATTTTGTTTATTTTTTTTTAATAGAATATTGCTATTTGCAATGCAGTTATCATAATCGTGACAATACATGAGAACTTTAACGTAATATTATCCTCCTCAATTATCTTATTCTTTCAGAGTGATTTTTTGTTATATTATTAAACATGTATGATAGAAATATAACTAGTGATGATAAAATAGATATGGTTTAAGATACGGGTTTAAATGTTGTAAAACTCCAGCAATGAACACGGTTCATGTTTACATTTTTGCCAATTAGATTTTCATAATTCCATGCTACCTCAAAAAAACAAAAAAACAAATCCTAATTCCATATTGATTTGATTTCTTTCAAATGGTAAACAAAGAAAGATATCCAGTTAGAACCAAAGGAGAGAACTTATGTATTAAGATTGTGCAACTTTTGCACAGTGATTACGTTCTCTAGCGACTTTTTTTTTTTTAATGGAATATCTTTTTTATTATCTCCAGTGATGCAGTTATAATCAGTTTTAAGTTAACATTTAATTCTATATTCTATCATAAGATATAGAGTTCAAACTCTCAATTCCAATTTCAAGACAAAAAATAAATAAAACTATACTTTTTTTTTTCCTGCCAAATTTATTTTTCTACTTTTATACTTCTCGTATGTAAGAGACTTAGTCCCGTCTAAAATAACAAATCCAAAGGACTTTTTATTACTCAATTTCAAATTTCCAAATTTAATCTCACTCTCTCTATTTCTTAAAATATATATATATATATATATATATATAATCTCACTTTCCAAATTTAATCCCATTGACAAGTTTCTAAAAGATCATTTCCGACAACAAAATAGACAAATCTTGTGCATTTCTAGAAAGCCTTTGCAGATTTGCTAATCAAAAAATTTAAACTGTTATATAAAAAAGTGTTATTTATTGCTGTTTGTAATGACGTAACAATATATGACGACTTTCTTGTAACATTATACTCCTCAATTATTATCGTTTCGCAATGTCCTCTTTTGTTTAAATTGTTCTAAAGCTTTTATAATCTGCAAGTGGTGCAGTTATAATTAACTTTAATTTTATATTTAACTTATGTCCGTTCATAAGGTATGGTGTCAAAACTCCCCATTCTCAAGTTATTTTAGTAAAAAAAATAAATAAATAAATAATAATAATAATAATAAAATAAATCCAATCTCAAGTTTAAAAATTAAAAATTAAAATAAAAATAAAATTTTTTTCCCTTAATTTTTCTCAATTTTTGGTACGTGTTATTTAAGAGAGCATCGGATTACGTAATCTGTCGTCAAAACAGCAGGAAGCCATATATCAGGAACGTGTTCTAATTGAGTAATTGGGCTGGAATTTCCCTATAACCGTTTCCTTTACGACATTTTTTTCCTCAGTCCAAGTGAATCCTCAAATTCTTTTCAACCCAAAAAAAAAAAAAAAAATCGTGAATCCTCAAACTCTTAGTCAAACTACGAAAATATTCAAAAATTAAAAGATAAAAATAAAAATAAAAAAGACGTAATGGCCAGCAATTAGCATCGTGGTCAAGATTAATCCATTGGGGTTTTTTTTTTATTTTTTGTTGAAAAATCCGTGGCTGCATTGTAGACACGGATGCCCAGACGTCAGCAGCCATGGTTAAGCTTGGAATATCGACGACCCTCAACTAGTCCCAAGTCGCTTTGGGCCCACCACCTGTTTGTATAAATCCCTCAATTGGGGCTCCATTCATTCCGAGTCTCTAACCAGAAAAAAGAGCAAGTAAAGAGAGTAGAAAGTGAAAGGTACAAAAAAACAGGGTTCTTCACTTGGAGGCAGGCGACACACAAGAGGACACCAAGTACGATCACATGGGTTCTGCTTCAACTCCCGCCAACATCCCTCTTATCACTCCCTACAAGATGGGCAAGTTCGATCTTTCTCACAGGTACTCTTGTTTCTCATTCATATTTCCCATTTTTTGTTTCTCTTTTTTGACTTTCCTGTTCTGTTTTCCTAAATTTGATAAATAGTGCTTTGTGTTTCTTTTATCTTAGATCTTAGTTGCCTAATTTGGTAAGGAAACTCTTTCTGTGGAAAATCTACTACCAGTACCTTAACTCTCAATCTTGTTTGTGCGAAATTCTGTTTCTTTCCTGGTCTAGTGCAGTTTAAAATCCATGCTATTTGTACCCAATAATGCTTATCTTTATTCTCTTTTTTTGTTACTGATTAAGCACCTTAATCTTTTACTAACGAAAGTAATAACGAAGAAGAAAAGGTAAACAAGCACACACAAAAACTACAATGATTCACCTTGATGTGAGCGCTGCACTTACTTCAGCTGCTGCATAATCACGCACCTCGTCTCTGTCAGACACTCTGTATTGTATTCTAATCTAATTCGATCCGCATCCTAATTTTGCGTTAGGAGGATAATAAGGCCCCCCGTGCTCAACATTTATAATGCAAGTTCTCCATAATTTACATGAAGGATAAACGAACTTCCTTTCAAATCTAATCTTCTCGTCCATTAATTGATTGAAAAATCGTGGACCTTTTATTTGTAACATTTATCTATGCAATTTACAAGTTGAGCTGCTATACTTTAAAGCCATCGTATAAGGGCGGGTTCCAAAGATGTCTTGTGCCAGCTTAAATTGATAAGAATATGATGTATGTCCAAACTTTCCCAAATTATATATCGTATTTTGTAAATTTTCTTAATGCTTTTGCTTCTATTACCTTTTTCAGAGTTGTTTTGGCACCATTGACTCGGCAGAGGTCATACCACAACGTGCCTCAGCCACATGCCATTTTGTACTACTCTCAGAGGACCTCCAAAGGGGGTCTTCTCATTGCTGAAGCAACTGGAGTATCTGACACTGCTCAAGGGTAGGTTTAATGGGATCGCCAGTGTCATGTGATTCTTTCTTTCTTCACTTGTAAAGTTTTCTAATGTCTTCCTATTTTCTACATGTATATAGGTACCCAGATACCCCTGGTATATGGACTAAAGAGCAAGTTGAAGCTTGGAAACCTATTGTTAATGCTGTTCACGCCAAAGGTGGTGTCTTTTTCTGTCAGATTTGGCATGTAGGAAGAGTCTGGAACTCAGGTAAGTTATTGACTTATTTATCAGGTGGTGTGGATGATTCTTACCTAAATCGCTTGCGATGAAAAAGTTCTATTCCTATGGAAAGATTTTTTTTATGTAAATTAGGCCGCCCTTTTTATGCATTTGAAAAGTTGTTACGCATGGCATACATGGAAATGAAATTGTTCATTTTAATACCAAGTATGAGTCAGTGACATGGGACCATAATATGTAAGAGGCTAAAAGCCATCCTAGTGGAAGGTCAGATAAGATGGATGGTTTTGATTGAACCTCAGTCTTTAACTCTTACAAATTATTAAATAACAAAAACTATTTTTTGACTCTGGATTCATCAATTTTCGTTTATTTTGAAAAAGATAACGACACTCCCATTTTATTAGAGCATGTAGTACAGAATAGCCGGAGGCATCTGATATGGACTTCGGAGAAATTTTCTTTTTTCTTAAACTTTGCATTTTGTTATTTTTTTCTTTAAATTATTTATTTATTATCTATTCTTATTGCTGCTTGGTGATTTGTGTCAAATGCGTGGCATGAGATTCTCGATTTCCATATCATTGGAACTTTTTAATTTATGCATTTGTTAAACCTTATTGGTGTGTACAGGTTACCAACCAAATGGCCAAGCTCCAATATCTTCTACGGGCAAGCCATTGGCTCCCCAAATTGGAGCAAATGGTATTGATGTTGCGCAATTTACACCTCCGAGGCGGCTAAGAACAGATGAAATTCCTCAAATTGTCAATGATTTTAGACTTGCTGCGAGGAATGCCATAGAAGCTGGTAGGTTCTCTTTCTAATTAAACATAGAACTTATTGGAAGAAAATAGTGTTCCGACATGGAAACTTTGCAAATCATTGAAGAGTTCTTAGTAAATGAAAGCTAGTAGAATTATAACTAAAGGGTTCTGCATATTACTTTTATCCCAAGAATTTTGCAAGTCTTGTCTAAGAATTTTGTACTCCCAGCAATAGTTCATTCTAAAGAACTTTGTCATGTTTTGGGAAATTATACGACCAATAGTTTGTCAACACCTTTTTTTTTTTTTTTTTTTGCACTAAGCAGCTGTGGTTTTCAACTTTTGAATTCAATAATCACTAATATTTGTCACCTACGTATAGGCTTTGATGGAGTTGAGATCCATGGTGCGAATGGCTACCTCATTGACCAATTTCTAAAAGATCAAGTGAATGATCGAACTGACAAATATGGTGGATCGTTAGAGAACCGCTGTCGGTTTGCTCTTGAAGTGGTTGAAGCTATTGTGGACGAGATAGGGGCTGATAGAGTTGGAATAAGACTATCTCCATTTGCTGACTACATGGAATCAGGGGACTCCAACCCCGAGGCCTTGGGTGTTTACATGGCAGAATCCTTGAACAAGTATGGTATTTTGTACTACCACCACATGGTAGAACCAAGAATGCAGAAGGTTGGAGAGATGCAAGAGACCCCTCGTAGTCTTGTCCCCGTGAGAAAGGCTTTCAAGGGTACCTTAATTGTTGCTGGAGGCTATGACAGAGAAGATGGGAACAAAGCTTTGGTCGAGAACCGTGCAGATCTTGTTGCTTATGGTCGGCATTTCTTGGCTAATCCGGATTTGCCTAAAAGATTCGAGCTTAATGCTCCTATAAATAAGTACAACATACAGACATTTTGCACATCTGATCCTGTTATTGGTTATACTGATTATCCATTTCTTGAAACCTCTATTTAGGTAATTAATTTGAAGTACGAGGGCTTGAATGAATTATTACTGGCACCCAATGAAGATGAAGGGATTTGAATATCTTCCGTTTTTGCATGTAGCAACTCTTTTCTACTTATCATAATTTGAAATGTAAAATATGTGAAAATTATTTGCTCCTTCATACCTTTTAGACTTGAACCTCAACGATAGGATCTAATCCTACCTGGCAAGGTACATGCCGTTTGTGGAATAAGAGGAGGGTGATAATGATGTTCCTTTTTTTTTTTTTAATGAATAATTGTACGGTTAAGAGTTAGATGTAAAATGTTCATATGCTTATACTTGCTCTTCAAAAAGTTTTATTTTGTTTTTGTTTTTGTTTTTAATAGAATATTGCCATTTGCAATGCAATTATCATAATCGTGACAATATATGAGAATTTTCACGTAGTATTATCCTCCTTAATTATCTTATTATTTCAGCGTGTCATTTTTTTTGTTATATTATTAAACATGTATGATAGAAATATAACTAGTGATGATAAAATAAATATGGTTCAAGATACGGGTTAAAATGATGTAAAACTCCAGCAATAAACACGGATCATGTTTACATTTTTGCCTATTAGATTTCATAATTCCATACTACCTCAAAAAAACAAAAACAAAAAACAAATCATAATTTCATATTGATTTGATTTCTTTCAAATGGTAAACAAGGAAAGATATCCAGTTAGAACCAAAGGAGAGAACTTATGTATGAACATTGTGCAGCTTTTGCTCAGGGATTACGTTCTCTAGCGACCTTTTTTTTTTTTTTTTAATGGAATTTCTTTTTAATTATCTTTAGTGATGCAGTTATAATCTACGTTTGCATTTAATTCTATGTTCTATCATAAGATGTAGAGTTTAAACTCTTAATTCTAATTTCAAAACAAAAAATAAATAAAATTATACTTTTTTTCGTGCCAGATTTAGTTTTCTACTTTTATACTTCTCGTATGTAAGAGACTTAGGCTTTGTTTGGGACACCAACTCAAACCACTCAACTCAAACTTTTTTTTGTCTTTTTCCTAAAAAGTTTTTGTCTTTTTCCCAAAAAGTTTTTTGTCTTTTCTGAAAATTCAAAAAAATTTACTATTCAAACTTAAAAATCTCAACTCAACTCAAACTCAACTTGTGCACCAAACAGGCCCTTAGTCTCGTCTAAAATAACAAATCCAAAGGAGTTTTTATTACTTAATTTCAAATTTCCAAATTTAATCTCACTTTCTCTCTATTTCTTAAAAAAAAATAATTAAAAAAACTCAAATATTAAAAATCCAAAGTAATTCTCTTATTTTAAATTGAAATAAAATTATTTTTATTTTCAAATTGCACAAGAAAAAGAGAAAAACAAAACAATATCCAAATTACATATTTTTTTCCGAGCACAATTCACATTTTAACATTATTTTTTATATTATAGTTCATTTTCAATTCATATATCTCTAAACACATTTTCAAACAAATCTCCAAAACTCTCTTTAATTATCATCCCAAACGACACCTCAAGAGAGCATTTGTCGTCAGAACAGCAAGCCATACATCTGGAACGTGTTCCAATTGGGCTGGAACTGTAAGTTCCCTAAAACCGTTTTCTTCCGACATTTTTTCCTCGGTCCAAGTGAATCCTCAAATTCTTAGTCAACTTAAAAAAAAAAAAATGTAATGGCCACCATCGTGGTCAGTGGTAGAGGTGGTGGACAAAAGCTAACCATGGGTGCTATTTTTTTTTATTAATTATTATTATTATTATTATTATTATTTTGTTGAAAGATCAGTTGCGTATGCCCAAACGTCAGCAGCCATTGTCAAGCTTGGAAAGGCCGCGACGCTACTCAAAAATCATTTTTGGCCGTCCACCTGTTTGTATAAATACCTCAATGGGGTCTCCATTCATTCTCCGTCTCTAACTAGAAAAAGAGCAACGTAAAGCGAGAAAGTAAAAACAAAAAAAACAAAAAACAAAAAAAAAAACAGGGTTCTTTCGCCTTGGAAGCGACAAACAAGAGGACACCGACGACAACCAAATGGGTTCTGCTTCAACTCCCGCCAACGTCCCTCTTATCACTCCTTACAAGATGGGCAAGTTTGATCTTTCTCATAGGTACTCTTGTTGCTCATATTATACGAATATATATTTATATATATATACACACACACACACACACACATATACACACACCCATTTTGTTTCTGTCGTTGACTTTTTGTTCTGGTTTCATTAATACTTGGTTTTCGTTTGTGGGATTGATTTTCCATTTTAAGTGGGTTATGTTTCTAGATTAGTTTCCTAAGTTGGTAAGGAAACTGTTTCATATGAAAAATCTCGATCATGTTTTGCGCAGATTATGAACAAACAGAAATCCCATTTCTTTCCTTCTCTTGTCGCAGTTTAAAATCCATGCTCTTTGTAGTTTGTATCCAAATAAAGCTTTTCTGCAATCTTTAATATCTTTAGTGTTATCGTACTAGTGATCCATTCTTTATGTGAGAGCTACTTTCACTTCGGCTGCTACATAATCACACAACTCTAAGAGATTCTGTATGTCTCTCCTAAGCTAATTCGATCCGTGTGCTAACTCTACATCAGAGCGATAATTGACCACTAAAATGTTCAACATTTATATTGCAAGTTCTCTAAATTTCAGAAAAGGACAAAAGAACTTCTAGCTTTCGAATTTAATCTTCCATCTCCTAATTGATTGACAAAGCTTGGACCTTTTATTTGTTGCATTTATCTAGATATGGTCTTTAAAAACACGAGCTGCTATATCTTAAAGCTAACGTATAAGGGCACCTAAGGCCGGGTTCTGAATCTGTCCTGTGTCTGTTTAAATTAAATCTCGCGTTTTGTAAATTTTCTTAATGTTTTCGCTTATCTTGCCATTTTCCAGAGTTGTTTTGGCACCGTTGACTCGGCAGAGGTCATATCACAACGTGCCTCAGCCACACGCCATTTTATACTACTCTCAGAGAGCCTCCAAAGGGGGTCTTCTCATTGCTGAAGCAACTGGAGTATCTGACACTGCTCAAGGGTAGGTTTAATGGGATCGCCAATTTCATGTAATTCTTTCTTTCTTCACTTGAAAAGTTTTGTAATGTCTTCCTTTTTCCATATGTACATAGGTACCCAGATACCCCTGGTATATGGACAAAAGAGCAAGTTGAAGCTTGGAAACCTATTGTTGATGCCGTTCACGCCAAAGGTGGCGTCTTTTTCTGTCAGATTTGGCATGTGGGAAGAGTCTCAAATTCAAGTGAGTTCCCGACTTATTTATCATAAGATGTGGATGATTCTAACCTAAATCGTTTGTGATGAAAAGTTATATTCCTACGGGAAGATTTTGTATGTAAATTAGGCCGCCCTTTTTATGCATTTGAAAAGTTGTTACATATAGTATATACGGAAATGAAATTGTTCATTTTGGTACCAAGTATGAATCAGTGGAGATGGGAAAATAACATGTAAAAGCCATGCTAGTAGAGTGTCAGATAAGATGGATGGTTTGATTGACTCTAGAATCTATCAGTCTTTAACTCTTACAAATTAGTAAGAAATAAAACCTATTTTATGACTCTGGTTTCACCGCTCTTTCATTCATTTCGAAAAGCATAACCACACTTTCATTTTCTAATATAGAATAGCGGGAGGCGTCTGATATGGACTTGGGAGAAATTTTTTTTCCCCCCTTAACCTTGCACTTTTGTTATTTTTTCTTTATATTATTTATTTATTATCTATTATTATTGTTGCTTGGTGATTTGTGTCAAATGTGTGGCATGAGATTCTCGATTTCCATATTATTGAAACTTTTTAATCTTGGCTTTTTTTTTTTTTTTTTTTTGATAAAGTTTAATTTAGGCATTTGTTATACCTTATTGGTGTCTACAGGTTACCAACCAAATGGCCAAGCTCCAATATCTTCTACGGACAAGCCATTGACTCCCAAAATTCGAGCAAGTGGTGTTGATGTTGCGGAATTCACACCTCCGAGGCAGCTGAGAACTGATGAAATTCCTCAAATTGTCAATGATTTTAGACTTGCTGCGAGGAATGCCATAGAAGCCGGTAGGTTCTCTTTCTAATTTAACATGGAACTTGTTGGAAGTAAATAGTGTCCCCACATCTAAACAACACCAAATTATTGAAGAGTTTTGAGAAAATGCAAGCTAGTAGAACTATAACTTCTGTCAAAGGGTTCTGCTTATTACTTTAATATTAGAATTTTTTTAAGTCTTGTATAAGAACTACCAACAATAGTTAATTCTGAATAACCTTATCCTGTTTTAGGAAATTACACGACCAATAGTTAGTTAACATAACCTTTTTGCACTGAGCTGCTGTGGTTTACAACTTTTGGATTCAATAATCCCTAATTTTCATTACCTACATATAGGCTTTGATGGAGTTGAGATCCATGGTGCTCATGGCTACCTGATTGACCAATTTCTGAAAGATCAAGTTAATGATCGAACAGACAAGTATGGTGGATCGTTAGAGAACCGTTGTCGTTTTGCTCTTGAAGTGGTTGAAGCTATTGTGGACGAGATAGGGGCTGAAAGAGTTGGGATAAGACTATCTCCATTTGCTGACTACATGGAATCATGGGACTCCAACCCTGAGGCCTTGGGGGTTTACATGGCGGAATCCTTGAACAAGTATGGAATTCTATACTGTCACGCAGTTGAGCCAAGAATGAAGATGGTTGGAGTCGTACATGAGACTCCTCATAGTCTTGTACCCATGAGAAAGGCGTTCAAGGGTACCTTCATTGTTGCTGGAGACTATAACAGGGAAGATGGGAACAAAGCTTTGACTGAAAACCGTGCAGATCTTGTTGCTTATGGTCGTATTTTCTTGGCTAATCCTGATTTGCCTAAAAGATTCAAGCTCAATGCTCCTCTAAATAAGTACAACAGAGAGACATTTTACTTATCCGATCCCGTTGTTGGTTACACCGATTATCCATTTCTTGAAATCGCTATTTAGGTAACCAAGTAGAGGTACAAGAGCTTGAATCAATTGTTACTAGCACCCAAAGGGACATGAACGATTTGCTAATGTTGTCTGTAAAGCCCTTTTCTACATTATCTTTTTAAATAATAAAATTTATCATTATTCTTGTATTGCTTCTTCATACTTTTTTGACTTGAACCTACTTGTGTCAACCGGGCACGATTTTGTGAAGTAGAGGGCTGTACCTGTGCTAGGCCCTGACCCTCCATTGCAGCGTATCATGTCTAGCAACATACTTGTAACGTGTTTACTGTTTATGACATAAGGGCAATTTAGACCGACGATAGCAAAGTTTCTCTTTCCATAGCAGACAGACAATATACTATCTTTCATGTAGAAAAATGCCAATTCCATTCCCTGATTAGTGCCATGATTTTTTTTATAAAAGCGTCATATTAATTTAATTTATTGTTAGCCTCATATTAAATGTTCCCTGATTAGGTGAGGTGTCACTATTTATTTTCACAGATATCAAGTGTTTGTGGAGAGATCTGACAGTGACATGCTCTTGGACTTTTCATTTTTTAATAGTAATATATATTTTTTTAAGTAAATTAATCGTGATTGTGGAATTTAAATTGTTCAATAGGGCATATTTTATGAGGTTATTGATCATGATTGTGAAATTTAAACAGAACATTGCATATCTTACATATCTTATAAAGTTGGATTTAGGGAACGAAATTTTTGAACTACAAAATTGATCGATTTAAATCATGTAATTGATATCAATCGCTTGTACAGTAAAAGCACCCCATCGTTAAATCTCGATCTTATTTGTTGGAAACAATTAGCAAAATCCCTCGTCGAAATCTAATGCAGTCAATGGTTGGATGGCCAGGTGAGTGTGAAATTTAAGAAGCTAATAGCTGTGGGTGGTTCACATGATTCCAAAAGTCACATTGGAGATGTATAAATCGTACACGCTAACAATATTACCGCCAACTGAAACACGCGAAATTGTCAACACAATTTAGTAATTTGTTTGAGTGAGATGTATTTTACAAATTAAAATTCAACAAAGTTTCATATCAAAATTTTCCAACACGGAAATTATTCATGTATTTCGGTGAGATAATTTATATATGGGGTACAATTTAACAATAACACAGTGTGAAACACTCGAAGTCTCCAACATTATTTCAGAAATTAGTTTCGGTGGAACAGTTTAGTTAAAACACTTAAACTTTAGTATAATGATAATATACTGAAAGTCTAAACTAATAACTCTAATTGTCTACTAATGATTAGTAATCATATTTAAAACGACTTGGAAAAAATTATATTTCATACACTGATAACATTCAGTTTCTATATATCTAACAAACGTTTTAGTTGTTTGATCTGATCAATTTTGGAAGGAAAAAAAAATTGACTTGAGAATTAATTGAAGCATTCCTAGCATTTTTTTTTTTTAAATAAACATAGACATTTGTCATTTTTAACCTTTTATATTAAAAAAAAAAAAGAGAGTGATCTGTATGTCTGGATTCGGGGGCTTTGTTAATATAGGATTAAAATGACCACTTCATCAATGAATATCTTGTTTTCTCTAAAATACACGTTACAAGTAAAAAAGTAAAATAAAATAAAAGGACAATTTTCTTCCTCAAAAAAAAAAAAAATCCCCATATTCTTGAAGCCACCCACTCCCATTGTCAAAGAAAGCATCATCTCCTTTATCATCATTGTTCATCTCCACCATCTTCTCAAAACGACCATCCATGTATTCGAGTTAATATCTTCCACCATTTTCACATTAAGAAGACGAAGAAGAAGGAAAAATAATTATAAAAAAAAATAAAATAAAAAAAAGGAACAAAGCACGTTAGACATGTGTAAGAAGGAGAGAGAATGGTGTTTTGAGAAAGAAATGAGGGTTTTTTTTTTTTTTTTTTTTTTTTTTTGTCTTTTCAATAAAACATTGAATAAATAAAATGAAAAAAAAAAAGTTTAAAATAAGGTTAAATTCACGATGGTGTTTAATCTGGAAGTCAAATGTGCAAAAAGTCCTCTGGGTCCTTGGTACTTCTTTGTGCGACACGGAAAATTAGACCCACAAAATTGTAAAGAAGAAAAAGGGCAAGTAGCAAAAGCTTGGTGCAGTTGACGATGGCCAATAATAACTCCATTAATCAAGCTGCGGATGCTGCTGCCGGTGATCATCAAGATCATGATCAATCGAGTCCCGCTAACAATATCCCTCTTCTCACTCCTTACAAGATGGGCAACTTCAATCTTTCTCACAGGTACTTCTTATCTGTTATTTCTGTCTAGCTTAAATATATATATATATGTATATATTGTGACATTTAACAGGATTTTACTCCTAATCAATGCATAATTAATGGATTCTACAATTTTTCAATATTATGGTGTTTGTTTTATCTATGTATTTGTGATTTATGCTGTATATAACTTTGTTTTTTTAACTGCTTAAAATGCTTTTTGATCAGAATTGTTTTAGCACCATTAACTCGAATGAGGTCCTACGACAACGTTCCACAGCCGCATGCTGTCTTATACTACTCTCAGAGAACCTCTAATGGAGGGTTTCTTATTGCTGAAGCAACTGTTATTTCCGAAACTGGTAGAGGGTATGTATTTATGCTTCTCTAATTCGATATCCATTTACATTTCAGTGTTGCACATGTTTTTATTTTATTTTATTTTCTGTGTCTTTTCATATATAGTAAATATATTAGTTCCTAGCAATTGTACAAAACATATTGTTTATAAATATGTGTGTGTGTGTGTATATATATATATACACATATATATAGGTACCCAAATACGCCAGGTATATGGACAAAAGAGCAGGTTGAAGCTTGGAGGCCGATTGTAGATGCCGTTCATGCCAAAGGCGGTATCTTTTTCTGTCAGATTTGGCATTCTGGAAGGATTTCAAATAAAAGTAACCTTCTTTTTTTCCTTTCAAGCTTTCTTTTTGTTCTTTAAGAAAAAGTGTGGTTGTTATGCTGGAAAGTCTTTTTTCCATTATTATAAATTTATCGTACTTGTTGGATCTGAATTTTTTTGGAGGTATGTTAATATCATGACATTGTTTTAACATCCTTTTTTTAATTATTTGATTTTAGTACATTTTCATAGATCTCGAAACAATATATTTCGTTGGAAAAAAAAAATTACAAGGATTTGTTTGGAGATAATTTTCCAACAATAATAAAGGTTATAATTTGTTTACAATGTACAGTTTTTCAACCAAATGGCCAAGCACCAGTATCTTCTACAGACAGGGTATTGGCCCCACAATTACAAGATAATGGCGTTGATGTTTTAGCATTCACACCTCCAAGGCGTCTAAGATCAGACGAAATTCCTGAGATTGTCAACGATTTTAGACTTGCTGCAAGAAACGCCATTGAAGCTGGTAACTAGTTAAAGAAATATCAATTATAACACAATATGTATAATAATATATTACGATTTCTCGTTTCGTAAGAAGACTGTTTGGTTTGGTGGCACCGGAGGTGCAGCTTTTGAGGAGGTTACGGATTCGATCTTTCCCATCTTTAATTGAATAAAAGTGACTTAATTAAGGATAAATCACCCATAAAAACCATTTTCCAATTTCAATGTTCCTCAAGGTTTGATCTGTCTATTGTAAAAAAACAGGTTTTGATGGAGTTGAGATTCATGGGGCAAATGGCTACCTTATTGACCAGTTCTTGAAAGACCAAGTAAACGACAGAACAGATGAATATGGTGGATCCTTGGAGAACCGTTGTCGTTTTGCGCTTGAAGTTGTAGAAGCCGTTGCAGATGAGATAGGGGCAGACAGAGTCGGACTAAGACTCTCTCCATTTAATTACTATAACGACTCGGGTGACTCCAAACCAGAAGAGCTAGGGCTTTACATGGCTCAGTCATTGAACAAATACAGGATCTTGTACTGCCATGTCATCGAGCCAAGAATGCGGACAGAACGAGTAGTGGGCGAGACCCCACACAGTCTTGTGGCCATGAGAAAGGATTTCAATGGTACCTTCATTGTTGCAGGAGGTTATACAAGGGCAGATGGGAATAATGCGGTGGCTGAAAACCGGGCTGATCTTGTTTCTTATGGTCGTTTGTTCTTGGCTAATCCAGATTTGCCAAAAAGATTTGAGCTTAATGCTCCACTAAATAAGTACGATAGAAACACATTCTACACTTCTGATCCTGTTATCGCTTACACCGATTATCCATTTTTCGATGTTAATATTTAGACATCTTATTATTTCTTCCAAACGAGAATAGTTTATTTCTCCGCATTGTCGGAGGTTTAAGCATGCAGACCACACATATACGTGTATTCATGTTACTCTGACAAAATAATAATTAAAAGTTGTATTCATGTTTGTTTCTTCATTTTTATATTATCTTTTTTAATTTTTAAATTTATATATCGGTAGGGGTCCAGGGAAATTGATGTTTGTCTCTGCATTTGATCCTTTTACATTTATACATTATAATGTGTGTGTGTGTGTCTGTTTTTTTTTTTTTTTTTTAAGCTTTTATTTTTAATGACCAAAAGGCCAAAATATAAAATAAGAATTGCGGATCAAATTTTCGTTGGAGCATTAGTATACTTGTGATCTATCTGAATAGTTCTTCCCTAGAAATGAGTGATATTATCAGTTAGATTTTTGATATACTGTTTGGAAACAATCATACAATACGGATGTCGTTTTAAAGATAATGTTACTAGCCATTTTACGGCTTAAATGTCGTCAAATTATTAAGGAAAACGACATAGATTGTTTTTTTTTTTTACACGGAAAAACGATATGGATTTAATAGACACTAGACTCTCAAAAATTTATAAACGAGTGCCTTTCAAAAAAAAAAAAATTATAAACGAGTGACCACCTAGTACAAATTTTACAGATAAAACGCCTCGTTTAATACGGCAACGACAACAAAGTTGAAATTAGCGACATGTATCCAAACAGATAGCAACAACTGTAAAAGGACGTGAATCAGAAAAAGACACAAAATATCATAAATAAACATCAATAGCTTATACAATCATATGGTATAATTTGGCATAAACATGAGAAATGACAATAATTTGAAGAAATGAATCATCAACATGAACCACAATAACCCAGAAAAAACAAGAGAACAACCATGTCATCAGTTTTTTTTTTTAAACCATATCAACAAAATAGAATTCACTGTTAACCAGATAGGGACATAGTTGGAACTACCAAAAAGTGATCTATATAAATTTCGAGAAAGATTTTAATGAGGGTTAATTAGGGACAAATCGACGTTAAAAGGTTGAGCAGCTATCAACAGAAAACGACAAGGTGTTAAAACGACGACAATTTGAGAAGCGACAATAAATAAAAGGAATGAACAGGATGGATGGTAACAATATAGTTAACGATATAGTGAAACGACAACAACCAGAAAGACGATTACAATAGAATAAACGACAACCATTTGAAAAACAACAAAAAACAATTATGCGTTAATTGTCGTTTTTGAAAATTTTAAGCACTTGCCAATATTAAATACGAAATATTGCCATTATCTCATCTATAAATATTTATTTATAAATAGAACATCTCGTTGATACAATTATAGACCCGCAAATTATCTTCAGGGAAATAACTTTATTCACCAAGAGAAAAGCGAACTCACTGGCAAGAATAAGAACTAACCAAAGCCGGAACCATTACCATTCACGTCTTCAGGAACAAGTACATCAAAATCACTCACAGTCCATTCTGCTGTCTCTCCCGTACTACTCACATAGATTTCTGTTCCAACATTTAACGAAGTCCAAACCCGCTTTGCCGGTTCTGTTCCTGGGTCCTGTTCAGTGCCAAATTCATATCCACATTGCACCAAATCAATTTCAAGGGAGAGAAAAAACTACTGTGAAAACACCAACTGATGAAACACCACACATTTCATGCTATTGTTATAGTAGTATTAGCATGCTGTCACATATATGTCAATCTAAAATTACCGTTAGTGGTGACGAGTAATAGTCTTTTTGTAAATTATTATGCAACTATACCTGGTAGAAATACAAACGACTAGAAAGGCCTCCCACGTCAAGCTCCCAAGTCCTCGAGTCTCCAATCCATCCGTCTCCTTTCTTTTCAGGATAGCCATGGACGGCCCATTCAGGGTGTGGAAGAATTTGCACCAATTCCTGGGCTTGTGGATTGCTATACGGGTCACAGATATCATATGGTTTCTCCAAGTACTCAGCATTCCCAGGGGTGCAGTAGAGATGATAAGCAGAATAAGGAAACCGTGACGTCTCATTTCTGTATATTATCTCACCACTCGCAGTTACATGGTAAGGGGGACAGGAGACTAGGTTGTCCGCGCGGCACCAGCTTGTGGTTGCCGTGTTTATTATCATTTCACTGTATCTAGTCACGTCCGTGATGACATCCCCGTCACAGGGCTTCCCATTGTTCTTCCAACAGCTTCCTATGTCCAGGAGATAAAATTGACTGTTGAACCCTCCTCCACGTTTGACATCGAGTGTCAATCTCACTTTGAAATTGGGAGACACTGGCAACTGAAAGAGCCATATGAATACTAGGTTATGAAAGAAATCAGTCTTAGAAAGACTTTGTCACAACACACAAGATAATGTTTGATCGCTTGATTTCGGAAACAAAAAATTAAAAAATTCACTTCATATGTAACAAAAACAACATTGTTTCAGTGATTTGCTACAGTTTTCATATCTAATCAGCTGAGGTAACTGGTTTTGAATTCATTAAAGGATGTGCCGAGCAGTTTTAAAGTGCCAGCAAGAAAGAATTTATGAGAAAAAACAACCTTTTTCATGATGCCACGACCACTATAATGGTAACCACCATTAAATCCCTCAGTTGCATCGGAACGCAGGTACAACATCAGCCAAGGATACTTTTGAGAAGTCGTCAATTTGTGCGAGAAAATCCAACTCCCTGTGCTCAAGTTCTTTTGCCATGAGACTGAAAAGTACGAATTCTTGCCCACACCTTTGCTCAAGTCAGCATCAAGATCATAAGTTCCATAAAATCCTCCAGTCAAATAAACTGCTTGGTCCCCAGAAGAGACCAATCTCGAGTAATTATGATAGATAAGCGGTTGATTCATACACCCTTTGCCAAAACATGGAAATTTTCTGTCTGTTACAATTTTGCTGACCTTTTTACCGTTCTCAGGGCAAAGTGTAGTGTTCTTGTCAAAGTTCCCATTTTTAAGCATAATCATCCAAAACTGCCATGGATCCTGGGAGTCCGGTTCCTCACATAGAGATCCAAGGTACAGCTCCTTCTCTACGGCGTACATTTCAGGGTCTGTGTATGGTTTGAAATCCGATACAGGAAACGGATCACCAGCTCCTAAGACATTGTCTTGTTCTTTTACTCTTTGATGAATTGTGCACAACTTGCTTCCCTTCTTCAGAATGGAGTTATCCAAAGAAACTGGTAATTGAGACATACGGGGACATAAGACTCTCAAAAGTTAAAAGAAGGCTAACTTTGTCAAGTCATCTAAAGCTATACTGGACATAGAGCATTAAGTAAGATTTGTATTGTAATAATATGTGCAAAAATGTACAGTGTGTGCAAAGATGCTAATCCCCACTAAGGCCATGTTCACTGAACCGTAATGAATATATCAGTTAAGGTAGGTTTGGTAAAGAAGTAAAGGAATAAGAATGAGGATCAATGATTCCCCTTTTTTATTAGAAAGTGGAACGGGAAAAAATCCAATCCCCATTTTAGTGTTTACTTAAACTTGGAAATAGGAAACACTACTCCTTTTTCCCTTTCTCTTTCCTGTTCAAGTGAAGTAAACACGCTCTAAAAGTCCGCAAATAGCAAAGGAAAAATCTTGCTATAACATCTACGGAAATCATTCCACAAGCCAAAAAAAAAATCAGTCTTTTATGATCTAAGGCGCCGAGAAAACAGAATACTATAAACAGACCACAAGCCCAAAGTAAAGCTCTTTTTTTTTTTTTTTCCTTTCTTTTTTTGTCTGTATGTACTTCAAATATCAAATCCAATTTCTATTGAAAAGAAGATCAATGTAAAGTAGTATCATATCAATATCTCGCTCAACCAAGAAAAAAATAAATAAATAAAACTAATAACAATAAGTTTGGACTGGTGTGTGAATGTCCTTACAAGTGCTTCAAGAATTCAGTCACAACGAAGCAGCATAAACTGAAATTTTCTTTCCATTTTTCCCTAATAAGCACATTAACTAATCAAACTATTAAATCTAGAACCATCAAGTAAAATTATTACCAAATTCAAAGGTAAACTTCACAAGACACATGGGTTTTCACTTTCACTCCTTTGTAAAAATTGCCAAATTCCTAAAACTCAAATAACTTTATTATTATTATTATTATTATTATTCATAATTCAGAGCTGTTTATTCATTTCTTTAATGGAGATCAAAAGACAATAAGCGCAAACCAGAGGCGAAAGAAGGGCAATGCAGATCGGCACAGTCAGCCAAACGAGGACTGCCCATTTTGGGCGCTTCAGCTCCAACTTCATTGCAGAAATTCCAAGCTTCCAGACCAACTCTGACGTCGGAGCTCCTCATTCCGGGGTCTCCGATCGCCGACACGTACTTCTTCTCCGACCCACTCTGCAGGGCCACGCACACGCCCACTACCCCGACTTCGAACAGCATCTCGGAAACGACAACGAGAACGAGAAACGACAGCCAAGCCGAGTGGACGCAACCCATCTCTGACTGCAAAAACAACCAAACAAACGAACAAACAAACAAGAAAAACAAAAATGGATCAACTCCGTCTTCCGTAGTTTAGTCTACGGCGAGATTTGAAGCGAGCGCGCGTAGGCCACACGTGTCGCGAGAGCGGGAAGAGAGGGTGGGATTGGGTTTGGGATTGAGTGGAGGAGTTTGGTTGGTTTGGTGACTAAATCCATTATTATGAGAGAGTGGAAGAAGATGAAGGAGAGGAAAACGATAGGAAATTGGTGCTTAGACGCAAAGACAGGCCGATTTAGTGGGAGTGTAATACTGTGTTAAAATAATAATAATAATAATTAAAAAAGAAAGAAAAAGAAAAAATAAAATAAAAAGAGGGAAGTCGATTTGTTTTGTAACTTTTGTTGGTTTTGGACCAAAAGTGAAAGAGTAACTGACTAACTAACACGGACTTCTTACGTCATTCCATTATGGGCCTTGAGCCCTAAACGAACTCTCAAGGGTGAAAAGAAGTAAATTAGTAAGGTGTAAGTATTATTCGTTTTAACATTTACGTAAATTTGTTATTTATTTATTTTAATTTTGTATTATATATTATATATTCCACACTCGGTTGAATATGTTGTTTGTGAGAAATATAAAGTGATTATAGTGGTCGAAGAATAATCAGACGAAATGATACAATGTTCGTAGTTCTCTCGATCGAAAATTTTGAGTTCAAATTAATCTATTTCGAAAATAATTTATATATCATGTGGGGTGCTCTCCTTTTTCAAAAGCTATTTGATTATGTCATCATCTATCTGTAAAAACTCTTTTTTTTTTATTTTTTATTTTATAATTATAACCCATATTTATTCAAGAGAAACGAAAAAACTCTTAATTTTTGAACCTAAAACTCTCTTATTTCACCGGCTGAATTAACTTCAGATGCATACAATCATTCAATAAAGGAGGCCACAATCACTAGTTAAAATATACAAGAATAAAAAAAATTGAAAATGAATTATCATCCTGCCCTGGGGAACAAACTTCATTCCAATCATATGTTGAACGGTACTAAAACAACACTGACGCCACTTTCATTTGTACTGTCTGAAACCTAGTACAATTATTGATATAAATAAAGTGCACTACGGTACAGTACAATCTGAGCTTTATACCACACAGTACTGGTCATATGATCCAAAAAGCATAATTTAATTACCGAACACACAATAGAATCTTCAGGAGGAAAAATAAAAAATAAACAACCACACCTTAGGATATTACAACAAACAATAACACTACCTCATAAATACTATATATATAAATATATATATATTCTTTAAACGAACGGCAAAGACCTATAATATTAGCTAGAACTGAAATATCTCGTTTTGTATGGTCAGTGGATATGGATTATTAGTCATCATTGGTACAATGTCAAGAGTTGCATTATTCTCCTCCAGCATCTGCCCAAAACATATATATTTGTAGTTTTAATATAACGAGAAAGTACATAAATATTTAAGTATATGCACTTAAATAATATTTAACCTCATTACAAGACTAGGAACTATGACTTTGATTTCAGAGAGAGAGCTACGCAAATATATCATGACTTTACTCTTTATACCTGTTCTTGGAGATACTTATTTGCAGCTTTCAGTATTCCTTCCTGCAATACAAAAATAACGCTGGACTCTTTAGTATACACTTATAATATATAGCATGTTGATCGTCAATATTTTACAAAAATGTTATATATATACGCACGTATGCATCATATATTCTTTTCTTTTCAGGAGGATGGTATATCTTTTACCATCTCAAATGTTTGTTAAAGGAAACCATACATAGTACTGTGACTGTGTTTGACTGTCTCAATTAAGTGATCAATATTTTATATGCACCAAGATATAAATAATTGACATTTCCTAGTTACTAAAATAAACTTTTAGAAATATTATTATTATTTTTTATTAGAGACATACGGACAAATATAGCTAATGAAATACAGATTTCTCTTTATGGTGACTATATATACTGTTAATTACGAATGTATATTTATATATGATTGTAACATTTCATAACGAAATGTAACATTTTACTCTACAAGTTATCTTAATAAGGATTCTAGAAATAGCGAATTTACAATAGTTAGTTAATTTTATTTGGATTGATTTAAGCTTGAACTAACCTTATTCCTCAACAGTTGGATCTCGTGAGACATGATGTCCATCTGCATTTTACCACGTAATGAATCAGTATTTTAGTTGAAAGGTAGAAAATCCATATTATCATATATATATATATATATATATATAAGATATAAAATCGATACATGACGTAATTTGGTTATTATGTATTATAGTCTAAGATATATACACATATAAATATATATATACACACACAGAAGTAAATGGATCAGGGAATAGGGAATAGAGAAATTAGCACATCCAAACTATATCGGTACATAGTGAGTAATTCAATCGATCCTTTATTAAGTTTATTAATAAAGATTAAGAAATTCAGAATCCAATATTCGTAATGTCGAACCAAACAAAAAGAATAAGACTCCATACTAATGTTTAAGATACAGATAGAAATTACTAATATATGTTATACCTTTGTTGAGCGTATATGATAAATCCAAAATTCAAGATTCTTTTCAAGCACTTGCAGTTCCTCCAGAGTCATTGTTCCAGCTCCCCCTCCAAACATATAACTGTGCAAATCATGTTCCGTTTCAATTTAATCAGTTGATCTCCTTTTATATATTCAGCAAGGTTAATGATTTTGATAAATTAATTAGGCAAAGAAAATCGTTTTTTTTTTTTTTATCACTAGTACTGTACCTGAGACCTTTTTGCAGTGTTTCAATCTCTTGTTTCAGCATGTTAATCTCATTTTTGGCATCCTGCAGAAGATAAGAAATGATTAATACGTCAGAGTAATAAACTGAACTCCTCTTTTTTTTTTTTCTTTTTTTCTTTTTTTAGCTTTCTTCGTTGTAAGAATAATATATAGCAATCTTGTTTATATACTTATATATATGTATAGTTTACTCTTGCTGATGCTTTTCAACCTCAGATTTTTCTGAGGACTTTGAGCACTTAATTTATGGTTATCGCGTTTTCGCGAGAATTTTAGTCTGCAAATTTTATCTTTTTGGAAAGTACTTGTTATTGGGGCTATTTGATTTTCCAGGAGTCAAGTTATTTTTGGTAATTCTATTGTTTCAAATGCATCTCCAAAGTTATTTTAGTTTTTTTTTTTTTTTTTTTTTTAAGGAAAGTTATTTTAGTTTTTTACATTAATATGTTACTTTCTTTTTTATTGCTAATAATACGGGTAAGGAATTTAGTGTGGGAAAAGGCTGCTAATGGATTCTAAACTAATTGATGTGCTCATTGTATCATCCTTACCATTTATATTAAAAGATGACAAACAATATTTATATTTTTTACTTTTAAGTAAAGAAAGCCACATGTTATAAAAGGAGTCTATCTGTAAATAGAAAATAAATTAAAAGTGGGATTTAATCTCCAACACCCTACCCAAAACCCAACCCCAACTCTCATCCCATATCATGGGTTGGGTTCTTAGGTGTACTGGACAATCAGCACATGAAAAAAAAAAAATATATATATATATATATATATATATTATAAATTCAATGTCCATATAATTTATGTGCAGAAATTGCCAACTTAATTTCTTTTGATTGGCATATTACATAGTTCATCAATATTCTTGCTCGGCCATATAATCACAAAATAGTCTTTTTTCTATATTATAATAATATAATCTATTTTGGTTATTTGGTGATAATCACAGTCGCCAAATGATTCCTTTATATGTGACATTAAATATCTTCATATCCACTAAAAATGAAGAGATAAAAGTCGTATGCATTTTTTTTAAAAAAAATTTATTTGCCATGACATTCATTTGTATATTTTTTTTTCAGGGACATTCATTCAGAATTAGTAGAAGAAAGAATATAGCAAAAAGGAAAGTGGGATATGTTAGATGATGTGAAAATAATATACCTTTACACAAAAGCAAAATTAAAATATATAAAAAATAAAAAAAAAAAAAAGATGTTAAAAAAAATAAATAAATAAAAGAGTATCCTCCCAAACTATACAAAGCACAACCTCGATCGTGTCAAGGGGACAAGCAACCACCTAGAATATGTACACGTGTAGCCATGATCTTTATAATAATTAGTTTTTAATTTATATATTCCCTCAGTATCGAATATCGATCCCCAACAATAGTCCAAAGAACTACGTGTGTGTGTATTTTCCCCACAAATATATGATATGGAAATATTTGTTTTTAATTAATGTCCATACACCTCTTTGTAAACTATAGTTTAATTATGTTATTCTTTGAAAAATCTTAGATCGTGACCAGCATCTGATGCTGTAAAACTTCTAATGCGCAATAAAGAGATCTTCTAGGCAATACCTCTTGCTTTAATTTATCTGATTTTAGCCGCTAAATATTTGCAAGGGACATAAAAATAGAAATTGTGTTAATTGATTATGTCGGTCAGCTAATGGTTTATACTATTTGTTTTGCTTGCCGACCATATGTTTTGTTTATGCTTTATGTTTTAAAAATTTTCCCTCCTTTAGTAGAGCATTTATTCCAAAAAAATTAAAAAAAAAAGTCTCTTTTGTTGAACCTTTTTCTCCCCATTAAAATTTAACATGTAGGAGTTTAGAAACTGAGGAAAGATGTATAATATATGAACTAGAAATTAGGAGACCATGTTTATATACTATATATATACAAATATATATAGGGTTGAAAATTTGAGTACATACCAAAGGTTGCGTTTGCATGTCTTGGTCAGCCTGAGCTTGCAGAGACCCTTGGGTCGACTTCGTGTACCTCTCTAAAAGCCCTTGCATGGTTCTATTGCATACCAAAAATAATATTATAGGCAAATTCAAACAGAAAGTTATATATTTGTATATAGGATATAATATTCAGTATATATGTGTGTGTACGTATGTATAATATATAGCTAGCAGGTTCATTAAATCATCCATATGAACTTAATACTTTCGTCCTCTATTATACCGTACGTAGGAAACTAGTAATTATACAACCACGTGAATTTTTGATCGAGAGTACCAAAATAAAAATAGTAACAAAACATCCCATTTTATGTACTGCCTTTTCGCACAAGGCTCCTCGGATTTCTAAATACCCACAAGAATTTTTATCAGATTTTAAATTTGTTTTATATATACATATACAACAATACTAACATTACCCTTCTAATATAGTTTTGTAGCTCTACTAATACACCACAAAAAACATTTAAAAAAAAAGTTTATTTTATGAAGAATGCTCAAAGACTAATGCATGCATTTTATTAGTAGGCTTGAGTTGAAAATTTTGGTTCGGAGTCCTTTTAAAAACTAATTGACTTTTTAGAAGAAAAAAAAAAAAAAGGACAAATTTTTTATGTTTGTATTGTGTAACCAAACAAGATATACAAGAGGAAGAAAAGAGAAGATGGATAAATTATTTACCCTTTGGTGGCGAGCTCGTACAGCTTCCCATGGGCGGAGAAGATGAAAACTCCGATCTCAGCGTCACAGAGCACGGAGAGCTCCTTTGCCTTCTTGAGAAGCCCAGCTCGGCGCTTGCAGAAGGTGACCTGCCTGTGCACCGGGTTCTCTATCCTCCTCATTTGAACCTTTCCGCGAGCCATGTCTCTTAGTACTAGCTAGTTTACTATACTTGTAGTAGTTCTGATGATATTGACAATGAAAATGAATCGGTAAACTAAAATTCGCCTAACTCTTTTGTTTCAGGATTCAAAATTAAAATCGGTTGAATTTTTGGAGTGCGAAGTAGCTGAGGAATTGTATGCAGACAACCCTCCACTAGTTTGAACTAGCTTCAGGCTGTTGCGGTGGTAGTACTGCTGAGATTTAGTAGCGTCTGAGCTCTCAAAACTTCTCTCTTGAAGTTGCCTTTCTCGTTTCGAAGGTTCAAAGCCTTATATACTTCCATATATGGATTCTCTTTTCCACTGATACACACACACACACACACACTTATATATTTATCTCTCTCCCTTAAAGCAGGCCATAAGAATAAGTGCTAGTATACATCTAGTCGGCATCTACAATATGGGCTCCTTTTTTAAACACATTTTTATGCGCTTTGCTTCTAACTTTCTTTTTAGCAAATTTAACGCTTTGTTTAATCCGAAAGCTTTTCATTATAGATCGCTGTGTTGTCTAATCTCCCCCCTCTCTCTCTAGAAAAAATTCGCAACTAAAGCATCAAGATTCGGGAGGATAATTAATTTGGCCATTTTTCGTTTGAGGTGATATTGAGAAATGTTAAAAATTAAAAATTAAAAATAAGTCTGTTTATGTGAAAGGACTTCTCCCTAGGAGGCGTAATAATCACGACCCAAGAGACGAAGTTAAAGTAGTGTGAATGTGACAACTACATTTCTTAGTTCTATAAGTATTACATTTATATATCAAGTAATAATATATAAGTTGGTGTAGGATTAAACTAATATTACGGGTATTAATTTAATTGAGATGTTATGCTAGTCTTTGATATTAGTTATACTCTCTCTTCAAAAACTACTATTTTGTAGTAGTAAATATTGTAGATTTTATAATTAATATAGATTGATAAAAATTATCAAATATCTTTAGTTTAGTATCTGTATACGGATCTAAAGTTAAGAAAACTAATAATTAATATTTTTTGTAGTGAGTTTTTTGAAAAATAGCGGTTCGAAACATCTCATCATCTAGTCATAGAAGAGTGAAAAAATCTCCACACACACACACATGTTTTAAGGTTTTCTTCGTGCTTGTGTGCGTGAGAGAATTATATATATCCACAAAAATGTTTGTGTCGGTGTATTTTCGCCTCGGAGAGAGAAGCAAAAAATTATATAAATATAGAGAGAGTGAAAGATTAATGTGTACCGATTATTCTAGTGAGGGATTGCGTGGAAAAGTCTAATTACTTATAAACATATGAATTTCACAAGCAAAAATATGATTCTCTCACAATTATTATGAATGATTGAAAATTGAACAACACACAAGCAAACTTATAAGTTTTATTTAATATATATATTAAAGAGTTAAATTGAACAGTTGCAACCAAAAGATAAATAGATTGTGAATGATTAAAACCTTTCATAAAATAGAGTTGTCTTGAATAGTTACAACCGAAATATGAATATACTATGAATGATTAAAACCTTTTACAAAATAAACACCTTTGATGAGAAGTTGCAATAATAAAACATGATACGGCACATATATTAGAGAATTTAATTTGTCTAGCACAGTTGCAACCGAAAGATGAATAAATTATAAGTGATTAAAACCTTTCGTAAAATAGAGTTGTTTTAAACAGTTACAACCGAAAGATAAATAGATTGCGAATGATTAAATCTTTCATACTCCTTTTAGTGAGAAGTTGTAACAATTAAACATGATACCGTATATATAATAGAGTATTTAATTAAACTTATGGGTATTGTTTTGGAAGACTTAGAATGAGCAGGACATCTCACAATCCGCTTTTTAGTATTGTTAGGAATAGGTAACAAGAAGAATCATAGCCAGCGTGATAGCTAAATTAAATAATTAGCTAGCTAACTAATTCAGTTCATCTTCCCCAATTCAGCTTATTTCTTTCACTTCTTAGTCTGTTTGCTTGGAGAATATATGTAGGTTTCGATCTAATCACATACTTGAAAGATAGTAAAAGAAATACCAACCACTTTTTACTTCAAATCAACAACAACAGTAGTGCATGTTTAAGTAATACTAGGGATAGGCACCATTGTTCTATTTATTATCCGCTAATAAGTGCTAATTAAGTTGCCACTAAACATACAATTTACAAAAATAGTCTGAAGTAATATTGTCAGTACACATATAAATATAGATTGTATGCAGTACTGGCATGCACGGTGTGTTACTATTGGGTGGATGCCAGCCACAATGTTTCTGGACACAACTTTTAAAATCTAATTTATTCTTCTATTCTTTTGACTAATTTTGTGGGAACTGCTTTTAAAGAACAGAGACGGAAATAGCATAGTAGGGCTGTCTCCTTCCCTAGTCCTACAAAATAAAAACTTTACTTGAGCACATGAAGAGAGAGAACAAAGCAATGTTTAATGCAAATAGGTAAAGTCCCAATACATGTAACATAAAAACTAAAGTTTCAACAACAAATTAAAGAAAAAAAAAAAACTAAAGTCTCATAATAATAATTTATTATTGTGTAATTTTTTTTTTTGTTGATATTTGTTATTTATATAGGAAAATCCTGATATAACATATTTAATGTAAATTAATTGGTAATTACATGAATTTTTTTTAAAAATTATATAAATTCATATGACTACCACACATGAAACTTATCTCATATATATATATATATATATTTCAGATTTTAATTGTAAGATTTAAAATTATGAACTCTCTCCTCTCTTGAACTAGCCCGGGAAAAGGAGGTGCTATAATCAATTAATGTGCTATAATTAATTAAATAATATATTCACAGGGGTGGATGGATTGACAAAAGAGAGTGATGCATTCCGTAGTCTCTTCTTTTACCCACCTAGATTCAAATCTTATAGAACTCTCATAAGATCTCCGCTCCAACTTTAATTGTAATAGTATTAGATTGGTGATATTCTGAATAGAACCTAAACTAACAACTGAAAAAGACTAAGTTAAAAGCTCATATCTTCTTTATCATATTCAGGAAATTGATCTCATCTGTAAGACTTTGGGATAATTATGAGGTTACCATCACCAGAACTTTTACACTTGTCAAAAATTGGGATTATTATGAGGTTACTATCACCAGAATCTTTACACTTGTCAAAATAACAAAAATTAAATAATGTGGGACAGTTGAAAGTCTAGTCAGCATGTAAAGTTTGCCTTTTTTTCATGTGCAGACCACATACCTATCCCCGCATTCCATGTCTACGATGAGCCAATAAGCTGCCCAAGTTGAGATGCTTTCGCTTTTCTTTCTTTGCCTCTTTTTCCGAATTCCTTGGCCTTCATTTTATTTGCTCTTTTGTTTTATTTTCTGACAACCAACTACTTTTGTCACCTTTTAAAGTTCCTTCGGGCTCATAATCGAACAGTTTTTGTCTTTCCTTTTCTCTCTTTCTCTTTCGCTTTAAATAAACACACTTCTTACTTTTTTTTTTTTTTTTTAAAAAAAATCATAGTGACATCTTTTCAATAATATATATAAATCATTAAAATTAAAAAAAAAAAAAAAAGGAGCCCTGCTATCTTAAAATGGGAAAAACATTTCCAACTACTAAAATCCTTATAAATGATAAATTTTTTCCCTCAAATATTCTACAAAAAACAAATATATTCCTAAGAGCTTTGGTTTTTATTAAAAATATATATTTTTTGTTTGCTCTACTCTCTCTATTTGTGGTTATCTTCCCAAGCCTTGGAAGAGACTATTTAGTTAAAATCTTTGTCAAATTGGAAATCTTTGAAAGAGATGTTTTAGTTGAAATTTGGTTTGAACCTTTCTAGAGGAGTACTGCGCCCATCCGTGTCACTGAATGTTTGTCCTTTTTTACAACAACAAAAAGTTAGGAAAGCAGACATCTCTGTCTAAGCAGATATAAAATACACACCTTTAGATAAAAAAGAATTTCAAGAACAAATAAAAGAATATTGTCAAAATTAGGAGTAATTAGGAAAAGCGCCAGTCCCCATAGAAGTGCAGCATTTATGGTTAGAAATCATTCAGAGATAGTTAGAGAAAAAGCCAGAATGGTAATCTTTATCTTTACCTTTTATATATAAAAGAGCTAATGTTGCTTTTTTTCTCTTCTTACATTTGTCATTCTATGGTTCTTTCTTGCATTTTCTTTTTCATTTATTCCCTTGTTTTTTTTTTTTTTCCTTTCGATTTAATGGTTATATATTTTTGTTCTTTCTTTTCTTTTTACATTTTTCATGTGCAAGATTTTCTCTATCTCATATACTTCATATATACGAAAATTATTTTTTAAATTTTCTTTTTTAATCACAATTTTATAAGTATTCTTTTTAACATATTGTTCTTTTTTATTTTTAGCTAAAACATACAACCCCAACTATTTGATAATTAAAAGAATCTATATCTTTAAGACAAATTTTTGCCCTCACTTTTTTTTTTTTCCAATTTTACTATAATCTCGATATGTATTTATTTCAATAAATTTATATCTTAACTTTCTACCTTTCCAGTTATTGAGGGATGTTTGAAAGAAAAAATAAATATAATGTGAATTTTGAAAAAGTGAATTTGGATTTTAAATAAAGAAATTGGCCCAAATAGTCCCTAAACTCTTTAAAATATAACGATTTGGTCTCCATTTTTAAAAATTTTGGCCGAAGCAACCCTAAATTATCTAAATATTGGCAATCTTAGTCATTTCCGTCCAAATCCATTAAATTTCTAACGGAATGAGCTATGTGCAATGTATGTGATCTAACTTATGAGGATATTTTAGTACTTTAACAATAAATTTAATTTAACAAAAAAAAAACTCATAAAAAACCCTAGACTTTGGTCTCTCTCTCTCTCCTTAGCTCTCGCCTATCTCCCTCTCTCCCACCACAACCATAACAACGACGCTATTTCCTTCGCCAACCCCCTCATCTCCGACGACTCCCCCGATGATGACGAGGACGACGAGTAGCATATCCGACTTCTTCTAAGATCACGCGAACGACGCCATTCGACGGGCCATCGCCACGAATCTACTTGGAATATGTCACGAAACTGGACTTTGGCCGGAGAAGAGCTCTGCCACGATGACCGAAAAATGATCTAGATCTCGATTTCCTCATGAGATCGCATTGGATCTCTCTCTCCACTGAAAAAGTGCATTTTTCATTTTAGGTTTTTTTTTTTTTTTGTGGAAAATTTCGATTGGTTTTATGGATGATTCGTTAATGTTGTTTTTTTGGGGAATTTGTTTTGGAATCATGCATTTTGATGTTGATTTTTGCGTTTTGTGGGAGATAGATTGGAATTTGGGGTTTTGGTGTCAATGTGGGAGGGATCAGAGGGCTGATGGTGGTGGCTTATCGTCTCGGCGTCGGCACGACGGAGATTCAACTAAGGCGGCACGATGGAGACTTGCGGGTATAGGGTGGACTCGGGGGGGAGGGGGGGGACTCAGTTCGACGAGCCTATCGTGGGGGGTTGCGATGGGGCTCTTCAGTTAGGCTAGCCTAGATCTGGGGTGGGGGTGGGGGTGGGGGGAGGGGATCAGCTCAGCGAGATTCTGACGGAGGGTTCGTTCTTCGTTAGAGTAGGGTGACGAGATTCTGACGGGGGAGTTTGCTCTTCGTTGGGGTGGGTTGGAGGCACCTGAGCTCGCTGGTTATGGGGGTCCTTTTTTTTAATGTATATTGGGTATTATTTTTTCAAAAAAAAAAAGATATTTTTGTCTTCTAATGATTAATCTAACTCATGTGATGGGTCAAATGACCTTTTCCGTTAGAAACTTAACAGAATTGGATGGAAATGACTAGATTTCCACCATTCAGAGAGTTTAGGATCGTCTTGGCCAAAATTAAAAAACAGGGACCGAATCGTCACTTCATCAATAGTTCAAGAACCATTTAGGTCAATTACTCTTTTAAATTAAAATAATATTTTGGATTTGAAATGGTGTGGTAAACACACCATTAAATTGATTATACAAGTTAAATTTATTATAGTACAATATTACAATAATTTAAAACAAACTTTAACACTCCTATATTCTCTTTTTTTCTCGAATATCCTCCTAAAATTTATACTTTGTCTTTTCATTATCCCTTTTTGTCAAGTATCAGACAAGGATTGCAGCGTTATGGGATTTTTGAGAAATAATTTTTGAGAACTCAACATTCATAAATACATTTTCTTTACGCTACTGAAATAATTGTTTAATGATCTATTTAAACGATTTCCTCGTAAATCCACATTAAGATATTTAATATATTTACATATATTTTTTAACAATAATATGTTCTATTCTTTTAAATTAAGTGGCCGTTTGATAGACAATCTTCAAATAAAAAAATTCAATTCAAAATAACATTTCAAAATAAATCGGTGTTTGGAAGGAAGAAAAATAAATGTAATGAAGATTTTCAAGATTTAGATTTATAATTAAATTATTTTTTATTTGAAATAATATAGCAAAACACGCCATTGAGCCTCATGCATGTTGAGCACATGTTTTCACTAGTTAATTATAAAAGACTTAATGATAATACTCACACAGATAGTTATAAAATACCCACAAAAGAAGTATTAATTAATAGGATTGAGAAGGCCAAATATTGTGGTAAGTTTGATCGTAAATCAGGATTTTGGCAGATAAAGCTAGAAAAAGATAGTATTCCATGGACAGCATTTAGTTGTAGTGAAGGACAATTCCGTCTGAAAATGTTGTTCCAAACCTCTTGAGATGTCATATTCAATTTCAGGTCCTCAAATGCATATGCTAAATTAAAAATAAGAAACTCACATGTTATACATGGTTAGGATAAGAAACTCGTAATGTAACTTGTCACCATATTTAAAACTAAGTTCCTTATCCTCGCATTTCCAATCTTTTTTCTTATACTTAGTAGATGTACGAGGGCTTGCAATTGAATATGACACCCTGATAAATTTTTTTTAAAAAAATCTGAATTGCTGTTTACAAATCGAGGAGAAGACAAAGCTGAAATAAACCAAATATATATATATATATATATATATATGTACTATACATGAACAAGAGGGACAATTGGACAAAATAATAGATAGAAGAATTTTAAAAAATATACGAATAAAATCCTTGAGAAGACGACGATATTAAAGAGATTAAATCATTAAAACAAATATGAAATTAAAGGTTTTGGAGTTTCGTTCCCTCAGCATTAATTTGCAAGTTGCCCTTGAACCCTTTATTTTAGAAAATTAAATTATGTTTTCTTAAAAAATATTGCAATAAATGGATAATAACAGTGACGATTTATATGAGAAGGCCCTCATGCAAGACAAGTTAAGCTCCATGGACATAAAATAGAATTTTAGACAACGACAAAGCATGCCGCTTCACGTATCGGGAGATGCTCTGTAAGATATTAATTTCAAAGGTAATTTTATAATTTACTAAAAGCTCAAGGGCAAAGCGCCAAAAACTAAACTTTTTTATCTTAAAAAATGCTAGTAGGTATAAGACTATAGAGGGGGTAAAATCGAAATTTATATAGATTTTAGACGTTGGAACTTATTCTTTACCATGTTATCATTTTTAGAAATTTCAAACAGTGAAAGAAATGTCACTAAAATTAACTTTTGATTAAAGTGGTTTCAATAATAAAAATAAAAATAAACATCACTATAGTTTTTCTTCTTCTTCTTCTTCTTTTTTTTTTTTTTTTTTAATGATGCTAATTGTTTTGCATTTGCTTTGGCTTATAATTAATTACAAAACTCTCTCTAAGGGGCCATTATGGCGTGTGCCCACCTAATGCTCATCTGATGAGCAGCATTACTTTTGTTTGTTTATTTAGTTTACTTTTAAATCGGAATGAATTTTTTTTTTTTTTTTTTTAAATTCCACATCTTAACTCTGAAGAAAGAATCTTATCAAATCCCCCACGTTCAATAGAAAACCTAAAAGAGATTTTCCTTTGACATGGTAACATAGATTACAGTATGCATGAAGAGGCTTCAATAGTTGCCACGTGGATATGCATGTCTTTCTTTCGCGATATAAAGGTAGATTCGACTCACAGTCTCACACACACAAACATATATATATATATATATATATATATGTATATGTATAGTTCTGAGTGTATATATATATATATATATATATTACTTTATGGTATAATGGGCTCTTTATGTATGAGTAAATAATTAATTAAAAGTTCATTTTGAGTTCTTCTACTATTCTTTTTTTTTTTTTTTTAATATTTCATTTGCATGATGAGCTCTACAATGTGTGTGTGTGTGTGTGAGAGAGAGAGAGAGAGAGAGAGAGATAACTATCAATGCATGATGAGCTCGACAATGAATTAGTTCCATTCTAAAATGATTCAACACAAAGGTTTTTTAAGCTTTAATTTATAGTTATGCTTTTATAGTTTGTGTTTGTTTTTATAAAAGATAGTTTTTCTTTTCTTATATTTGATTCTTGTTGGATTTGTTAGTCTTCTTTGTTTATATTTATGCACTAATTTATCTTGCTGGTTTCTTTTTTTTTTTTTTTTTTTTTTTTTTTTTTTTTGCTACGGAATAAATTTGGTATTTATTAGTTGTTGTTTGGCTCCAGGTCCGTGCAATTCGGAATAGCAAATAAGTGTTATTATTTTCGTGGTGTGTTGGTTGTCTGGCATTGTAGGAATTAATCAAGCTGTTAGAACCCACCTTCACAATAAGTGCTACAAGACACAGAATCATTATTTATAATGAAAGGGGTCAATAAATTTTTTTTTTTCCTTAATTTTTTCGAGGGGATAGAAAGGGGTCAATACACTTGAAAAATTATCGTTAGCGGGTGGAAGAGGAAGATTTTAGGTAGGAATTTTTTAAATCGAAATATGAGAGTGTGTTTTTATTTTTTATTTTTACTAAATAAGAGTTATAGATTTTTATGAAATAAAAAAAATTATACGCTTGAAAATATGATATTGACTTATTAATCACTAGCTAAAACTGAAAATACGTATCGAAATAAATATATCTAGTAAATACGTGTAATCATGTTTCTTTAACCATACCCTGCATTTATGAGACATATACATATATAGAGGAAATTTAATTAGCTCAAGAAAACAATATTTGCAGCAATAGTAAAATATTTTTACCAAAAACGTTTACGTTTGGACACACACATAAAATTTGTACGCTGTCATCATGACTCTCTTCAGTAACAAATTAACGTAAAATAGGAAATAAAGATTATAATAAGTAGAATCCTACCTACAAAACCCATTACGTACCCAAATCCTCTCCGACCCCTATTAGATTAAGAAAAATGTTTTGGAGTATAGTGATGTTGAACATCATAACTAATAAATGATGAGTTTAATCTGTGCGCTTTATATTATAGCTAAGGTTCCATTTTTATTAGTGTGTGATGTTCTCTAATATTGTTCTTAGACTAACAAATTAATACTTAATTAGCCGCTAAAAACTCAAGAATCACTTAGAAAAGTGTCAAACAATTAATTCAACGCTATCCTAAACGTACATTAATTTGAACCCCAAGGGAAGATCTTCCTTTTATCTCTGTCTTTTGGTCAAAAGCAAGCATGCATATTGCACGGGGAAGAGCTATAGGGTGCTTACATATGGCCAAAACGCAAGTAAAGGCACACAACACGATATGGTTCCACATTCCACCCAAAAACTAAAAATAAAAATAAAAATAAAAATGGTTCCGAAGATGATAAGAATTTTGACGGATAAAAGGTGTGAGCACTAAGAAAATGGCTTTTAATAAGCTTAGATAGATCCCATTATGAAATTAAGTTCTTCAAATAACAGCCACTCTTTGTGGGTGATGTTGAGTCTCATGATTAGCCATTTTAATTAATTGACTCTAATTTATTATCGTGATCACTAGCAACCTACTTCCTATATACACATAAAATGCATATATAATAGCTTGTAATCTATTGCTGTTGACTTTTTTCTCTTTTGCCACAAATTTTCATTTTCATTTTTTTTTCTAGATTTACATCAAGTTAGAAATTTATAATATATATGTTTGCATATGTGTGAGAATTACTGCTGCATTCACTTCTCTGTCTCTCTTTTTTGTTCGATCTTTTTTTTTTTTGCCCTTTTTCTCTCTTATTGTGTGTACCATTGTAATTTTTTTTTTTTTTTTTTTACTTGGGATGAAAAATCGAACTCTTCACCTTATGACAATATCATGTGTAAAATTACCATTGCCAGCAATCATCATTGTAATTGCTTCAATGGACATATAGTTTTTTTTTTTTTTTTAAAGAAAGAAAAATGAGCTCTTCTTTCTTTCTTCTTCTCACTACTACAAAAGTTAGCTTACACGACGGAAAATACACGACGGTTTTGTGTGAAACCGTCGTCTTAAACAAGATTACACGACGGTTTGACAAAACAGTCGTGTAAACAAAGGATTACACGATGGTTCATCAAAATCATCGTGTAATACAGCGGATTACACGACGGTTTTGTTGGAACCGTCGTGTAATCCGGCAGCATTTGAAAAAAAAAAAACAAAAAAAGGAAGGATTACACGACGGTTATATAAAACCGTCGTGTAATAATCCTCCGAAAATTTTTAAAATTTCAAAATTTAAAATTTTCAAAAAAAAAAAAAAAGAGAAGGATTACACGACTGTTCTTAGAACCGTCGTGTAATCCCGAGATTACACGACGGTTCTAAGAACCGTCGTGTAATCCTTCTATTTTTTTTTTTTTTTTGAAAATTTTAAATTTTGAAATTTTGAAATTTTGAAAATTTTTGGAGGATTACACGACGGTTTTGCTCAAAACAAAAACCGTCGTGTAATCCTTGGATTACATGACAGTTATAGAAAACCGTCGTGTAATCCTTTGAAGATTTTCAAAATTTTCACATTTCATGTTTTAGAATTCGCACGAAAACCCATTACTTAAAAACACTTTCTTCTTCATTTATCATCATTTTCATCTTCAACCCTCTAGACAACTCAAACTTTCTCCCACCTCCTTCGCTCGTCCCCCCTAACTTAAAATTCGGTCACGCCGCCGTCACTTCAAACTTTTCCCAAACCGCTACCATAGCCCCGGTTTTTTTCCGTCGCCGCCGTCGTCACCACCTCTCTCTCCCTCTCTCCCGGTGTTCCCATCAAGACCATGACTATTTTTCTTTAAAGAAAAGCAAGGTAACTTTCATATTGCTCAATTTCTTGTTTTCTAACCAAACTACGAACACACAATGCTTTAATAATTTGCGTGGAGTTTAATTTGTAGTGTTGTTTGAATGTTTTTTTTAAGATGTTGCTCTTTGGAGATGAATGTTTTGTGCACGGTTTTGGCACTCTACACACATTTTTTAACATGGTTTTTATCCGCTCACCACATGTTCGATGAAATGCCGAAATGGATTTTTGTTTTGGATAATCATATGGAATTTGATTCTAGTGTAATTGGGCTTAAATTAAAAAAAAAAGGCTTTTTTTTTTGTGATGTCACACATTACACGACGGTTTTGCTCCGAAACCGTCGTGTAATATGTGTTATTGCCAAAAAAAACCTATTTTTTTTTTAAATTCAAGCCTAATTACACGACGGTTTTGAGCAAAACCGTCGTGTAATGGTACACATTACACGACGGTTTTTGAGGAAAACCGTCGTGCAAAGTTATCAATTTGCGGCGTTTGTTACTATATTTCTTAATTCGACGACGGTGTGAACTGTCGTGTAATATTGAGATATCACGACGGTTCCAAAACCATCGTGGTATCTTCCACGACGTTGGATTACACGACGGTTGTCTAACCGTCGTGTAAACTTTACACGATGGTAAATAACCGTCGTGTAATCCACAATTTTTAGTAGTGTCTTCTTCTTCTTCTTCTTCTTCTTTTTTTTTTTTTTTTTTTTTTTGCTTAAAAGAAAAATGAGCTCTTACATGTAATATAATCCATCTACTTTCTTCTAATGAATATAATCCAACCAATTATAACATAGTATAAATTGCATAAAGAGCATCAAGCTAATTGATTCTTGATCTTTTTGTTTATTTATTGCAGTGTCACTATAGTGACTGAATATTGACCTGATAATAAGTGTATGTGCTATCTTTGTCTACACAACGTTTGTAATATTTGCCATTAGATTAACGAAGTTCTTATTTATGATTTATTTTTTTCCTCTTGATTAAGGGAATATTGAAAATAGGAGGGATAGAAAACTTAAACAAGGGAGAGAAACCGTGAAGAGAAAATTGTGAGAATAGTTTTTTTATGTATATATTTAGAATTTTTGATTCATGATTTGGTTTTTTGTCATATTAATAACTTTTTATTTGATATTGTAAGAGATTAAAAATCCTGAAGCCATTATAGTCTATAAATCGGATAATATTCAAGAAACATGCTCTTTTTGGGGCATTTGTCAAAAAACCCAAATGTGAACGAGAGAAATGAAATTGGTTTTCTCTTCGTCTAATAGGAAAGGAAATAAAATAGATGATAAGCTAAATGACTGTTTTGTTAATTATTTAATATTAATTTAGTTTTGAAAATGAGGATAAGAAGGTAATTCAACTAGTTATACTATTATATTGACTTTATTTTCAAAATCTGTTCACTTTTGGGGAGATGAAAAATGGTGGGACTCATGGGTGTTTTTATCTCTCCATTTTTTTTTTTCTTTACTCTACTTTTATCTCCTATATCAAACAATCTAAAATATTATTTTCTCTTCAAAAATCATCCCTCTACTCTTTTCTTTTCACTTCTACCAAACAAATAACAGCCTACAATTATGAATATAAGGAAAAAGAAACGAGTGAATATTATCACGTCATCATTAGATCTACAAAATCTCATGCAAATATATTATGGTAACTACAATTATACGTATATATATATATATTGTAATTGCATTGTATCAAAAAAAGCCTGCCGAATTTTTATTTAAAGTATTATATGTATATAATATTTAGTCGCACACACGAATATTTGTTGGGAAGAATGTATGTTGAACTCAGTGGGTGGCGAAAAAGCTGTTTGGATATAAAGAAACAAAACAGAAAAAGAGAGAAAATTAAAGAGTTTGAAGCGTATGAATTACTTTCCTTAAAGTTTTATTTGCCGTCACTATGAACAGTTTGTTAACGGGTGTTGTGGTAAATTATCTCCAAGATACAACAAACCAATCTTATTAAATTCCAGAACAAGATATGAAAGAAATCAGAAATTGAAGTTTTATAGCCTTTGATATGTCTGTTCATAAAGAGTTGCAATAGATACAACAGACATGCCTTTTAAAATTAAAATGTGCTTTTTCTTTCAAAAAACGTATCTGTTTCAACAGACATATCCGTTGGTTATCATTATTTAATTATGACCGTTAGATTATAATAATTCAATTAATAGTTTAAATTAAATACGAAATCATTCAAATTCGACCGTTAGATCGTGTCCGATCAAATCAACGGTCCAGATTTAATCTAAAAATTCATTGCATTCAAACAAAGAATGCTCATTGACTCCTTGCTATGATGTGTACATGCACCCTAAATGCCCTTGCGCGCGTGCGTGATGATGCACAGTAGTAGCATAGTCCTTACTACATACTAGTAATTATTATATTTCACTTGTTTCAATTTATATCATTATGCTTGATTGTGCTTTTTCAATATGGGACTTTATTGTTTTCACTATCCAATGATACTAGAAGAGATATTACAATGTATGCATGCAATTAATACATCACAATGATGATGAAATTGAATAATTAATTAACGCAAAATTTAAATTAAGGATGAATATTAAGAAAAACAAAAGCATTTATGCACCTTTCCACTTGAACATATTAAATAACTTCCATACATATATTACAAAGATTTCGAGTATGCTTATCCGTAAATCAACAATTTTCGAGACAATAGGTTTGCAAAGTAGATGTGACCTTTTATTCTTTAGGCCACTCATATATATAAATGTATATATGTGTATGTATACAATATACTGCTCGTCGTTTCATATATATATATAGGACCACAAATTAATATTGCTGCGGATATTATATGCATATATTTAGAGGAGTTGCACTTTATCCCTTCTTTTAAATACATGATTTCCGTGGTATATTTATGCTTCTACGCGTAGGTATAGTTTTTTTTTTTTTAATCATTATTAAGGGAATGTATTTGAAGCCGTATACATATTATAACCTGTATAAACAAACTTCATACAACTATATATATTAAACTTGTTTGCGCTGCAAAATATAGCTAAAGATTAATCAAACATTAGGATTTACTAGTATGTGGCCAACTAATTATAATAGTTTTTGTTTTTTTTCTTTTACTTGGTTCTAATATCGATTTATATATAACTAGCTAGGGATTTATCTTATATGGTACTCATATCTTTTCCTTTGGAGTCGATTAATAATCTGCACGAAAGAAGTTGATCACCATAGAACTGTAGCTCACAAACCATTCAACAAATAATAGTTTTAGGGACAAAAATCTTAATATTTTTTATACTAACGTATACATTGATAAATTATTATATTATCTTTTTATTGATAAATATAATATTTTAATATTAATTGACAATAAATTTTAAGTTGTGACTAAAAAGTTAATATTAGAGTTAAAAATCAAATATAAAGCCGAAAAAAAAAACAAAATAAAAGTAAAAGACTCACAACAACCCGGTCGATACTACTACATATACACTAATTAACCAATACACGGAGGTTAATATTTAGTTTTTTTTGGTTGTAAAGGGAAAGTTAAATTTTCAGGCTCCTCGTCTAATACGGAACGGGCACTCAAACCTGAGTTTGGAGCATGGACAATTTTAAGTGGCCGATTTTCCACAATCATTATATAACCACCACCTTTATATTTGATTGTGTATTTACCAACTGTTCTCTCCTTTGGCTTTCAAAGATAAAAGCGGATGATCCCACTTGAACAATCTGGGGGCACTGATCCCACTTGAACAATCTGGGGGCACTAGAATGATAGATAAAGTTGTTGGCAAATTGCCGTAGAATTGTTCTACGTACGGACAAAGGATTCATCAACTATATTTTTTATTTTTTCATGCATAGCACGGAGCTTTAATTATTAGATTAATTAATAACTAAACTGGCTAGTTTTTTTTCCTGCACACAAGATTATTATCCATCTCATGATGCAAAGTTGAGAATCGAATAATCATGAGAACATAATTTATCATATATACGTCTCCCTAATTAAATACAATTTAATTACCCCCGCCCTTATAAGGTTATAAAATTACCGTAGAAGGTCCTAGTCTTTAATTACTGTTTTAATTTTATCTACCCAAAAAAAAAAAAAAAATACTGTTTCAATTTTGAGAGAAAGTCCTGATCTAAATATACTGTTATACCTTGAAATAGTTACACAAAAAGTCCATTTTTAGATTACCGTTTTAAAAAAATATCTGTTTTTTAACTATATTACGTACATGTCTATTTAAAAATAAATAAATGTATGTAATATTTATTTTGTCCTTTTTATTATAATTGATATCATTTCATTTTTATATAAATTCTTTTATTTTTCTTTTTTGACTTTAATGATGAATATTTTTTATTAATAAATATAAATTACTTTTAATAAACCCAAATTAGTTATAAACATCAAATAATTATCATTAATATAAAATATTTATTATAAAGATGATGATTCAGACTAAATAATAAAACATACCACAATGGATTCATTATGAAAAACCTATTTATTTATGTAATTTACTACAATCAAATGGTTATTATATATGCCTCAACCAAACAAATTGAAAAATAACACAACAAATGGTATCGAATTCTTTATGAAAAATCCCCTATTATTTATATAAACTAGTAGGAATGAATCGAACATATCTTCATGATAAAGACTAATTCATTATACAGATTTTTTTTTTCTAGATGTTCCTTTTTCTTTATTTAGCTCATTCTCATTAGTTTAATTTTTGAGAAAAACACTCCCTTTTTGGTTTATTATGAAGATTACACCTTCTTTACAATAAATAAAAAAAATCATATTCTCCTTTTATATCATTTCCTTTGCAATTTTTATTAAATCAACTTTAGCCCTCTTTGATAAACATCTTAGATTCCCTTTTTTTTTTTTTTTTTCATTTTTTTGTAATTTCTTTATTTGTAATTCTCCATTCTTTATGAAAGATAATGTTGTTTTTATAATTACTCTTTTAGATGTTTATGCAAATAAAAAGAAAAAACAGACATATTTTAAATCAACACATTTAATTTGAACATTTATGTAAATAATCATTATACCTTTATGTACAATCATACTATACCAAAACAAAAATAAAAAATTAAAACGTCAAATCAATAGATATTTACAAAAGAAAAACTGTGTGCAATACTTAATTAGTATAATTGATCGACTAATGATTCAGATTCTTATTAATCCATATAATAAAACAATTATAAAACTGGGAGAATATTAGAACCAAATTATAGCCAATCAAATCATAAGATTCTTTAAGCATATATATATGATAGAAATATATAGTAGTCGTATATAAAGCACCTGATTAGCAAATTAAAATCAGGATTAATCGCATCCGCACCCCCCAATTAAAGTGTGGTATGCAGTTTGTCGAGAACCGAGGATCCGTTCTTGCTGTCCCTCGGCTTTTAGAATATTAATCTGAGCAGCAGTTGGCATGACAACGACCAAAAAAGGATATATATATATATATATATGTATATATATATATGTAATTAATAAGGGTGAACTACATAATTGTGTTAGTAATGGCTATATGATAATGTGAATTGGAGACAAGTACTTGATGGGAAACAATAATCATGCAAGACATTAGACACTTGGGAAGTGTTAAGGTAATCCCACCTCAGTTGTGGAAGTGATAGATGGATAGTTTATAAGTTTGAAGGAAAGTCTCACTTCTTGAGCTAGTTTTTGGGGTTAAGACCTAATATTAGTATCAGAGTCAAGTTAGCTAACAAATCTCAGCCCAATTAATAATAAACGGGTTGATGGTAATTTGACTCAGAACAGATGAATGATAATGTACGTTGTTAAAGTAATCCTAGATCGATTGTGGGATATGAAATCTTATATATATAGTTTCGGCAGCATTGCTTGGCTAATATATATCATCTTAGGAAGTAAGAAGCTAGAATGTTATACAACTTAGACATTGAAACATCTCGAACGCAGTGCTAGTTTAATTAATGAATTATCAAGGTCGTAGATGATATTTGAGTAGGAAAATCTCTCTTTATGTAATGTTTCTTTTGTCCCATTAAAGTTTTTTATATGCTATAATTCGTGTGCCAATTTTAGACACTAATATAACATAGATTAAATTTTAGGATCTAATTGCTATCGATTGAGTAACTGTTTATTTGATAATTATAGTAATTTCATTTTACATTTGTCTAAACGAGTTTTTACTTTTACAAGTTACACAATTTAGCGTTCGTTTTGTTTGACGATTGGAGTTGAAATTTTTAAGTTGGAGTTGGTTGACTTTTTAAAAACTAGTTATAATTTTTTATTGACTTTTCAGAAAAAAAAAAAAAACAAAACAAAAATTGAGATGAAAAATTTGAATTGGAATTAAGATACCAAATGAAGGTTTAAAGTTTATGGCAAAAATAGATTATATGCGTAGCATTTGAAAAAAGTTTTATGCATCGAAGCATATAATAGAACTACATACCACTATTTCATTTTCACACTTTTTTTTTTTTTTTTTTAATTTGAAGGTAGGGGATTCGAACTCTATATATTGAACTAAGTATGTAATTATTGTTAGACTATACTTGCAATCACAAACGATATTCAATTTTGGTCCCAGATCTTTATTTTTGTTTTTATTTTTATTTTTAATAGTTGGAATGCCCATGAACTATTAAAATATAACTATAATAGTCATTTTCGTTAATTTTTGAACGGAATCCATTAGCAACTTGGTTAAAAAGTTATGCTAACTAGTGGACTCCGTGTAAAAATTAACGGCAAGGACTACGATAACAATGTTTTAAATAGTTTATGATCATTTCAACTAAAAAAAAGAATAATGAATGTTGCTAAATTATTAAAATGTTACTACAATAGTCGTTTTCATTAATTTTTGGACTGAATCCGTTAATAATTTGATCAAAAAGTGATGCTAACTAACGGATTCCATCAAAAAATTAACGAAAATGATTATTGTCGTAATATTTAATAGTTTTAGTGACATTTCAGTAATGAAAAAAAAATTATGGACCGAAATTTGCGCAAGGTTAAAAAATATTTAATGATGTGAATTTTTGCTATTTATTTCGAAATTGTTTGCTAAAAACATATAATGCCACGTGTCTAACGCACCTAAAAAGACCACGGAAAGGCCCCAAACGGAGACCAGCAGTTGGCCAGGCCCAAGAATGACTGGCTTGTGAGTTGCGAATGAATGAAGTAGTGACCCATCCAAACGCGGCCTTACATGGTCCGTTACAGACCTCGGTAGCTCCTTCTTCCTTCTACTCCTCAGCATTTCACCTGCAAAACCCTAACCCCTCTTCCCTCTGAAATCTCGCCGAGGAAATGTCACCCTAGAATCGAAGCTCGAGAGTACGCTTTACTCCTTCCAATTTACAATGCACGCACTTTACGATCCTAATTTCTCTCCCTCGCAAAAGTTCCATTCCATTCTGTTTGGTTGCCGCGAAAACTTGGGAAAACCGAAAGCCAAGCTTCTAATTTTCTTATTTTGTTTTATTTAATTTTGCATAAATTCGTCTCTTTTTTTTTTTTTTTCTCTTCCGAGAAAAACTAACATAGTGGTTTTGGTTTCAGTGTGATCAAGATTGTGCTTCAATTTTGCAAAGAAAATTCGCTGCACCAAACGTTTCAGACGCTCCAGAGTGAGTGTCAGGTGTCTTTGAACACTGTGGATAGCGTTGAGACATTTGTTGCCGACATAAACAGTGGCAGATGGGATGCAATTCTTCCTCAAGTTTCTCAACTCAAACTTCCCAGGAATAAATGGGAGGATTTGTATGAGCAGGTATCTGATTTACATGCATTCTCAGATATTGTGTGTGTGTGTGTGTGTGTGGTGTGTGTATCCTGATCGTTTTGACTTTAATAATGTTTTTACAATTGTAAAATTGTGCAGATTGTGTTGGAAATGATTGAACTCCGAGAGTTGGACACTGCCCGTGCTATCTTAAGGCAAACTCAGGTAATGGGAGTCATGAAGCAAGAGCAACCGGAGAGATACTTGCGACTGGAGCATCTTCTAGTCCGAACTTATTTTGATCCGAACGAGGTATAAAGAAAGTTTTCATAAGTTTTCATGTAATTAATGTCCAGATTCTTTACAAAATTTGTTGCCGTTCGATTTACAAATTATTATTATTATTATTTTTTGGAATATTGGCCGCATTATGTTTACGGACTTCTCTTCGTGCTCGAATAGGCTTATCAAGAATCAACAAAAGAGAAACGCCGTGCACAAATTGCACAAGGTTTGGTCTCATCTCCCCGCTTTGGTTATTGTGGTTAATAGTTTACGTAAAAGGCAGGTGAGCGATAGTTGGGAGTGAAAGAAAAAGAAAATATATCTAGTAACTCGATAGTTAGAAAATGGCCTCCCATGGAAAAATCTGTTAGTTTTTATACTGTGGAGTTCTGTGAAACAAGACTTCAGGAAACTGTTAAATTAGTAATTCGAGTGCTTGTTAGGGTAGGAAAAGCCTCGAAAAAGGATTGCCGTATTGTCTGTTATTGCCTAATGCTTAATAAATACAATTATGTTCATACCAAATTACAAACTTGTTCTTAATCTTCTCTTTTATGTTTCAAAAGCTGTTGATAAGAGTAGATATTTCTGTTGTTATTAACGTAATTTGCTGTTTTTATTTTCAGCACTGGCAGCAGAAGTTACTGTAGTGCCACCTTCAAGATTAATGGCTCTAATTGGTCAGGCTCTTAAGTGGCAACAACACCAAGGTAAGCACTGCACATAATGCCTTGTATAAATCTTGATGCAGATGTACCAGAGAAGCTTATATTTGATTAATAATAAGCTACTAACATTTCATTTTCCATCGTTCAGGATTACTTCCTCCAGGGACACAATTCGACTTATTTAGAGGAACAAACTGCTATGAAACAAGATGTCGATGACATGTATCCATCAACTCTTGCACATACAATCAAGGCAAGAACTTATATTTGACTGTACACTATTGGCTGTTGCATTATTACTGGGGATTCTGAAATTTTTTAAGATTCTTTAACGAATGAAATATTTAAAATTTTCTTATCACTTGGTATTAATTTGTAAATTTCTTTCCAACAAATGAATATTGCAGTCCAAGTTTTCAACTCCAATAAGCTTACTGTTTCTATTTTGTTTGAAAATATTTACTTTGCAATTGAATTTTATTGTGGTTGTGAACTATGCCGGAAATCTGAGCCCTGATTATTTGTCATGTGGTCTCTCGGTACAGTTTGGAACAAAAGTCATGCGGAGTGTGCTCGTTTCTCACCAGATGGACAGTTTCTTGTGTCCTGCTCTGTTGATGGATTTATAGAGGTATAATGGTATATATTTGTGGTTTCTTTTTCGTTAGAACTACATGATGATGTCTAAGTGCTGCAGTTTTTTTTGGATAACTACTAGGTCTGGGACCATATCAGTGGGAAACTGAAGAAGGATCTACAGTACCAGGCTGATGTAAGCAATTTTTTTCCCCCTCGTTTGTAAAGTCTGATCTTTTAATTCTTACTAATGCTTTGGTATTTATGCTAACTAGACTTGCTTTGTAGACTAGCAAACAATATTTTATTTCATTCTTACCAAATGATCACTCGCAATTTTTTATGTTGATAAGTTCTGTATCAAAACCCTTAATGCATAAATAATATATATATAGCTGGTCTCTTTGCCGTTCTTCGGTTTCTGACATGCTACTTCCGCTTTTGTAGGAAACTTTCATGATGCATGACGATCCAGTTCTCTCTGTTGATTTTAGTAGAGATTCAGAGATGCTTGCATCTGGGTCACAAGATGGAAAGATCAAAGTAAGTTTCTAGTTGGGTATTCCTGGATCATGATTTTTGGTGCTTGAAGTTCGTACCATAGTATGTGATTCTCATATGGATGCTGTATTTAAAATTAACATCATGGCTTTCTAAGTAAAAGTTGTTGTTGCTTATACTTTAAAGTATGAGGCAGAAGTTTAAACGCTAGCCAGAAAGATTATTAGCAAAGGTCACTCATGCTTTCTGCTCCCCATTCCTCGAAATAGGTGTTGGAAATAGCATTTTTCTTGTTCAAATGAATGCTGTCCTTTTACTAATAAATTATATGAAATATTGTTTTTGAGATTTTGAAGTTTGCAACTCAATTTACTTCTATTCTTTTCATTCAGGTTTGGCGTATAAGGACTGGTCAGTGTTTGCGCCGCCTTGAACGTGCACATTCTCAGGGTGTCACAAGTGTTGCCTTCTCTCGAGATGGAACCCAGTACTAAGTGCATCATTTTGACAGCACAGCAAGGTATTGCTATATTTTCTGCTTTTGTTTCATATATTCCTAGTTTGTCACCTTCATAGTTACCTATCCTTTCTTCAGACGTGACATCAGTTTTCTCATTTCCTATTGTAAATTATTGTTTCTTTTACTTTGGTTTTTGGTATGTGCATCCCTTTTTTTTTTTAATTTACGTCTTTATGATGTATCTGACAGTTTTACAATCATTGTCGATGTTATTAGTTTCCTTATGCCACGCATTCCATTGAGGTTCTTCTGATCTAGTAATAACTTAGGTTATGATCAATGCAGGATCCATGGCCTAAAATCTGGGAAGTTGTTAAAAGAATTTCGTGGTCACACATCTTATGTAAACGATGCAATCTTTACAAATGATGGTGCTCGTGTTATTACTGCATCTAGTGATTGCACGGTCAAAGTAAGTTTTTTAAAACATGCTTCATAATTGATGACCTCACATTAGCCTGGAGATTATGTTTTTTTATCGTACTTTCTTTTTTAATATCTTTTCCTGTTTTATTTTTACAGGTCTGGGATGTGAAGACAACCGACTGTCTGCAGACATTTAAGCCACCGCCTCCTTTAAGGGTATTACTTTGTAACAATGTGCTATTTTTATGGATCAGGGGATCTAAAATGTTGTCTTGCTTGACACATACACAAACGTATTCAATAAGCTCATATTTACACACGCGGGCACATTTTGCCTTTGCTTCTAGCCAGTTAAAGAAGAGAAGCAAAAGCTGTGTCTTCTCAGTAAACGTTTGGAACCAAAGAGCTTTTGAGGTCAAAATGATCTTTAAAGTATTCTAACAAGTAATGAAAATATTAAAATAAAATTTATAATGTCTAATTTAAATTTTATTATAAGTTTTAAAGTCTACTCAAAAGAACTTTTGCCAGAAGTCACATTTTTTGGTTTTGATAGGAAGCACTTTTGGAGACTGAAAGCTCTTCTGACAGATCATCTAAACACTTCTAGAAACTATTTTTGGACTTAGGAAGTCAAAAGCAGCTTTTAAGAAGCTCTGCTAAACAGGCCTTATAGACATGATAAGTATACATGTAATATTGATGCTCGTTTTTATTCTTGTGCCTTATTTCTGCTTTTCCGTTTTGGTCGTTAGGGAGGTGATGCCTCTGTGAATTCTGTTCACCTTTTCCCAAAGAATACAGATCACATTGTTGTATGCAACAAGACATCATCCGTATACATCATGACACTCCAAGGACAGGTACCTATTCTTAGTCAAAGTCAAAGCAGGATCATTTGTTTATACGTGTCTTGAATTTCTTTCTGTTCGATTATGGCGTAGGTCGTGAAGAGTTTTTCATCGGGTAAAAAGAAGGTGGAGACTTTGCGGCAGCCTGTGTGTCACCGAAAGGGGAATGGATTTATTGTGTTGGTGAAGACAGGTATTCGTAATACTAGAACATAGTAGATAATATAATTTTCTCATCTCTCAGTGATTTAATATAAGCTATTAATTACACGCAGGAATATATACTGCTTCAGCTACCAATCCGGTAAACTAGAGCATTTAATGAAGGTATGCTTTACGTCCAAAGGAGGATTAAGTGGTAAACTAGGGCTTTAAATTCTTCTTCTTAGTTCATTATAATCATCTTAAAAATACAGATTCACCCATCATCATATTCGGATCTCCTTGTTGCCTTTGCAAATTGCTAATCGAACGACGGACTATGCACCAAAACCAATTGCTAGTTTTGATTAGGACTCGGATGTATGTTGGCCACTGTGGGATTCTGAACTTTTCAGTTTTTTCTTGTTATAGGTCCATGAAAAGGATATAATTGGTGTCACTCATCATCCGCATAGAAATCTTGTTGCTACATATGGTGAAGACTGCACGATGAAATTATGGAAGCCTTGAATCTCCTCCTCCGTATCGACCGCACTTCGATCTTGTTTTGTAATACAACTATTATCTTCAGATCATACAGAAATTATATGTATATGTAGACGTAGGGAAACAGTTTAATTTAATGCTGTTTTCTATGGACTAAAGGCCGATCAAATTTGTTTGTCGGAGAGCTCCGACTGTCCATAGGCGGATTTGAATTTTTAATTTTATATTTACCCTTTCGGTTTAGATTGTAGCTACACTGTATTTTTCTGCTGATGAATTAGTTGTCCAGATTATAGTATGTTTATAGTTTCAATCCGTTCTCATTTCCCCCTCATCTCGCAAGCGTATGCCATCATTTAACTTACAACTTGCATGTAATGTTTGCTTGTCAGCTTATTTCAAAGAAAGTAGTCAAGCTATAAACGAGATGCCGTTTACATTCTAGGAGAAACGTCATCTTAAAATATGATGGGGCGTTGTAAATATTTCTAACTCCACGATTTGTTATTTTTTGGTTACTTCTGTTAAGCATCAATCGACATGTTGTTTCTTGTTCCAGAACAAAACGACGTAGTAGAGTTTCGACATTCCATAGGAAACGACATGTCATTTGAGTTATCGCAGAACAACAATATCTTAACTAAATGACATACGCTTTTAGATCTTTCGTGTGATGTCGTTTTTTATCCAAAAGAATCAATGACATGGTAATTTGTTAAAAGAAAACGACAGTAACAAGCTAAAATCAAAACTAAGTTGATTTTATTTATTTTTCCCTACGACTTTGTTTGCCGTTTAAGTTCAATTCCAATTAAATTGTACTTTTTATCTCAGTTTTATCTTTTTCTGAAAAATCAATAGGATTTATAACTAGTTTTTGAAAAGTTAACCGACTCCAACCAGTGAACCAAATGCAAGCTATATTTGTAAATCTGTTAATAGAATCCAATTTTTTGATGTCAAATTATTATCCTCGCCTCTTTTTTGCCTCTGAATGAGATCTTATATATGTATAAGGAAGGGTTGTTATAGGCATCCCTTTTGTACCCCACTTGTTATATTATATCAATTGTGTGATTTAATATAATATTTTTCAGTGATATTTATCTTTTACATTAATATCTGAATAATATCATGCGATAAGAGTCTAAATATGAAATTACATTTGATTTAATTAGTTGTTATAAATTTCTAAATAAAAAGTTACAAATGCCGCATAATATGCGGTACTGGATACAAGACATTATATATATATATATATATAATTATGATTCTCATTTATTAAAAAAAAATAAAAACACTTTCAAATTTTGAATCTGAAAACTTTAATTCAAACTCATCTCCTCTCACCACTAAACTAGTTCCAAAGGGGTTCCTGTGAATCGGATCATTATTTTTTTTATTTTTGGTGGGCAAAATCCAAAATTTTTATGATTCCTTCAAACAATCTCAACCGCCCACCGTTCCCCTGCAGAGACCAGATATCATTCATGCAAGTTGCACCATTCACTACGTAGTTGACTTGAAACCTTATCTCAAATTGGCTTCTACTCTGTCAAAAAACCAAAATACTTTAGTCAACTTTTCCATCCCAATACATAAATAAATACGTACATGTGTATAGAATTATGTAGAGTCGAGACTTGATCAGCACCACTCCTATATGACAACAAATGCAAAGAAAGAGTGGGTAGGCCTCTATATATGTTTTCAACAACGGCATATTGGAAGTTGAAATGCTGTAAAAACAAATAAATGAGGGTCCTACACTATTTAGCCTGCATGGAACCACCCTTGAAAGTTGATACCAATCATCTTCTTTCTCTCACATTTTTATTTCTGCAACATCACCTTTTTTTGAAAAAAAAAAAAAGAAAAGAAAAACTGGTTTTCTGTAGCCTGGTTATTGCATTAACATCTTCTATATATTTACTCAACAATTCATCTTTGCGTGTTGACTTAGTACGAAAATATTTAAAGGACCACCTTGCATTTACATTGTTTGTCTTCTCAAGAACGCTCGTAACCCCCTACCATTACTTCACTTAATTTGGCCAATTATTTTCCCTCCTTTTTATCTTTGGAAAAAAAAAAAAAGAGAACTTACAGTGAATAATTTTATAGGGATTTATGGTTATAATAAATCTATGAAGTTTTGTTATCCATCGATCTGATTAATCAATGTCAATATGTGTTTTCATCGATATAAAAAGTATGGTCTTTTTTTTTTTTTTGTGTGTGTGTGTTTAAAAACGATCTATCTACCTAATTTTTGTTGCAAACTTGCAATACAAATATCAGACCGTGTTTGCAATTACAAAACTTATCATTCTTATCATATACCTTAAAAGCTCCCATCAATTATTTACGTTCCCGATTTAATTTCATGTCTTAGAAATGTTAAAATGGTCATGTGGTTTTCAATGGAATATCATTATCCCACACCAATCCATAGAAAAGAGTGGGTAAATCGTAATAAAACTTGATCCGAAAGTAGCATATATATGGCTATGTAAATTTACAGCAGGTTATGTAAAGTTGTTCTTCATCTCGTACTCATAATGACATAGGCTCCAATAAAATCAGGAACTCAATTAATTAAGGCTATTAAATAGGAAGACACATTTTCTACAATGGTGCAATTAATTTCAGTCATGTGCCCTACATGATGCTGCTCAGTCCACTAAATATTACCTACACATTTGGCCCTCTCCCACTTCCCTCTTAAAAAAAAAAAAAAAAAAAAAAAGGAACAGATAAAAAGACATTTTTTACATTATTCTTGCTTGGAAGAAATTAATTAAACTCGAAGAAAAATTTACAACCTTAATTTAACAACTATATTCACGTAAATTTCAATTTTGAGATCTAGACCATATTGGAATTCTCACCCCACAAGTTTTATAAAAATAAAAATCAAATAATAAATAGTGAGTTGGAATTACAATCAATTACTAATTACACAATCGTATTTCTTAAAAGTAATATTCGGAAGGATTAAACTTAAGAATCCATCATAAGTACTACTCATTTAGTTTCTTACTCGTTTAAGAATATTACAAATCCGTTGTCGTACTCAATAGATGAGCTCATGCATTTCTTCGATTCCAAATCACGTAAATCAATGCCTACCCCCAAAAAAAAAAAAAAAAAAAAAAAAAGCTGATCAAAACTCCAACTAGTGAAATTTCTTTCTGGTTTCCTATAGAGCAAATTCTGCAGAAAGGAATTAATTTGGAATACAACTTTTGTTTTGAAAATATCCCCTTCTTTTTTTGCGTGCCCATTTGAAGAGTTGTGTGACCAGAGTTAAAGAGGGAAAATAGAAAAGGAAAGTGAGTAAAGACAGGGAAGAAAAAAAAAATTGAAGATAAAAAAAAATTAATAAAGAAATAAAAAATTTTGTACGCATGTCGGAAAAATGTCAGTGAGTATTTACAGCAGTGCAAGAGAACAGATAAAATATTTATTACACTCACAACCACCCGTTTCTATTGCCCTCCTATTAAAACACTCTTTGGAGCTGCTTACATTTCATCTTCACACCACTAGTAAAAAAAAAAAAAAAAAAACAAAACAAACTCATCTTCACATTCTGTTCTCAAACACAAACAACATTCATGGCTGCTAACAAGAAGCACAGCTGTTGTTGTCGTCGTCGTCGTTGTTTCTTTTTTTGTTGTTTTTTAGTGTCCGGTGTTTCAGGCCAAAGCGTGACGGACCCGGATGGATCAGCGGGACGTGGTGGGAGGAGAGAAATGGTGCCTGCCATGTTCGTGTTCGGAGACTCTCTCATCGACAACGGCAACAACAACAACCTTGCCTCTTTCGCCAAGGCCAACTACTTCCCTTACGGCATTGATTTCAATGGAGGTCCTACTGGTCGTTTCTCTAATGGCTATACCATTGTTGATGAAATAGGTTTTCTTTTTCTCTCCTTATCAGTTAGGATTATTCTCACCTAGACCTGTCAACTTTATCGTAGTACTTTGCCAACACATTTAGCTCTACGTTAATTTACCATGTATTGATTTTCTGTGTGACTATAATATGTTTATGCAGCTGAGTTACTAGGATTCCTCTAATTCTCCGTACTCCGCGGCTTCCGGAGATCAAGCACTTCACGGTGTCAAAACTATGCCTCAGCAGCAGCCGGAATCCTCGACAATACAGGCCGAAATTTTGTAAGCATGCAATGTTCTGCATTATATATATAGATAGTGACCTTACCATTTTTTATTTTTTATTTTTATTTATTTTTTATATCGTATTGTGTAGACAATTTATCAGGCATTGGATGATGGGTAAATGATCTGGACCGTTGAAATCTGAGCTATTTTTATTAGGGGTACACAACACTAAAAAATTTAAATGGTTCAGATCTGTTTTGACCATCATTCAGTGCCTGAAATATGTGTTGCATGATACCATTAGAATTGACTTGTATCCTAGTTCGATTTGTATATATAGTAGCTAGTATTTTCTTTTCTATGTGTCCTTTGCTTATACACAGAATGAATTTCATGGTTGAGTAATTTTTAGGTGGGGCGCATTCCGTTCAATCAACAAATAAGAACTTCGAGAAACACGCTCGATCAAATAACGAATAATCTCGGCGCGGATGACATGGCACGAGCGCGGCGAGATGTATCTTCTTCGTGGGAATGGAAGCAATGACTACCTAACAACTACCTCATGCCCAACTACCAACTCGGAACCAGTACAATCCCAACAATATGCAAATCTCTTAACTCAACAATACACTCAGCAGCTAACTGTAAGCCATATGTTCTCCTGAATTATTTAATTGTGTGTTAGGTTGGTGGATTTGTGTTGAGTAAAGAATTATCAGATCAATTAATCGCGATTCAACAATCTTGTTCAGCTGCATACGAGTAAACAATTAAGATTAAGTAGTACTGCATGTGCTTAATTTGTGGACAATATTTTTACAGAAGGCTCACAACATTCTCATGTCTTAATTTTGCCATGGTACAGGGATTATACAACCTTGGAGCTCGGAAATTTACAATCGCGGGATTGGGCCTGATGGGGCTGCATTCCGAGCATCTTGGCACAAAGCTCAACCGGAAGCTGCTCGCCGGAAGTGAACCAACTTATCCTGTCTTTCAATGAAAAAGTGAAGACAATGCTCAGCAACCAACGTCAATTTGCCCGGTTCCAAGTTCATCTTTATGGACACTGCACAGATGTTCCAAGACATCCTCAGAACTCAAGATCTTACGGTAATTTAACACATTTTCAATTGCTAATAAAGAAAACTATTCTTCAACCATATTTCTTATTCCATTTTCCTAATTGCTATAGGTTTCAGTGTATAACCGTGGATGCTGTGGGATCGGACGGAACAGAGGGCAAATAACATGTCTTCCGTTCCAAAACACCATGTCCAATCGACAAGAGTACGTCTTCTGGGACGCATTCCACCCGACAGCAGCGGTGAACATTATAATGGGCAGGAAGGCCTTCAATGGGGACCTAAGCGTTGTTTATCCCATGAACGTAGAGCAGCTTGCCAATCTTAACGTTAGCACTAACTAGTACAAACTGCTCATTGCATTTACTTCGACCTTGTTTCAGTTATGATGCCTTTGCTGGTATTAACCTTTTCGGGGCCTGTTCATTTAAATGTTTGAACTCCGTGATTATTCACTTTGTTTGGTATATTTTATCTCAAGTACTCAACAATTATATGTCCTTTTCTGATGGAAAAGAGATATTATGAAATATGGCAAGTGAAATTGCCTACATAGGCGGAACGTAGAGTACAATTACATAGAAATATGCCTAAAACATTGAATTCTACAGCTTGCCAAATCTTGGATATTCATGGGACAAGCGTACGACTGCGTTTTGGAACCGTAAGCAGCCTTCGCAAGTATAATATTTGCATTTTCTGTTGGATGAAAGGCGTCCCAAAACAAATATGCTTCGATCTCTACACGGTTCTTGAAGAGGCAAACAAGTTATCTGACCATTGTTTCTTCCAACACCACAGCATCCCTTGTCCAGCACATCAAATCCTGTTTAACCAAAACCATGCAGGTCATGAAAAAAAGCAGTTTAATTACGGTGCGTAATTAAAATAATTTTGTAGGTTATACACGTACCGTAGGACTTTCCTTTTTCGATAGATCAATTGAGCTCTGATATGAATCCAGGAGCAAAACTTAGCTCCACGTAATTGACCACCGTTGAAGCGGTCGACCAGTTTCCCAAGCTCAGTGTTGAAAAGAACAATTGCCCGTTGATTTTCGTTGCACCGGCTGGTTATTGCCATTGTACGTGCTAGCTCGTACGGTATGCAACCAATCTGGCCGATGGCTGTCACGATCACTTTCCGAGCTCCCAATTGATACAATTGCTGAAAACCAACAGTCAATATTGATTACGAACATAGTTAACTGAAAAGATAAGTAATGAAAGCACCAAATTAAGTAATTAACTTACGGTCAGCTGCGCGGTTAGTCCTGAATGAGTGAGGAAGCGTATGCTTTGGGGTGAACTGTGAGCCAGTTGAGTAGAAGTCACGCATGAAATAATTGTTTAAGATAGTCGTTGCTTCCCAATCCGGAATAGAAAATGCATCTGCTCAGATAAGCGTTGAGTGAATCGGTGTCTCCTCGGAAGAACCTTCTCATTTCTTGCACCGTGTCCGCAAGAGGATACTTGTTGATTCATAGACGAGTGAGCTCCCTGTGTATAAATTTTTTTTTAAAAGAATCTATATCGCAATTCTACATAGACTCAAATTTCAAGGTTATGACATGATATCATGGCGAATTTTGGTTAGTAACAGGAAAATTTTCTAGTGTGCAGTTTTTAACCAAAAATATACCAGATTGTTCCGGTCTCATCTCGAATGCCAGATGCACGGAGGCATAATTCACTCCTCTCAGCAATGCACGGCCTCTGGTTCTGGCATAGGGTGGTATATAAGTTGAAAATCCAAGTAGCTGAGCTGCAAAAAATGTCATATGTGCCACAAGTACACAACAACAAACTCAGTCTAAAACAAGTACACCAATCTATAAATATATATATACATCAAACAGATTTGGTGCTACAATTTTATGGAAAGTAAATGTATTGACAAAAAAAAAAAGTACATAGTAGAAGCTGGAATCTTTGATGTGTATTGCTTCGATATTACCTAGAACATCGACGAAAGTTCGACCGTTGGTGAAGCGGCCACTGGAACCCTGTGGGAAGTCAATGCCATAAGGCCTGTAATTGGCTGGCAGCGTAAGTATTCCGTTGTTGTTTCCATTGTCCACCAACGAGTCACCAAATATGAAGAAACAAGGCACTTGCGCCTGCTGAGGCTGCGGAAAAGCCCCGCCAATCAACCAAAGCCAGACTAGAACAACCAACACCAACTCATTGATAACAACCCTCATACTTTCTTTAGTTAGAGACTAGTACTATAACTCAAGATCTTGGGTTTGAAACACTCTCTTTGGTGAAGACATCAATATATAGATTCGTAGTTTTTGAAGGGATTTGTATTTGCAATAATTGGAGTCATGAGGTATGGAAGTGAATGGGGGAACTTTTAGTTGCCGATCATTTTATGTTTTATCTTAACGCGTTTGCAATTTTCTACGGTGGAAGCTGTGGGGGAAAGTAGTGTCTCGTGACTCAAATATTTTGTTTGTAGAGTTACAAAACCTGAACGGTTAGGAGGGAAGTGAGAGTGGAATAACTTTACTACTTTACAATACATGTATTAATTTTATGCATGTATATATTGCTCGATCAACCAGCCAACCTGATAAATACTAGCAATCCCGTGAGTAGTTTGCCGTTTAGATTTATATATATATATATATACACACACACACATAGATGTCATTCAAACTAATGAGGATTACTTTGCTATTTAAAGGAATGCAAAGTTGATTTCAGTTAAATGCCAACTCTCGCTTCAAACAAGAACCATAAAGTGCTTTTTTTTTTTTTTTTTGGTTTAATTAGATGCGAATAAATGAAACTCTACCTTTATGATAAGGTTAGTTGTGAATTTATCAACAACAAAACTTTTTTTTTCCCTTCAAAATATGATTACTTAATGATCACGGTCATATATTGTCTTAGTGCCACATTCATGAACTTGCTTCCCTATTCATAGGGTTAATTTCATTTTTTATCCTTAACTAAGTCCCACTCCATTTTAATTCTTAAAATTTAAATTTTCTAGAATCAGGTCTCAAACTTTTAATTTATCATGCAATAGTCCTTCAATAGAAAATATTGTTAAAAAAGTAAATTGTAATTATCATGTAAATATCAAAAATGCATTTTACTTAGGGATAATTTTGTCATTTTCATGTCCCAAAATATAACGCTTTAGATGGAAGGATGATTGTGAGATAGATTGATAGTTCGACGACTGATACTGAGTCATTATTTAGGGATTAAATCATGATTGGACTTAAAGTTCAGAAACCAAAAACTAAATTAATCCGTAATATAGTTTTATTGTTCTTATTACTATTATTATGTTTTCCTTTTTAACTGCGGCTCAAATTAATCATTTTTAGACCAATAGCTAGTAAATCGTAAGGGCATAAATGTTAAATTTAACATAAAACGGGACAAAAGTATAAAAGAAAAAAATGCTTGGCGGAGAAAACTATAATTTCAAATAAATAAAACGGGGGGGCTGGCGCAAAACTTACACATAAGTGGGGGGTTAACAGCGAAAATTGAATTGAAGGCCCAAAATTTCGTTTCGAGCAAAGTGAGACAGAGTATGTGTGATGGAAGTGAAGCTAAGGCAGAGTCCAGACCTTCGTCTTCCTCTATTCCAACCAAAATTCGAATTCCCCTCTCACAGGTTCTCTTCATTTTCTGTGAAAATAACTCATTTTGACATTTTTTTCTTTCTTTGTTCTTCAACTTCACTTGTTTTTGCTTTCTGGGTCATTATAGTTTGGGCATGAAATCTTGGGCAAATAGTGAGAGACTTTTGAAGAAGCATATTAGGGGCACATTTCAGGTACCACCTCAATCTTAGTTTACCAAATGAATCGTACAGTGGGTGTTTTTTTTTTTTTTTTTTTTTTTTTTAATTTTTAATTTACGTTTATTTTATATGGAAATAGAAAACATAGTGACTTGGAATTAATATATATATATATATATATAATACTTCCCGTTTATTTTTCTAGCTAATCAAATAGACATATTCTGATTTTTATTGCTTCTTCTGCATTATTATGTACTTTTTGTTGTGACAGAATGGTGGATTCGTGTTGAAGAGGTGACAAAGGGTCAACGCTTGGCCAAGCACTGCTCGTTCATACTGTCAAAGAGTAAAATAAATAATTTGAATCTGCTTATTTTCACACTTCTCTGTTGCTTCTTTTTTTTTTTTTTTTTCATTTTGAAAGATTTGAGTGATTTTGGATTCACAAAATGTTCCTTCTCTTGTGAAATCTTGTTGAAAATGACTTGGCAATGAATCTAAACTCCAGGTTATGATTTGAAGTCCTTGTGAACAAATACTAAAAATGCAGATGGAGGAAAAACAGAGAGAAAATAAATAGAAAGCAAAATGCTGAAGATGGGTTAGTAACAAAGGACCGAAATATTCTGCCATTTTGACAATATATTGTTTGCTAGCAATGACAAGACACGTGAAGAACGAAAAATGGTGTATGATATATGGATGCAGCTTAGTAGTTATGATATTAAACTAAAAATTTTGGACAAATTCATAGTAAATTACAAAACTGTTTTCTTAAGAGGATCCATTGGCTATATAAACCAGTTTTCGCATGATTAAGGCGAAGTCTTTGGGTGGCAGGGGTGGCTGACTTCAATTTCGAAGCACTATGGAGTTTCTATGTATGCAATTGCTGCAGCTAATAAACATGGTGGATATTGACTTTCTTTATGAAGGCCAGCATCTAAACATTCCTTTAGCTGACAAAAACAGTTTAGAGGTATATTTTCTTAAGCCTTCCGAACAATGGTTGCATCGAACAATATGAAGGGGTAGGAGTTGTACTATCTGACATTTTGTGGCTAAAGACCTCTAATGTTGCAAATCTTTTGTGTTTGGTTATTTTCAGACCATGGAAAGTTGGTCAGGAAAATTCAAATACCTGTAAAGGATCTCAGTTCGTTGAATGTCTTCAATGGAGTATTAGCCCCGAAGATTTCATTCAGCGTTTCATATTCCCATTTGGTACCCCGTGTTAGTGAGCTTTATAACATATTTGCAGTCTACAAGTCTAATAGTCATGTCTTGTTTGGTTTTACTTCTGCTTGTAGTACAAGCTCACTGAATCTTGTAATCTGAACAGGTTTTCCAAGGTATTATCAGTCGAGAACTGTCGGTTTCTTTCTAGTTCTGATTCCACTTCTAGCATTTTGCATCAGATGCATAATTGGTGCATTTCACAATAGAGCTTCTGGAGAGTTTAGACACAAAGCTGTGAATGAATCTGATCTAAGACATCAAAGGTCGCAAGGTAAGCGGTGGAGATCTGCTCTTGGTGATGCATGGGAATCAGATAGAAAGGATGCTGACTCAAGTCCAGATTCCACTGTAAGTAAAACAGGTTCTAATTCTCTGTAATCGTCTTTAACTCTTCAAAGTGAGCTTTTTCACTCTGAAAATTATAATGTTTCTATAATGGCAAGTGCCTAGTGTTAGTGTGCAGTCTTATTAGAACATGCAGAATATTGGGAGAATGGAGGTGTTCTGGTTTCTATTAAGCTGGTTAATGTCAAATGTTGTGCAGAATCATACTGAAGATCAGACCGAAATTTCTTTGGAAGAGGCATCTCATGCTTACAGAAAGCTTGAGCATGATTACCAAGAATTCCTATCGCAATGTGAATGAGCAAGTGGGGGTATTGGCGAGGTGGTTCCCAAAGGTGACACATTGCCATGGTCCTTATTTTTGCAACAGCGAAACAAAGCTCTTGGGCACCTCAATCAATCTCTGTAAAATCTCTCCCCTTCTGCTTTTCATCGTAGATCATCTGTACACAAATAGGTTTCTTTAGATTGCGTGTTTTAGAATTGCAGTTTGTATTGGCACCAAGATAGAAAGACTGGAATTGTCACCATGCTTATACTAATGAAATGAGAGTGTTTTTTTTTTCGTTTTTTTGTAGTAGCCGGCGGATTCAATTCTATTTTGTTTATGATTCAAGACAAACTTTTTCATGCTTTCATAGCATTATAGTAATTCTAACCAAGAAAACTACCCGGCGAGGAAAGATATGTAGATGATTTAACCCGTGTGTTAAGACCTTGATTGGCTCTGTGAATGAGTTGAATTACGCGCTTTTTTGCCTCAAGTGGATTAGCAATCTTATATGTACAAAATACATACCAAATCAAATCAGCAATTGGTTCACAATTAACTGCTAATTGCAATAGCATATATTCTTGGTTTAGAGACGGGATCGGAGTGCAGCCACAAGATGAGTTCCAAGAAATCGATGGAGAAGCTTTTAGAATGTGTTCTGTTTCCCGTTTCAAAGTTCTTCAGCTGAACCAGGGAATGAATTGCCTAAAGTATCACATTTTTTTCCCCTAAGTATCACAAAAATAAGTTGAATTAAGGTTTTGAAGTTCTAATCAGCTCAACATAAACCACTCACATAATTAACAAAGGTTATCCTAGCCAAGCATTTTTTCATTAACTTAAACCATCAAACAAGTATTTAAACAGCATTTGCTACATCCCACTTCGTTCCCCCCCATATCAACGAACGCGACGACACTTTCTCTTCCTGTCCTATACCAAGTGATTTCTGTGCATTTGCAATACCTTCGGATCTGCAACATGAGAAGTACCGTTAACAAGTTCCAACCCACAGATGCCTCCCAACACAATCACTGGGGGGGGAAATTAGAGAAAGAATGGATTGGTCAATTTTTAGGCACGCAATCTACAATAATGTATTTTGTAAGGAATAAAAACATTAACGTCTGATCATGTGGCCAACTAAGTAGGCAAAAAATAATGTGATCGACAGAGAGATATCATGAGCATGTCAGTTCCCCAAAAGGTTTCGAACTGTGGTACGGGGCCTATGGCTCCCGCTTATTAAAAAGAAAACCCTCCCAGGTTTCGAACCTGGGAGCTCCTACCCAAACCCCCCCTCCCTCTCACCCGCTTAGCTAAGCCAAGCTGATACCATTAACCACTATTTGTTATGCAATATTTTTACTTGAAATCTATTACCTAAATCATGCAAAAGAAATCAACCCATAGACAATCTTTCCAAGCTGTACATTTCAGTTTCCAGATGATACAGTAAACGTGCAATCCTATGGATTATACAAGAAGCAAAACTAAAATGCTGGGATCTTCATTCTTTGGTTTGAAAATTTAAGAATCGTTGCGACAGCACTCTTTTTCAGTCAAATGGGTTGTTCTTGAAACTAATGGCAGTCAAAACTTGTATAATTCGGCCAATTTTATCTTATTTCTTTTATCTTCTATCCTCAGAACTTCAAATCAAAGCATCAGGAAAATTACGTACCGAAGAATTGCGTGAAAATGCGGGTGAAGAAGCTCAAGTTGGCGGGAAATATTGTAAGCCATGACAGGTGGAAAGAGGTTTCACAACGGTGTCGATGCTGAACACCCGTTGAAGGAACTGCAAGTACAAGATGTCACGCATGGAAACAAAATGATTTAAGCCCCTATTTCATCATTCATATCAGAGCCAAAATAAGCAGTGTTCAAAAAACTAAAGGTTGTACACTCACTTTTATACAGAATTCACTCAAAAACATCTGGACATTGAAAATTTGAAAGCAATCTAAATCTGTAGGCTTAGGTAACAATTGGAAAGAAATTAAATTTCATCAACAACGAAGTTTGTTAACCCGTTGAATGGTATCAACTCCGAATTAGCACAAAATTGGCAAAAAAAACAAAAAACAAAAAACAAAAAACAAAAAACAAAAATTTCTTCAGAGGAAGCTGCGAAATTCATGAATTCCATTATAATCAATACAGTGACCAATTATAAATTCACATTAAGAAATCAAACAAACCCAAATTCAATAGAAACTCCAATCCCAAACTAAACCGCAACAGTCAACAAATACAAGAAAATGGTAACCGTCCGCATATTCGAGTGAGAGAGAGAGAGAGAGAGAGAGAGAGAAGGACCTGGAAGTTTCGCTGGAAACTGTAGCGAAGCTCGGGGTCGATTTCGAGGGAATCGTCAAGGTCTTGATCCTCGGAGCGGACGGACTTCTTGCGAGGGACGTGCATGGTCGACTTCCCCCCCCGGCTGGCTCGTTACCTTCAGCTTGGCGTCCTTAAATTCTTTGTCGGAATCTCGTCCACCCTCCATGGCGCTGAAGCCATCAACTGCTTCTTCTTTGCCTTCGACATTCTCTCTCTCTCTCTCCTCGATTCCTCTGTACTTGCTTGGTTGGCAGAGAGGCCAGGGACTGCTTATACAAGGTTTACATTTAGATAGGGTAATGTTTGGCCGCCTGGAATAACGAACTCCGCCGAGGAAAGGAAGATGACTAAACGACATGACGTTTTACTTCTTTAAAACGGCAACGTCTCCGTGAATGGGAATATGTCGTTTGTTTCCCCTAATACCAAATAGGGGTACACGAAAAGATCGTATAAGCGGAAACGCAAACAAAACGACATGTCTCCCACATAGTACATTAACGAGGGGCAATTCTAACTTTATAGACGACAAGAATTAAAAGAACGACATCCCTCACAAATTACTAATCTACGAGACTACGACAATATTACAAGAAACGACGATAAGTTTGTAAACGACAGAAACTTACTAAAAGACAACTGCATATGAAGAAGAAAAGTACATTAGACGACAATAACTTTGAAACGACAACATTTACTAAACAAACAACGTCTCTCAAAACCTACATTCACTAGAAACATCAATAACGACGCCCTTCACCAACAAGCATAAAACAACCAATAACATCGCCTCTCAACAATTTAGGACACGAAAAGGTCACCCACAAACTACAACACTCACAATAAACGACAACAAGCTTGTAAAGGGCAGCAATTCACTCCACGAAACGTAATCAGACAGCAGCAACAACAACAAAACGACAAGAGTTTATGAAAAACGAGGATAATATAATAAATAAGGGCAACATCCGCGAGAATAACATTTTTAATACGATGATCAATACAAGTAGTTGGCATGCAATTGAACAATTTGTATATATCAGCATTAAAATAAACTTGGTTTAATTATGAAGATATAATTAATTAGTGTGTTATTCTCAAATAATAATAATAATAATAATAATAATAATAATAATAATAATAATTAGCATGTAGCATGTCTCCCTAGGATTCTAGAACTCCCACGTTAACTTGCTTTTAATTTAACTTTAGTCAAACCAACGCCCGAGAAATCCTTTTTCACTTAATGTACCGTCATCAACGGAGCTATTAATCATTACTTATCACCAACAACATTAATATTCCTTCAACGACAAACATATATTTAACACAAGTTTTATAACCTCTACTTTAATCATTCACTTACATATAATTATATACATAAATATTTAATTGATTGAGTTAGGTGCTTTTGGGACGTGTGAACTTGCGTTTGTTAAGACATGCTAATCATGACTCCCGAGCTTTTGAAGTTGTTAGAGAGACATTATCATAAACACATGTACCAATTAACTTATATCGGCAGGTAAATTTGTGTTCACTTTTCCTATGACAACGGACCATAAATAAAGAATAGAAAGAAGTATTTCTACAAGAACAACCCTTTTTTTCCTCCCCTGGAGTGAGAAAGAGACCAACTTTTACATCATATACAGAAAAAAAAGAATAATACATAATTCATATTATTCAAAATGTAAAAAAATTAATAATAATTAACAACACAATGGAAAGAAAGCTCCCCCCTCCAAATTCCCTTTTTTTTTTTTATAAAAAAAAAAAAAAAAAAAAAACCTCTAAGGGCAAAACGGTCTTCCGGCACGTGCCCTATGGCTAGGCACGACGAAGTGCCTCAACCTGCCTTCTTGTTCCGTGAGGTAGCCTTCGCAAAGGAAGGTTCTAGAAAACTTGTCCTCGACCACCCTGTCCACGTCATGCACGAACACGTCAGTCTCGCCGCTCTCCCGGTTCCTCGCCATCAGCCCCGCCGTGTAAATCGCGCTCATCCTCCCCGGCGCGCCGTCGAAGTACCCTGTGGGCGCGTCCACCATAATCAAGTCCCACTCCGTGTCGTACACGTCGCTGGGGAAGTTCTTCAGGGCCAGCTGGCAGTCGGAGAATCTCGGGTCTCCCACGGCCCTGCACTCCTCGGAATCTCCGACCTTGAGGAGCTCCTCGGCCTGGTGGACCTTGGTGTCGTACGTGACGTGGTACGACTCCAAACCTGGCAAACGACGCTTGATCTGTTCGATCCAGGCCTTGTCCTCCTCGAGAAACACCGTCCGGCCGCCGTGGTTGAGGGCGGCCCACATGAGGCTGTCGTGGCCCAGCCCGAACACGAGGAAGTTGCAGGGTGACTTCTTCTCCAGCACGCGCATCGAGACCGATATCTCCTTCAGCGTCTGCTGTGGGGTGATGTTCGTCGTCACGTAGTGGACCAGGGCGTTCGCCAGAGACGGCGGCGTTTTGGTGCATGTGGCTGTTGGTATTACCGAAGGAAGTGATGGGCATTCTGTTGTCGTTTCTGGTTTTGGGTCCTCTTGATTGTTGTCGTTTGTTGCGTTTGAGAGGTGGGTTTGGGAGACTATGGGAGATGGGGCTTGCTGGGTAAAGGAGAAGCTTGATCTGATTACGAGAATGAGGAAGAAGAGGAAGAACAAGGAGAGAGTTAGTTTCAGACTGACGGAGAATTGAGATACTTTGGACCTCATTGTTTGTCTAGAGAGAGAGAGAGAGAGAGAGAAGTCAAGAAGGAGGGAGAGGAGATGAGAGGATGAAATACCAAAATAGTTTCTTATTGGAGTTGGAAGGGTGTGATGTTGTTTTGACGCTTTACTTAAATCCAAAGCACGTTAAAGAAGGAAAGGACTTTGAGCAAATTATAAGAGATATTTGAAAGGCTGTACATGTATTTGTCTCTCTCTCTCTTTTTCTGTTAGAGACACAAACATAGGTGTTGGAGAAATTATATATGGTGCTAGAAATTGTCTATATATATATATATATATGTATATATGTATACATTAACCAGAGGAGGGTAATGATTAATTCTTCACATGCAAAGATTATGCTTTTACTATTAGCTAGGAAAAAGAAATCATAGGTCACACTAGGTGATGTGAGATGCACAATGAGAAGATCAATTATTAATATTTGTTTTTTTATAAGAATGAAAAATATTTTTATCCTACTAATAGATAATTATTTTTTTAGTCATTAAATTAATTTTAAACTGTTTGATATGCGATTGTGTATGTTAAAAAATTTACATTTGAGCGATATAGAACTTTTTCTAATTATAGATCACACGAGTAAAAAGTTAATCTTGAGATTTAAATAGTAAAAACACACCGATCTGGTAAAATGATAAAAATAAGGTTCCTACTCTAAGTTTTTCTTAAAAGGAAAAAGAGTTTTGTTGAGAGGTAAATAGTTATATTCTCGGAAGCTTGATTGGCGTAAATAGTAATGCAGTCTTATATGAGAGTAGGGGGGGAGAGAGAAAGAAAAGCAATGAGTATTGAGTAAGATCAATTATTGTTTTTTTGGTGCTTTTCATTTTCATTATTATTTCTATATTCTATCTTAGAAAGGAAGCAAAGGAAAGTGTGGAGGGCTTGATGAATACAAGACCTCAACTACTTCAACGTTTGGTACAAATATAACAAGGTTCGGTAGACCTAGAAAATAATGTGTCGTTGAATTAATAAATATTAATCAGCCTTTTAATTACTGTTTTAATTTCTTCTCTATATGAAGTATGATATAGTTGGTGTTCTTGTTATATATATATATATATATATATGATATTTTGCCCAATTAATGAGACAAAGTTGTTATATATGTGATATATTCCTTGAAAAGGAACATGGCTGTGCTGGCTCTTATACAATTAGTTTAGGCGTTGAAACGTGGAACAGGACGTGGAGTGGTTATAACGTCAATGTTGTTTTTTGTTTATTTTATTGCGCTACTCCGTAACCACGAGTCACCAAAGGCATTTATTTACTATTTTCTTTTTAGTTTGCTAAAGCAAAGGCTTTTTATTTTAGCTAACATCTGTGTCGCCATGCAATTGAATGGTTTATATATATATATATATATATATATATATAGATTTTTCCATTTAATGAAGTAGACATAGAACTACAGAAGATAACGAGTCATTGTCTTTCGGAAAACTCTACTGAAAGGCCAACTGTTTTCTTTTTAACAATTACATTTCATTTGTTCATAAGGGAATTTTGTTTTTTTTTTTTTTTTTTTTTGACAATTAACTTCCTAAACTTATAATTTTTAACACCGTCGATCCTTTAATTTTAAACGGTTTTTTCTACCTAACTTGCACACGATAGACTAAAAGGGCATTTCTGGTTGTCTGGTGGAGTTGCGCCATTTTTCAGCCTTTATACAGTAAAGGTTTTAAAAAATTAATCCATGGTTAATGATTTGATCATAAGCATAAGACACATTAAAAAACGACATGCCGTTTTTTTAAAACGACAACAAACCATTTTTTAACGAAACATGTCGGTTTTCTGAGTATCAGGCAAGTCATACGTGGTATCACTAAAATTGACAACAAAATACGGCTCATTGGATATTGAAATAAACAGCAACTTCTATTTCACCAATAAACGACATTAAACTTTATAATCCAGATGACATGAAAATTTCATATCGAATACAACAAGTTAGAAGTAAGAACGAGACATCGTATAGGATATAAGTAGCTTGTTATTTTCATTATAAACGTCAACAAACTTTCATATTCATACGGCATATCGTTTCTATTAGTATGACAAGAACTTGAGACTGAAAATGGCGCACCGTATGCTTATACAAGTAACATGTCGTCTTTAACGAGCAAAAAAAATAAATAAATAAAAAGAAAGAGGCATCGTGTCGTTTTTTTTTTCTAAACGACAACGAACTTTCTAATGCAGATAGGATGTCATTTATACAAATTTACTAGGACAGCAACTTTAAACCGTGCGCGGCACATTGTAGATATTAATAACACGTCTTTTTTTAGTGTTTTTATTTTATTTTTGCGTAAGCGGTCAGGCCAATCTACAAGCAAAATCAAGCCCAAAATCTCACATTTCCACACATTAATTCAGATGACATTTTGTTCATCACTCAACGACGATTCAACTTAAAAAAGCAAGATGATGTATATAAAGTTAATACGACAATATCTTTAATCTACATGGGGCACAGCGTATAAATAGCTGCCGTGTTTCTTTTCTTACAAGAGAAAACAAACTTTCTAGTTTCTAATTTCAACTAAAAAAAAAAAAATGTGTCGTTCATTACCTAAATACGCCAGAAACTTTAAACCAGAAACGACACCTCTTATACGTACAGAAGATGTCGTTTTTAATAAACGACAAACAACCTACTGAAGGCCAAACGACACGTCAAATATTTAATTAAAAATAGTTTGCCGTTTGTGTTCTAAACGACATCAGAACTTTGGGGCCCTACCGTTCCCTTCCCTTCCAATTGTTGGCCCTTCCGCCATTAACCCGCAAGCGACTCATTATAGGGTCCCTCATTATATTTCTTGTTTCTCTTCCTCTCTGTTTTTTGTTCTACGTCCATATCTGGGTTTTGAATCAAACAGACCAAAGAGAATTACGGAAAAAAAAAAGCATGAAGTTTGCGGTGAAGGCCTGGAGCAATGGAAAAGCAAGGACAGGAGTACTTCAGCTTGAAAACTGTCCCAGCCCAATGGAGACACCGGCTCTTCTCCTCTCCACGCGTAAAGGGCTTCCTCATTTTATATCCCCGGACCTTCTTCCTTCTCTCCCTTCCCCTGATTCCCATCTCTTCCAAGTTAGCCCTCTTCATTTGTAAGTCTTTTTTTTTTTTTGGGCCAACTCTCACACCCCTTTTCTTCTTTCGTCGAATTACTATCACTTTTGGTTTTGGTAATTTTAGTAATGTGGGGTGCAGATGTAGTGTTTGTGAATTGGTCTGTGAGAGGGAGATATGTGTTATAGCTGTTATGTTGTGCCTGCTTGGTTGCACAAGTAACCAAGGATGAAATTTTACTGTTTTGTAGAGAATATATTTCATTTTTTAAGGTTTTTTTTGTTTAATTATAAACTGAATGCGTACCACTAACGGGTGGTTAGGATGTACTTCTGTTGTATCAATTACTTATTTTCATGTCAATCAATTCTACCTAGTATTGTCATGATGTAAAGAAAGAATTTGCAAATTGATCAAACCCGGCGAGCAAATTTTCACTTCTGTCGTAGATGAAGAGAATAGGAGCAGACCCCAGAACTTCTTCAATGGATAAAGAGGATGACGGTCGGATGACAACAATGATTCCTTTCTTATTGAGCAGGAAAAAAAAAAAAAAACTGAATGAGTGATGTTATATTGTTTGCATATGCAGCTTGGAAGGCCTTTCACCAAAAACGATATCAAAGATTGGGGGATTGAACCAGATGCTTGGTTTACCTGACTACGGATTTGCCGCCGTAGCTAGGGATTCTTTGCAAAGTATTCCAGAACATAGTAGCACCAATAAAACTGGAGCATCTTTTGAGACACGTTGTGGTCGATTCTTGGTAACTCGTGCCTCTTGGTTCTTGTTGCCTGCATATATATTATTTGTTGCCTGCAAAGTTGTAAAAATCTTGGTATTTTTGCAGATTAAACCAGTAGAGTATGTTGAAATGATTAGTAGTATGAGGCCTAACATATGGGCCACTTTGGCAGATGAAGTACCTGCATGGGTATCAGAGAAGAGGAACAAAGCATCAGTGGATCGAACTGTGAGATGGCTTGATGAATGCATTGCATTAAACTCGGTGAAAGACCATAACTATTTTCTATTTCTAGATGGGAAATTTTAGCGCACACACACACATTTCTGTTTGATATGATTGACATGGCCGCATAGGAGCATTTTAATCCTTCAGAATGTAGGCAGGTGGGGCTGTTTTTGGATCCATTGTTGGAGGATCGAATGTGGACGAACGTGAAAGATGTGCGCGAGAGGTCACCATGAGAAATGTATCGGGTGTGAACTTGTCTGTTACTTGGAATCGATTTATGATCTTTCAACTAATGATATTCTTTAAACTAAGCTGAAAGTATTCTTGTGCAGGTTATTGGATTGGAGGTTTTGGACTTGGAGAGAGCATGGAGGAGCGTCCTGCTCTTCTTAATGCCGTGATTGTAAGGCCTTCATTTCTTAGGATCAACTTCTTTAAAGATTTGATCAATGCGTATAAGTTCTTGTTTACTCATATAAGAGACGTTTATTAATTAATTACTTTATTTTTTTTAATGACCCAAATATGGATAATGCTTCTAAAAATTGCGCAGGACATCTTACATGAGAAGAAACCACGCCTTATCTGTGGACTTGGACTTCCAGGTACCATCACTACCACTATTACTATGAATTTCTGCCTTTCCAATGTCACATTTTGGCTTAATTCATAGCTTATATTGAAATTCATCATACTTTGAGGTTGTTGTATTGTTTGGGCTTTTAGAAGGACCATTTGCTTACTAAATGTTTGCTTAGGTTCAGTGTGTACCTATGCCTTTTCTTTTGCAGTTTTAAACTGACAATTTCATGCGAGGAAAAAATATTTTGTAATTTTTTTGTATGTTTTTGTTTTTCCCCTCAAATTTGTGGTAATACTAATGAATTCATACTTCGTTGGCAAATAAAATTTGTTTTTAATATCACAGAGGAGGTCCTGCAGGGAGTTTCTGCAGGAATCGATCTTTTTGACTCCGAGTATGTAGCTCAGTCTGCTTCATATCCTTGAACATGTTTCTCTCTTTGCTGCTAACTTGAGTTATGACTATTTGAATGACTGTTTTTGCAGTTATGTATACCATGTCACCCTTGAAGGCTTTGCACTTACATTTCCTCCAAGTGGAGTCGATATATGTGCATCTGAATTTCACCCCAGTTATGATGGAGGTGAACGGACAAAGATTAATTTGAGAGCAACAATTTACAGGTGCTCATGACTTCTCTAACAGCACTGCAAGTTCATAGTTTACACGTACTCTCCGTTTCAGCTTCCGAGAATTAGGTTCAAATTTTGGTTGGCACTTATCTTGTTAAACTCTTATCTTCTTCAGGAAAGATACATCACCAATTGTTGAAAACTGTAGCTGCTATACATGCCAAAATCATACAAAAGCTTACATCAACCACCTGCTTAATGTCCATGAAATGCTCGCTCAAATTCTGCTGGACATGTATTTCTCTCTCTCTTATATTTTACCAATGTTTTTATCCCAGTTATCATTAAGATGAGAGCAGTATGAAACATAATGCCATATCGGTGCATTATTGTTGATGTTGCAGACATAATACGCACCATTACCTACAGTTCTTCAAGTCAATTAGAGAAGCGATCAGGACCGGTGAATTTGAGCAATTTCGACGGAGATTTGTTGAGAGTAGGCGTGAGCGTGATCACCTTGCTGAAGACAATGATCATGCTGTGGCTGCTGTTGCTGCCCCTGTCTGAGCTTAAAACTTATTTCTACAAAGTTGCTGACAACATTTTTGGAGAGAAGAGTTTGTAGTTGCTATGTTTAGAGTTACACAAGCAACGTGTTTTAACTTTTTGCGCAAACATACTCTTGTCCTAGATGTAAGGATTCAAATCCGTTAAACTTCAGCATTTTTGAGTCTTTGCTTTCGTGCATTCTAGATCTTGCACGTCTGGCATTGCCGAATACGAATGAAACTTGTTTTATAGGATACCATCAGTTTATTGCACGGCATGTCTTTTAAGTTGTATACTACTAAACCAAGTAAAACAAAAATGCAAGAAATTAAAATGACTGCTTTACCAAAAGAAGAGAAAAGGTGAAGAAATGTCAATACAGGGTGGATCTTTACATTTGTGCAAGGCTTTATGTTTCATACAGTGGTAATTGCAGCCTGAGCCAAACAGGGTTAAAACCTCCCTTTGTGCTTTGTTTCTAAGTGACCACACTGTTTGCTGAGTATGTTTGAAACAAGTAAGACAGGATCTTCTTATAGTCACCGACTTGAGTACCAGTATTCGGGTCAATCAATAAGGGCACCTATAAGAAGTTAAGAAGTTGTCCTCGGTCATGATCATGCATGTAAGTAGTAAGTTAAGGAACGCCATAAATTGTTGTCAAAAGCTTGCTAACCTCTTTCGATCCAGCTGCATCAACAAGAAACTTCGATCGAAACGACCCTTCTCCGACATTTTGAAGGATGTAAGGAAGCTCTAATTCACAAAGTGCTTCACGCACAAGTCTAGCATACTGAAAAGAAGAGTCACGATCAAAGGTTTGTTAGCAGGTAAACATATGAACAAACATATATTACATGTTTATAATCAAGGACAAACTACCAAAAGAAATCTAGTTCACATAGCTAATGCAAAATGAACCTCTCTACCGGATTGTTTTCAAATGAGAAAAGTTCCAACTTTTTGGGTGGTGCGTCTAGTCTAGCCTTTTCCCAAAATGTCATTCCTCTACCCGCTCGCAGAATTGTTGGCATCCATCCTGTCAACAATGTGCTGCGTAGGAAAAGAAGTTACTCACTAGTATGCTTATAAATAACATTTTTATTCAGCAAAATAATGTTGAGGTCAAATACCTTTCCAAAAGCAACACAGAGGGTTTTCTCCCTTGACCATACTGCTGAAAAAGGTACTTAACAATGTCGCCTATGATCAAAAGTAAAAAGATTGCATGTCAAATAACGTAACAGATATAACAGGTTCGGGCGAACTTCTAAGATATTTTTTTTTTTTTGAGCCCAAAAACAAACACTCTGATATTCGAACTTTCCTCGAGATTAATTGAATGATGGTGAAGAAAATTATGCATTTATAACATGCAGAAATCAGAGCCAGTTTAGATCTAGAATAAATTAACAACTAAAATACTCGGTTAGTTCTAGGAGTTTGGAAGGGTAAACTGATGGATTTCACAACTTACCACTTTCATACATTGAAACACCAGTATTTGGGTCAACTAGAAATGGAAACCTGGATTAAAACAATATTTGCGAGGCAAAATTGATCAGGAAACAAAGAAGCAACACAGGAACCCAATTACACAATGCAAATAACATTTTTCCTGTAGAATTTGGTTTGTTGGAGGCCAATATTACTTTGTCCGACAATCAAGTATCTTAGCTTCAACTTTCACTTGTATAATTTCGGTTAGATATTAGACAAAAGAATGCCTTAACTTATGATTATAGCAAGAAAAGTACATACTGCTCTTTGCCACCAAGTCTTCTCACAATTTCTCTGTGTCTTACAGAACCTTTTGGACAAGGATAGACCTCAGCATGCAACCAGTGAATTCATCAATAAACAAAAAACGAAATTAACACAATTAAACGCTAATAAGGGTGACTAAAACCTGTCAGAAATTTATGCAGAACTTTATTTTATGGTCTGCAAAATTCTTCTGAACTTCACTATAAAAGAGAAGTGCCTAGACTGGACAAATAATTGATTATTTGAAAACTGAGACCAGCTATTCCTTATTTCTTACTCACCTCTACAGAAAGATCTAGCTCAGTTATAGCCTCCCGAACCCTCCGGCAAAAAGGGCATGCTTCTGTTGACCAAAATTAATTTTGTAACAATCAACACGGGAAAGTTCCAATCTCTATGTGTATATATCAACTTAGCCAGAACATGAAGATTACTATTGAAACTTCACTAAGTTGAGACAAGAAAATATTCAGATCCATTATATAACTCAGACGATATGATTTTCTACTTTTTTTTGCTAATCAAGAAGGGGATCAATGGTGTCTTCAAGTTCCAGGACCATCGTCATTATGGGAATCTACTGGTACTATAAGTGGAACGAAAGAAGGACCTAATCCGTGCTTTCTCGCCCAATATTCAGGGAGTCCAAAATCACCAAGGGCCGGTCCAACTTGGCAGGCCAGTGGAGAGGCATAATTGCAGCCTCACAATGGACAATGGTATTCAATCCCTGGATGCTAGGCAAGAGAGACTTGATAGGTCATCCTCTTACCGCTATGCCACCACCATTAGTGGTGATATGATTTTCTACTTATTCAGGTCTAGTCATACCTACCTCAAGTTTAGCCATATGTATTTAGCATACATGTGTTAAAGAATCAGACTCCCTAATCCTACGCTACCGAGAGTAATAAAATCGCTAGTTCACCATATATAGGAAAGCTACGTCCACTTTCTAACTCAAGACAATAATTAGGCTCCACAAGTTAACAATAAGTACGCTAAAATGGTAGGATTCCTAAAATGTGTTACAAGCCAATAAAGAGCTCACCAAATTCGTAAAGCTGTAAACGCATCGGAGGGTCTATGGTGGTAAATTCCTCTCTATCCACACTATTTGACAGTGATTTTGATCCCCATGGAAGTCTTGCTAAGGAAGACAAAGATGATGTTACCTCCTACGAATATACCCATTTCAAAAAATAAATAAATAAATAAAGTTATTACTTATCCTAACTAACTAGCAAAAGCAATCATGGTCACTCCAGATTTTTTTTTTCTATTTTTTTTTTCACACTTTTTAAAGAGAATACCTCCAAAGTGTAGTTTCGTTCTCCGGAGGGATCTCCTCCCTGCAATATAGATTGCGAAAATAAAAAAGAAGAAGAAGTTAAAATCATTGATAATTTCCTTCAAGATTAATAAGAAAACGAAAAGGAAGTTTAGGAGATTTACAGAGAAGAGCTTGAGCAGTGGACAGAGGAAAGACAACAAACTGGTAGAAGCTTTGCCACTGTTATTTTCGGCGGTGTCTGGTTCAGAATCAGCAGACTTTGCACAAAACCTGCTTCTGCGAGAAACCCAAATCTCATTTCTGGAAACTAGTTCAGAAAACGGCGATAATTTTTTGGTAGAGGAAGGAAGTAGAGTGGTTGGTAAAAGACAAGTGTTGGGTCGTCGGGAAAACGGCTGAGAAAGAGATGGATGGTTTGAGGAGGAGGAGGAGTAGAAGAGCGTGTGAGTAGAGCAACTTAGACAAATCGGTGGCATTCTGTTTCTGTTCTCTTCGACAGTTTGTTCCGTTTGCCTCTTCTCTTCTGTGGCTATTAAAGAAGATTTTTTCTCTCCTTTTTTTTTTTCTTTGTTTTTGTATTTTTTTTTTCTTTGCACTTTAAAACCTCCAATTTTTTTTATTAGATAATTCAAATTCTACACAGTATGATAAAATTAGATATAAAATTATTGTTAGATTAAATTTACAACCACATTACGTCATCAATTTGATTAACACGAAAAAAAAAACTAGTTATTATTTGTCACCATTCTTTTTTTTTTTAATTTAAAAGTCGGGAATTTTTAATTCTATATCTATTTTTTTTAATTTAAAAATAGGGAATTTGAATTCTATATGTATAATTAAAAAAATTTATTGTAAAAAAAAATTCACTACACAGGAAGCAAAACACTTGATAAAGAAATGAAGCTTATTTATCATTGTTATTATTTTTTATAATAAATGAAGCTTATTTACACACACACACACACACAAAAGATGATTTAAAAAAAAAAAAAAAAAAAAAAGCAAACACTTGACAATGAAAGCTGGTATTTTAACTCTAAACACGCAGTGGGATTTAAACAGCATAAAAGAAGATCTTTTCGGATGTGTAGTGTTTCTCACATCAGAATAATAATTAAAAAAAAACACACATCTAAAACTAATTATTACTTTGAAAATGTCTTTCATGATCAAGTAAGGCTAATATTTTTATTAGCAAAAAAAAAAAAAAAAAAAAAAAGGAAGACTAATATTTTAAGAATTTTCAGAAAAATAAAAGGACCAATATTTTCAGCAAGAAAATTGGGCATCAAAGAAAAATAAGACAATTTCAATCCTCTCTATATATAAATATATAAAAGAGTTGTCCAATTCCAATCCTAATTGCAGATGAAACTAGTTTTATATAAATTTAGTCAGTAGGCGTTGTTGACCACCCCATCAATAAATGACTAATTCTAACTGATTTTAAGAAAATAATTTGAAGTTTGACAGATAGAAATTAGAGGATAACAAAAGAGAGAAAGACAAAATCAAGAAAAGAAACAGAACGGTCAAAGAGCTACCAACAGAAAAACAGAGGATTAAAGATAAGAATAAGAACTTAAGAAGAGAAAACTAGTATCAAATTATTCATTTCATCAATAATCAATCCTTTTTGTTGCAATTACAATCACTAAACTAATGAAAAGAAAACCTTACTAAACTCTAAACATTTTCTACAATCCTAAGAGATGATGCTAACTTGAACTTCAAAATTAAATACCAAATATAAAATATATCCTAAAAGATAGTATAGATTTAATTTTGAACTATAATATCACTCAATTATATATAGTAAATAGATCATTTAATAGATTGAGCCTACAATAATAATTCTATACCTGTTTAATCACAAAATGTAGAATTTAAATTTCTCTGTTTTAAATTTTTTTTTTTTAAAAAAAACCTACAAAGAGGCAAAAAAACTGACTATTCCACCTAATTGCAAGTAAATCTTTATCTAACTCTATCACAAGATATCAGTGGTTAAATTTTCATGTTTTAGTTTATTTATTTATTTATTTATTTTAAAAAAGTTTGCAAAATAACTCAACGAGCTGGCACACTTCGGGCCCGTGTGGAACACATGAAAAGGCAGCGTGCGGCCCAAGGGCGAGAGCAACGTCGCGGTCGAGAGCGCGCGGACACGAACCAAACCAACTGATAATAGCTTAGCTTTACTCGTCGCTCGTCTCCACGACACATTTCGGTTTAAATAATAGCATATTCTCTCTCTCTCTCTCTCTCTCTCTCTCTTCGCGTCGTTTTCCATAGCCCCTTCTGGGTTTCTCACTTACTTCCCAATTGGTCTCTTTGTTTATTTTCCTTCTTGTTTTTTTGTTTTAATATATATCCGTTACAGATTTTCTCACCCTTTCCTTTCCCTTTCCTTTCCCAGTCCTCTCTTCTTCTTCTTCTTCTTCTTCTTCTTTCTTCTTTCTTTCTTCTCATTGTGTGCTTTGTGGTGAGGAAAGTACCGGAGAGTCTAACTCGGGAGTGGGCATATGGATCTCTGGTCCGTTCAGGCGAAGTACACCGTTAGAAGCCCCTTATTTCTCGGAAACTCGTTTCCCGAGAAACTCATTTCGTTGAATCCGGGAAAGTCGAGGAATTCTCTTCTGGGTATTGAACAAGATAGGGTCTTCGAGATCAGGGTCTTGAAGCGCAGAATTAGGTCTTCTGGGTTCCCTTCCTTTGTCGTCAGAGCTGTCGGGAAGAAGAATCACGGCAATTCCTCCTTTTCTGGTATGCTTTCTCTCGCTGCCACCCATCTGCATGCAATTCTCATCGATTTCCGTTTCTGTTTATTCATTTTTGTGCCGATTTTGAATTCCATTCCAATTGACGTTTTCAACCGATGTTTGGGATGTTTGACTTCCTGCGGCATTCGAAATCTGGGAAAAAAGTTCGATATTTTTTTTTTTGGGCATGCATATGTCGATATTTGTCTTGTTTCTGTGTTTGTTTTTCCCTTTTTAAGTAGTCAAGGAAGAAGCTTTTAGATATAAGCTGTTGTGTTTCCTTCTCTTTCATTTGTGTTCGGAAAATGAGAACGTTTCATGTTGTTTGATGGGTGTGAAAATTAATGTTGAAGTTACTCAAATTCTAGATGAAGACATTTAAAGGGGGGAAAATGAAAAAACTTATATTTTTAGACTTGTTTTGGTATGTTTTTCAGGTGAAGCGTTACATCAACATGCACTATATCTCTAACGAGTAAATGTAGAAAATATATATATATATATATTTATATATTTTTTATTTGGCTTCTGTTTTGTTCAACACATCAAAGTTGTCGACTTTGGCTAATGGGTTTATGTAGTTTTCCCCGATACCCTTCGCATGTACTATGTACTAGTTAAGCCATTGTCTTCCCAATCAAAAACCAACTAATACTATGTTATTCTAACGAAAAGTAAATAAAGAGATAAATTTATGGAAGCAAAACCCATATTCTTGCTAAAATAAGTCTTTGGTAGTAAATGGCATTGTTTCGTGTTGATTTGCAAATCTGCAGTTACAAAGGGAATGTTTTTATATGGCTTTTGATGAAAATATTCATAGATATTTGCAAGTATTGTGATTCTAGGGCCAAATTTTAATTTGAAGGCCGTACAGAGCCTTGAATGGTGCCTGCCGCCTGGTTTAACTTCCCTATACTAACACTTCCCTTCACAAAACAAGTTCTTGATTCTTTCCTATTGTCTAGTAATTTTAAGATTGTGAAGCATTTGGGTTACTAATGACTTGTGTGATTGTCGATGTTTGTGATCTTACATATAGAAAACGGTGATCAGTCTTCTCCAGAAGGAGATGGTGGGAGAGAGAACAATTCTTCTGATTCCCAGAACTCCCCTCGTACAATCACAGATTGGAGAGAGGTCAGAGCAAACCTATTCGCTCGAGAGCAGGTGATGTATTCCTTTTTCTTGCTTCGTTTGGTTTCATTTCTCTTTTGCCTTGAAACATAAGTTTGGTATAAAATTGTCGCTAGTCAGATATAAAGTAGCTTACTGCTATCTGCTCTGGTCACTGTTCTAAGGCGGTGGACATGCCTTTGGTGCCATTTTACTTAGTTGGTTGAGGAAACATTACGAAAAACCACAATTACTTGGTTGGTTGAACATGAAATCTACATTCTGGAAACTCAAAGCTGAAGTGACAAAATACAAGGCCTGCATTATCAAAAAAAATTTTTGGTAAAAAATTAAATGCCCTTGTAGCTTGTTATGTTTTGGAGTCTGCTTATTTATTTTGCTCTATTGGACTTTAATTAAGTTAGCTCGGGGAACTTGTAGACAATGTATAGCTGACTATGGGCCAAAAACTCTGTTATACGTCTTGTTTTGTTTTGCTCAATTACGTCATTACCACTTGCGCTCCGCACATGGCTATATCAATTTATAAGCTTTGAGAAATGAGTTAAATTTCCTAAAAATTTTTCTCAGCTGACACTTGGGTCCATACCTTAGGGTGATCGAATCTTTAAAGCTTTAGATCCTGATTTGTGGTATTCTCGTGCTTTGCTGTCTTCGTCACATATTTTATGTTGATATAGAATATCAATCATGCTATACGATATAGTTTATCCCGGTAAACTTTCTACAGGCTGAAAAGGCGGAATCTGATACCCAGAACAAAGGTGGCACGTCCCATGAATCAAAACTGCTTGGTTTGAAGTGGGCTCATCCTATTTCTGTACCTGAGACAGGCTGTGTCCTTGTTGCCACAGAAAAACTCGATGGGGTTCGTACCTTTGAGAGAACTGTAGTCCTCCTCCTCAGATCCGGAACAAGACATCCACAAGAAGGACCTTTCGGAGTTGTCATCAACCGGCCGCTGCACAAGAAGATAAAACACATGAAGCCCACTAATCTAGATCTCGCAACCACATTTTCTGATTGTTCTTTGCATTTTGGTGGGCCTCTGGAGGCAAGCATGTTTCTGCTCAAAACCGGGGGAGGAGCAAAGCTGCCTGGGTTTGAAGAGGTGATCCCTGGTCTCTGCTTCGGTGCAAGGAACAGTCTTGATGAAGCTGCAGAACTAGTAAAGAAGGGAGTTCTTAAGCCTCAGGATTTCAGATTCTTTGTTGGGTATGCTGGTTGGCAGCTGGATCAGTTGAGAGAGGAAATCGAATCTGATTACTGGTATGTGGCTGCTTGCAGCTCAAATTTGATAAACGGTGGTTTCTCCAATTCTTCATCAGAAAATTCGTGGGAGGAAATTTTGCAGCTTATGGGTGGCCACTATTCGGAATTAAGCCGAAAGCCTAAACAGCAGGATATGTAGTTAAATAATGTAGCAGCCTATGGATGCTCATAATAAAAACTAATTTACTAGCTGAAGCAAGACTGGGAATTATGGTATAAGTCGAGTCAAATGTACAGAAAGTTTAGTGCTCAGAAGAATCTTGTTTATTGTCTCCTCTTTATATGCTTAATATCCTAGTTTTTCTATTTCCTTTTTCCTCCTTTTCAAATAAAGAAACTTGGCTATTTATGTACTTCTTGTATGTAATGTCTCTTAAGTTACCGAGGAAACGCCATGTAAAATCCTTTAGCTGTAATGACACATTTAATTCTAGAACTTGTAGCAATCTTTATGTACACTCATTCAATAAGACTATCTGTGAATATCTGGTAATCAGATCACTTGAAAACTTTTGCATCTATCTTTAACGTAATGACACTTGGGGAAAGTAAATGGATAATTTACAATGTGTACATAAACAGCCTTTTTTCCACTATACAAAGCAAGCCTCTCACTTTTTTTTTTTTTGGACAACTATACAAAACAGCTTCAGTCCCAGGTTTCGATTTGTGAATGTACATAACCAGCCCAATCTTGGCTATGTCTCCTACTCTTCCTTCTCTTGCTTTATGGTCTGCAGACTGCGTTTGGGTGGTTTATCAGAATGGTTCCTCCCGAGGCCGCAGAAATTGAGTTGTAGAGGATCAAGACACGTTCCTTAAAGCTTCAATCGTTGTATTGTCTGTTGGTTCTACTTCTAGCCTTGTCAAAACGTGCTTTCCGTACCGCCTGTTGGATTTGTCTCTCGTGCTCTTTCAGCATGTCTTCTATATTCCCCCCTGCAGGTACCAACGGCCCGGAATAATGGATTCTATTCTTCTTTGGTACATATCCCTGAAATCGAGAAAAATGAGTGAGACTTTCTAGACATCAATTTATATCATAATCAAACATATTAATTAAAGGAGACGCAAAACTGTGGAAAGAATCGAGTAGATTTGTTTACTGCGCCGGTTTCTTTTGCAGGAACAATGTAGTCCTTCTTAGTGGCGGACAGTGACTCGGCCGGTGCTGGCTGAGGTTTGAGAGATCTCTGCGTCCGTAACTCCTGTTTGTTTCTGGTATAGTCTGCTGCCCTATGCCGTGATGGCCCTACTATTACCGCTGCACTAGGGTGTACCATTGAAGTAGAGTGAGCATATCCGTTTTGTCTAGCTCCTCTTGGTGGTTCCATTCTAAAGCCCGAACCACCGTCCTCATGTGGACTGTACTTATGGCTGGAGGTTTTGGCATTGGAATGTTTCTGCCAATGTTCATGTTAATCACACAAAAAAAAAAAAGTCAAGTCATAAGTATTTATGTGAAAGAGGCTACTAAGAATATGCGTCTTTCAAAGCCATCAGATGTTACCTGCAAAGAGAGATCGTCATGATTTTCAAATTCAGGAGTTGGCACTTGCTTGGTATCTCTTGAACCCCTTCTTACCGATTCAGGACCCCGTCCTCTAACAGTATCTGCTTTGCGCCTGAAATGCATCGAGAGATTGCTTAACTGACAACATTACATAACGTTTGAAGGTCTAATGTGTTTGTAAAATCCAAATGTTCTTTACAATACCTTCTTGCTTCCTCATTGCGAAGCTTGGCATCGAACTCCTTGCTTGGAGGATACTTTGGCAAAGTGGACGGCTCACAAGGGAGGGGCTCTGATGTGAAAAACTGGTATTGAGAAACCCGAAATTAGAAATCATGTAAAGAACATTTGTGACAACATTATAGATGAGAAACGGAAGAAAATAACCCAAAACGCGGTTTCTCATTGGTCTGTATTATAATTGAGAATGATAAAAATCAAACTTATTGTCTTGTAAGGATGATGGAGACAAAAAGAGGAGCTGAAACTCACATCACTTCCAAGAGCGGATACAGCTGATCCCCGATGCTCTGGTTCTATTGCAAGGAGTCTATCCACGAGAGCCAAAGCAGAAGGAGGAAAGTCTTTGAATGTCTCGGCAACACAACGCTTGTAGGGTTGTTGGGGTTTGAAGCTTGTTGCATGAGGTAATCTTGTTCTCTGCCAGAAGTCCTCTGAAGGTGAACTGCAAAGTTTGAAAATCTTGTGCATTTGTTCCACCTAAAAAAAATAATAAATAAAGGATAGACAATCAACTTATGTCGAAGAAAGTAACAATTATTTTTCACAAGAAACAGCTTGTTTTAATAGAAGCACCAAACTTACCTCTGTTCTGCCAGGCATAATAGGTTTTCCTGCGAACAATTCTGCAAGAATACAACCGGCGCTCCACAGATCAATGGCAGGTCCATACTCGGTAGAGCCAAGCAGAAGCTCGGGAGCCCTATACCAGAGTGTTACCACACGGCTCGTCATTGGCTGATTTTTGTCATAGAATGTGGCCAGACCAAAGTCAGCAATCTTGAGAACTCCATTGTTGTCAATCAGAATGTTTGAGCCTTTTATGTCTCGGTGCAAAACGCCACGACTATGACAATGCTCAAGTCCACAGAACAATTGTTGCATGTAGCATTTTATCTGCAAGTCCATCACACAAAATCTATTTAAAACCACTTCACTGCAAAACTAAACATCACCATGACTAGTTGATAAACAGGTTTGGAATTGAGAAAAATGTTATTTCTTACTGGAAAATTGAATGACAAAAAAGAGAGAGAGAGAGAGAGAGGAAAAGAGGGATCAATATGCAGAGCCAAAAGACGAGAAAATGACCTGGGGTTCGGTAAACTTGATTCCTGGTGTTGCGGCTATACCGGCAAGGTCATGCTCCATGTACTCGAACACAAGGTACAAGTTGCGTGACATTCTTGACGTGACTAGACCCTCGAGCTTCATAACATTTGGATGATCAAGTCTACGCAAGATATGGATTTCCCTTGCCATAAAACGCACACTTTCTGGATCCATATTTAGAAATCGAACTTTCTTCAACGCTACAATTTTCCCAGTTTCAAGGTCGCGAGCCTTGTATACACTGCTGTAAGTTCCTTGCCCAATCTGCATTTTTTTAATTTTGACGAATCCATCAGTTTCACACAAATATATAAATAAATAACATCTTGTTAACAAAATCAACGAAGTTTGCAAAATTTCAGCTATATTAGCATTCCTAAAAGCTAGATTATCAAAATAAGATGAAAATTTGATGGTTTGAATTTTTCTCATAAACTTATGAAATATGTTAAAAGAAAATATTACAGAACTTTATGAAAATCTAATGGTTGAAAACGTACAACAACGACAACTAAAAACGAGGACAAGACAAGAAACCAATAACAAAAGACTAACTTTGTCCAACTTCTCAAACGAGTCGGCCCGTCGGGGGACCAGCCCTCTGATGGCGTCTCCGGCGACGGAAGTCAACCACGACGGCCAACCGATAGCTTCGCCGGCATCGCCTCCTCCGCCGCTGGCGTGTACGACGCTGACAATCCTCGTCATCTTTCCTCCTCCGCCGTCCACCGTCGTCAATCTCTGAGGCCTCTCGACGGCCACCGTCCTAATGCTGCCGCCGTCGTCGTCCTTGAGCTTTCTGTGCACAGACCCCGACGCATTCGCCCGCGAGGCCGCCCTCGAGAGGCGGTGGACGGAGCCGTCGATCCCGCCGATCTCGACCACGAAGTTGTCTCTCTTGTGGGAAGAATGATTGACCACGTGGACCGAGGCCTTGCTCAGCTCGTTCGCTTTCTCGTACTCCTCGGCAGTTTCCTTTCCCGAGGCTGCTGCTTTTGAGCAAATGCAGCCCATGATTCTCCTTCGGATAATCTGTAACAGAGCCGTTGTGTTTTTGCTTTGTTTCTCTCTCTCTCTCTCTCTGTTTTTTTTTTTTGGGCAGAATTTTTCTCCGTTAAGATTGCATTTTTCCTGGGAAACCAAGAGTTTCCCTCGACTTTTCAATCTGAGTACTGCTCAGAACCATCACGAAGAACGCTAAAACTAGAATTTTTGTTGCTGTTTTGTTTTTATTTTTGGATAATGGAAAAGATGATATAATCTTTTTAATGATAAGAAACAGAGACACTGGAAAATGGAGAAGAATGGAGAGGACAATAATGGAAAAAAGAAAAAAAAAACGAGCAAAAAAAAAAAGAAAAAGAAAAAGAGTGGAAAAATGAAAAATGGGACTCAGTTATGATTAGGGACAGAGAAAGAGATTTGCGGGCGCGGATTGGTCCTAGAAATGAGGAAAACCAATCGTTTTTGGGATTTTACAGGACGGTGGAAGACCCAGCTCTCTCCAGCTATACACTCTGTTTTTCTTTTTTTCCTTTTTTCTTTTTTTGTCTATTTATTTTCCTTTTTTTGCTTTCATTTTCATTAGAGAGGAGCTTCCGGTTCTATTGCATTACAATTAAAACTTTTTTTAAAAGAAAGGGGAAAGTTTTTTTATTTGCAAATTGCAATATTTGCTACTATGTTATGTGGGTATTGTCTTGGAATTGAATACAAAGATTGTGGTCGAATTTTTTGTTTTTTGTTTTTTGTTTTTTTTTTGGGAGTTGAGAAAATATGAGATACGATGAAGACGTGCGTACAACTATGATTTGCTGGAGGGAGTCCACGTGGCTGTTCGTCGGCTCTCGCAGATTGGGCCCCACTTCAACTAACTAAACGATTCTTTTCCAACTTCCCCACATTCATAAAGTTCAGCAAAAAAACTTCCCCACATTCATATAAAATTAACAGAGGCCGGGTCCAACGACCATAAATAACATGTCGTTTTTGTTTAAACATTTAAATTTTTTTATTTAAAAAAAAAAAAAAAAAACTTAAAGAGAAACCAACAAAAGGACTAACACACAAAAAAAAAAAAAAAAAAAAGGGATAAAAAAAAACTACATGAAAAAAAAGGATCAAAAAATTAGGCCGAAAAACAAAATAAATAAATAAAGGACGAAAATAAAAAAGGGAGTTTCATAAACAGAGCTCTTTTTGAGCTTTCTTGTATAGATATAGGTTATATTAACAAACTATTATACAATATTTTTCATTGTATTAACTAAAATTCCGATGATTGTTGAATAGAAAATGTTTCAAATCTCGATGAGGTTGGATCGGGACGTTTGGTAGTACTGCTGTAGTTGAATATATGTGGCAAAGGAAATATTTTGTTTGTACATTCTCGATTCTACGTCAATTTTGTTAATCGTTGAAATTTAAGAGACATTTTGGGTTTGGAAATCATTGATTGTTGAGGAAGACAGAAGGCTTTCACTTTGAAAAAAATAAAAATAAAAAAAAAGCTCAAAAAGTATTTTTGAAAGGCTTGTAGATAGGTGAGATGGGGGCATGGAAAATGCTCACTAGCATGCTTTTTTTAGGGAGTGTGTATTTTACATGAAAGGGAAAGTGAAAGGAATGAGAGTGATTTTCTCTTTTATCTCAGAAATGTTTATTTTATTTACAAAATCAGTAATAAGTGGGTCACAAATAATATAGAAATTAAGACAAGAGAATGTCAATATTTAGATATGTATTGATTTCTAATTAAAGTTCACTTTAGAAACTCTTAATAAGTTTACATATACTAAGCCAATGAATTTAGTACATATTTATGTGGGAGAATAATATTTCTAACCACATTCCAAGTAAATGCTTGGGTTTGTGTTTTAACAATCACTACATATAATTTCAATTATGGGGCAATTAGTATATGTTAATTTTAAGAGTGGGAACGGGAATTTGCAAGATTTCTATAATTTTTGTATCCACCAAACAAGGCGTTACTCAAATTGTTGAGAATCTCAGGATTATGAAAAATTCATTAAAAAAACCAAGACACATCGTCTTCATCCTCAACACCAAGACCCACAATCACAACCACCACCACCACCAACAATACCACCACAACAAACCTATGCTCGTCACCATCTAGTCGGAACTCTGTTGTCGCCACCTTGTCAGAATTTTGTTTCCGCCCTTGAGAGACAGAGTAGGTCCAGCAATCGCCTCCTACCACATCGCCCGTCGTTGCCTCCTACCCTCCTACCATGTTGCCCATTGTCATTGCCTCATGCCACGCCGCCCATCGTTGCCTCTTGCCGCGCCGCCACCCTTCACAACGCCGCCAATCCCCGCCCTCTGAGAGATTTTGCCTATTACTGCCCCTTCTAGATCTCAAGACTCAGATATCGTTCTCCAGTTATATATTGGAAATACATTGCGTTACTGTGGACTACCAAACACAAGAATATGATATTCTTAGGACTTTATAAAAAAAATTCTTATGTACAATCAAGCGCGATAATATAAATTTCTCCGGAATCATATTACCTACTATCACTTTTCCAGTAAAATAATTCATATTGATTAGGCATACCAAACACCCCCGAAGTGACATGTTGTTCTCTAAAATGCATGTCGTGCTACGTCGTCCTTATTCCTTAAGCGACATTTTCTTTTTCTTGACGACAAAATCGATATGAAACAACAACAATATATTCAAAATCAGAAACGACAGTGTTTGCTCGACTGTGAAAGGAAAAACTACATACTTTGACAAACGATATGTCGTTTATTTCCATGGCAAACTAGCTGTTTGAAATAAACGACATGTTGCCTTACTTGACGACAAAAGTCGATTGGAAAGACGAAAAAATATTCCAAAACAATGTTACAACACACATTTTAAAGATCTGACTGATTTGGTCTGCAAGGGAAAAAAAAAATTCTTTCACCCAAAAAAAAAAAAAAGAAAAAAAAATCTGACTGGTTTTGCCCGACAAACTAGATTGAGGTATAAATTAGATGTCGTTTGTTTTGAACATTGACAACCAACATTTGGTTAAGAGTGTTACCAAGTAGAGGAATTGGTGAAAGCTGACACAAAAATAGGATATGTCGTGTAACTTAAAATGACATGTAGTTTTTCCGAAAAAGGACATGTCGTTTGTAACAAGACAAGTATTTGTAATGAGATTAGAACAACATGTCCTTTCTAGCAGCTTCTTTCTACGTGTCCTAATTTTAAAATAGTAACAAACTTCCACGAAACAAAAAAGGACACTTGCTATAGTGGATATATTTCGGCTCCGTTTGGATCGCTTTTCTATTTTCAAAAAGGAAAATTTTTTTATTTTAAAGGAGAAGTATTTTCATTTTAATATGTAAAATGAGTTTGAATATGTAAAAAATTTTCTTTTTAAAAGTAAAAAATTGTTTGGAATGAGAAAAAAATAGTGTTGGAAATAGTGCATCATGAGAAGATTTAAAAAAAATTCATTTTCTTTTTTCAAATGCTATTGTACAAAACAAGTTTAAAAATGAGATAATTTTTGTTTTTAAAATTGAGAGAATGATGAAAAAAAGTCGAGACAAACACTTTTTTGTAAAAATTTTTCAATTTCAGAAAATGGACATGTCATCTAAACATTGGGTCCATTTTTCCAAAAAGATAAATTTTTTTTTCAACAACCAGTGAAATTCTAGCAAAAAAGAAAACAATGAAATCTTATTTTACTTCAGGGAAAAAGCTTGCAAAAAGCCACAAATATATATAACATATTGTGTATAAGAAGGAGTAATTTTATATATAATTTTGTTATAAAATATAGATATGAATCTCTTATTTTTAAATTTAGTTGGTCTACCAATTCCCGATCTCAGGAGAGGAACCTTAAACTACTCAGTGAAAGCCTAGGTAATGGGTTATGCTTCACTGTTGGCCGTAGGGGATGGGCGGGGCCAAAGTGTGTGGCTAAGTGTCCGACATTGGAGGTGGTGCGGTGACAGTGCTTATGGGTATGCGGCTTGGGTAGATCTAATGGATCTAAACCTCGGGGTATGAGTCTCGTGGTGCAGTGAAAGGAATGATCATTTTTACTCGGTATTTGCCAATGACAGAGTGACTCTGTCTCGTTACGGTGTTACTTCTCTGAGTCTCTTTGACCACATTATAGATCTACAGTGATAGTCTAACTATGTTATTGAAGTTGTGTATCTTTTTTATGGTTGTTTATTTTTAATAAAGATGATATTATTTATGTCATGTATATATTGTTTGTTGTTAGTGTGTACCTTTTCTTATATGAGAGAGGAATTTGATATAACTTTTAAATTTAAAGAATTTTTAACCAATAGATTGTAAGGAAAAATAAAATAAAACACCAAAAAATGAAAGCTTCGCCCACCGTGGGGCTCGAACCCACGACCACAAGGTTAAGAGCCTTGCGCTCTACCGACTGAGCTAGACGGGCTGCCGACGGCATGTCGCTTTAATAATGATCACAATCTTGTTTATCGGCGTCAGATCACTGTTTTTTGTTTTTGTTTTTTTGTTGACTACTAAATGGACAAAAATCGTTATACATATGTCATTAGATAACAATCTAACAATTGAAATAAATAAATTGATTTAAAAAAAAAGAGTTTGAACATATCATTTTCGAACACAATAAAAAATGATATATATATATAAATAGGAAACAAGCTTTCGCTGGTGGAGAGATAGAAAACATATGTAAACGACGCCGTTGCTTCTCGTTGTTGAACAGCAGTGGGAAGATAAAGATAGGTGTCTGCGAAAGGGTGCTACGTTTCAACAGAGCAGGCAGAAAACAGGATTAAGCCAGAGAAAGCAGGGAAATTCCAAAAACTCAACTCTCCATCCGTCGAAACCTCAGCTGGCTACCCAACCACGTGTGATCTCACCATTACATGCATGTCTTCACAGTGTTGGTCATCCACACACACTTTTTAACTCTTCTCCATTCCTTCTCTCTCTCTCTCTCTCTCTCATCACTGATTCCCAAGCACAGATCAATTTCTAAATTTCTCTTGTTGATCAGAATTCTGGATTTTGATAAAAAAAAAAAATATTGATAATGGAGTTTGTGAACAGCTTGCTGAATTGGGTGGTGCCTCCGGCGAGCATGGTGATGCTAGCCTGTGCATGGCCAGCTTTGTGCTTTATCAGCGCCTGTGAGTGGCTTTACAGCTCCTTTTACGAAGAGAATATGGAAGATAAGGTTGTTATCATCACCGGAGCTTCTTCTGGCATTGGCGAAGTAAGTTCAAGCCTACCCTCTTTAAGATTTTGCCTTTCTTTTTTTTTTTTTTTTTTTTTTAAATAGTTTTTGGTAATAAATTAGCCAAGTTTTTCTTAGCCGGAGTCCGAACTGATTAACGGGGGAGATAGGATATGAAAATCTATGATTTTGAGTTGCCCATTTGGTGGAAATTGCCAAGGATATTCCTTTTTTTTTTCCTTATTGACTTCTAAATTCGAATGCGAAAACGTTTTACACCCATGTATAGATCTTGAACAATGTCATGTTTCACAGTTGATAAATCGCTTCGGGTTTTCAGTCCAGTAGACCACCTGTCATTTGGTGGGGAAAAATAAAACTGTTCATGCTCTAACAAGATCTTGAGTTCGTGTTAATCCCACCATGGTGGTTGGATATATGTGCAATTTATTTCGCGAGGGATCAATATCTAATGAGCTGAATCTTCTCCAGATTACCTACTGTAGTTCGAAAGAGAAAAAGGGGGGAGGATCATAATAGATATTGTTAGATTGTGAATTTGTTCATATCAGTAAGTTATTGGGTTGTTATAATGTTTTTATGTGGATTTGACATCTCCCCCTTTGGATTAATGTTTGGGATGAGTTCAATCCCAGCCCATTTAACAAAAATGGGCTGATGAGCGGAATCTTCCCTAGATTACCTATCATAGTTTTTATAACCTCTATCAAAAAACCCAAAAGAAAAAAAGGGAAAGATCTAAATATTGTTAGACTGTGAATTTGTCCGTATCACTAAGTTATTTTGTTATGATGTTTTTATGTGAATTTGACATCTCTCCCTTTGGATTAACGTTTGGGATGAGTTCAATCCCAGCCCATTTAACATAAATGACCTTTTCGATATATAATGTATGACCTTTTCTTCTATGGTCGGGAACACTTGGTGCACTTTTTAAACTCGGTCGGATCATGATAATAAATCAAGTATCCATGTTTGACAGATTTCGAAGAAAAATCTGACCTTCGAGGATCACTTTTTCTTTTAATTTACTTCTTAATAGTACTGAATTTGTGAATGGTTCATGTCTTTAAATTGTAGCAAATTGCATACGAATACGCAAGAAGAGGGGCAAATCTTGTACTAGTTGCAAGAAGAGACACTAGGCTTCGAGGGATCAGTGAGAATGCAAGATGCATAGGCGCAAGACATGTCATGATTATAGCCGCGGATGTCGTCAAGGAAGATGAATGCAGGAGATTCCTCAATGAAACCATCAACTTCCATGGCCGCGGTATGTTTATACACACACGCCTCTTCCACATAATTATTCATGTCTAAACAGATTTAACAACGTCATCAAAACTAGCTGATCAATACCCACCAACCATACTAATTTCACTAGAAACCTCACACATATATCATATCTTGCTTTCAAATAATTCCTAAATACCTTGGTCTATCGATGTCGATGTTGATGTCTTTGTCTTCGTATTTTGCAGTGGATCATCTGGTGAACACTGTGAGTTTAGGCCATACATTCTACTTGGAGGAAGTGACTGATACGTCCGTCTTTCCTCACTTGTTGGTAAGAACAAATGTTGGGTATACTTAATTACATGTTAATTTTGTTACAATTTTCGTGAAATTTCCTCTGTTGATCTCAGGACATAAACTTTTGGGGAAATGTTTACCCAACATTCGTGGCGCTTCCTTATCTTTACCAAAGCAATGGTCGAGTTGTTGTTAACGCATCTGTTGAGAACTGGTTACCTCTTCCCAGAATGAGCCTATACGCTGTAAGTTTATAATTAATTTATCCAATGCACAGCCTCAAATTAATCTAACAGACCCGCAACCAAAACTAGATTCATTGGCATTTAATTTTCTGTTCTCAGATCAGTTCTTAGGGTTAACACAAAGTTCCCAATTATACACAATTGTTATATATGAAACTTTGTCACTGGAATGGGCAGGCGGCGAAGTCGGCTCTGATAAACTTTTACGAGACGCTGAGGTTCGAAGTGAGAGATGAGGTTGGAATAACAATTGCAACACATGGCTGGATTGGGGGTGAAATAAGCGGTGGAAAATTCATGCTAGAAGAAGGTGCTGAAATGCAATGGAAGGAAGAGAGAGAGGTAATAACAATTAATTAAGTATTTTCTTCAACGTTTTCTTTAATCTTTTTATGTAATCCTCACACACATTCCAATGTTGCCATGCATGTATAAATTTGTAAAAAAAAATATATATATATATATATATATATTAAGCTATGAACATATTTTGGAAACCATTAGAATATAGAATCAGCCTTTGGAAACATTTTTTAGCAGAATCACAAACTACCCGTGTTTCTTTTTTGGGAGATTCTATGATGGGGTGCCCTCACCGTAGGGCCCCATAAGCACCGTTGATCGCGTCCCAATGATTTAAGAGAATTTCCTTGTTGAGCCGTTACACTCACTTTGTAACCTTAATCATTCCCACTTTGTAACCTTAATCATTCCCACAGTAGAATTCTCCTCCTTTTATTTATTTATTTATTTATTTTTAATGTGGACTACTTTAGGTACATGTTAGCGGCGGTCCGGTGGAGAAGTTTGCGAGGCTGATAGTCTCGGGAGCATGCCGAGGAGAACCATATGTGAAGTATCCAAGCTGGTACGACATATTCCTACTCTACAAGGGATTTGCTCCAAAGATTCTCAATTGGACATTCCGTTTGCTTCTCTCACCCAACGGTACGAGGCGGACTTCTCTTGTGGGAACCGGAAGGCATTATTACGCTGAAAGGCCCCTGTTGGAGGGCACTTCTCCTAGGAAATTCCTCACCGGCAGTCCCCTTACGTTCTCTCAAATGAGTCCCTCCCACCAGCTAAAACAGGAATGAAGAGAAGAGAATGTGAGGAAATATTTTGTGTTTATGTGGTTAATAATTAGCTATTATATAATAATAATAATAACAATAATAATAAGTGTTGGTCTTGTTCTTTTTGGATTTTCTTGCTGGATTCCAAACTCTCATTTCTACACTTTGTTCAATAAAACAATAAAATCTCAGCTGGCTCTCAGGATTGAATGTGTACTTTGGCACATTTATCTCAATCTTTTAGTTGGATAATTAGGGACTTGTAAATTGTTATATGCTCGTTTTAAATTTTTTTCAATTTCCCTAAAGAATCCTAGAGCATATCTGTTACGTCAAGGTAATGGAAAGCACCAGCCGAGGAAATTGACGCCAAGTTGAGGAATAATTAGTTCACGTGATGCAATGTAAAACAAAAGATATATTGTCAATTTTCACGCAGGCCTGTTCAACACCTTTTGGACCCATCAAAGTTTCTTACTAGGGTTTTCTATGGTATGAAACTATGAATAATAGTTTTAGATACGGAGTTTCTTACTAGGGTTTTCTATGGTATGATAATTGTTTTACATACAGATTTGATGGTTCAAAAATAGTCTAGTCCATTGATTTAGTGGTTTGCTCTATAGAGAGTTTAATCGCAAAAGCACATGAATGTTGGGGCAGGGACAAATGAATTATTTTTTCAATAAAAGGACATATGAATTATGGTGGTTACTAAGAACTCAAAAAGGTAAATAAGGCTTGAGCTACTAGTATTTTCTGCTTTTTTTTCTTTTTTTTTTCTTTTTTTTTACTATACCATATTATGGTAATATGGTAAGTTCAGATTAACTGTCGTATTTTCATATATGTCTTTGTTTACCTAAAAAAAAAAAGGGTCTCTTTTGGTTATCTTTGTAATTAAGCATCCGTTTGGTTTACTCTTTCAAACTCAATTTTTCAACTCAAATTTTGTCTTTTTCCTCAAAAGTCTTTGTCTTTTTCCCAAAAAGATTTTTATCTTTTCTGAAAAGTCAACAAAATTTACTATTTCAACTTCAAAAACACAACTCAAACTAACGAACCAAACGAACCCTAAATTTTTGTTATATAAATGAATTGTTTAAGTGTGTTTTAAGTATTTAGCTTCTATTTTCATTATTAGGCTGTTAAATTTAGATTAAATGATTAACAAAAGTGGAGGAGCAACCAACAGAACAGAAAAATGGAGACAACAGAGCCAGACTCTATCATGACTGTTAATTGCTTGTAGATTAACGCAATGAAGTAGTGCTCATAATCATATCATGCTACAATGCTTTTGTGGGAAAAATCATGCAAGGAAATTGACAAATATAATGGAGCTCAAAATGTTTCTGTTATTACCGGAGTTGTATTTAACACAAACAACGGACACCAGATGGTCCCACCAAGAGCGTGTCGTACACTCTCGGTTAGGGTATATATGTATAGATACAAAATACACGTAAATACTCAAAAAAAGGGTCCTCATAAGTGAAACCTACAGCTCTAAAAGGAGACCCAAATAAGTATATATGTGTGTCTATATATATTAGTGTTGGTCTTGTTCTTTTTGGACTTTCTTGCTGGATTCCTAACTCTCATTTCTACATTTTGTTCAATGAAACAATTAAAGCTCAGCTGGCTCTCAGGATTGAATGTGTATTTTGGCACATTTATTTCAATCTTTTAGTTGGATATATAATTAGGGACTTGTAATAAGCTCGTTTTAAATTTTTTTTTTTCCCCTGAAGAATCTTAGAGCATCTGATCTGTTACGTCAAGATAAAGTAAAGCACCAGCGGAGGAAAGGAACTCCTAGTTGAGGAATATTTAGTTCACGTGATGCAATGCAAAACAAAAGGTGTAATCTCACGTTTCACGCGGGCCTGTTCAAACACCTTTTGGACCCATCAAATTTTCTTATGAGGATTTTTCTATGGTATGAATACTAGTTTCAGATGTAGATTTGACGGTTAAAAATAATAGTCGATTGATTGATTTAGTGGTTTGCTCTACCGTGGAGTTTAATCACAAAAGCACATGAATGTTGGGGCAGGAGCATATGAATTATGGTGGTTGCTAAGAACTCAAAAAGGTAAGTAGGCTAGAGCCACCAGTATTTTTTACTTTAGTTGACTATACCGTATATTAACTATCTTATTTTCATGTCTTTTTGGTTACTGATAAAAAAAATAAAATAGTCTCTTTGGTTGTCTTTCTATTTTTTTTTTTTTTTTTATCTAAATGAATTGTTTAAGTGTTTTCAGTATTTAGCTTCTATTTTTATGATAAAGCTGTAAAATTTAGATAAAATGACAAAAAAAAAGTTGAGGTATAACGGAACTGAAAGATGGAGACAACAGATCCAGAATCTATCACGGCAGCCCGTAGATTAATGCAATGAAGTAGTATTCATAATCATATTTTGCTCCAATGCTTTTGTGGGAAAAATCATGCAAGAAATTGACAAATTTAGAGCTAAAAAATTTTCTGTTGTTACCGGAGTTGTGTTTAACACAAACAACAGACACCAGATGTTCCCACCATGAGCATGTCTTACACTTTCGGTTCGGATATATATATCTATACATATACAAAGTACACGTAATTACTCAAAAAAGGGTCCCCATAAGTGAAACCTACAATTTTAAAAGGAAACCCAAAAACGACAACAAAAAAGAAAAAAAAAAAGGGGTTAGAGATAATCCTCAACCGAAATGCTCAGATTAGCCTCTCCTTCCGATCCCAACTGGTTCCCTTCCCAACCTCGCCAAACAGCCTCACCAGAACTCTCGAAGACGGCGCCGTTTTGGGCCCCACCAGCCGGGTCTCCCGGCGAATAATGGGCCTGCGAAAGCTGGGCCTGGCGGGCGTCGATGGCCATGCCGGCGTCAGAAGCCGCCTTCTGGACGGACCTCGGCGACATGTCGGCCTGGAGGCTGGCGACGGGAAGCATGAGAGGGAAGTTGAGACTCTCCAACGTCAACGGCCTCCGGAGGCAGTAAAACGCGACGTCGTGGGCCACCGCCGCCGCCTCAGGCGTGGCGTAGGAGCCGAGCCAGAGTCGGTCCTGCGAGCCCGGGACTCTGATCTCCGACACCCATTTCCCCCACTTCCTGCAACGCACGCCCTTGTACTTGCTCCTCGTCGTCTCCTCCGAATTTCCACGGTTCATTTTTCTGATCTTCTCTCTCTGTCTCTGAAAAAAAGTGCTGTTTGGTTGCCTGAGTTTGGAGGTAGGGAAAGAGAGACGAAACGAATTGTATTTATAGTTTGAATAACGAAGAAAGTCAGCTTCTCAGCAAATTTTTTTAAAAAAATTAAAAATTAAAAAAAGATTAGAAAAGAAAGTCAGCGGTGCGTTTTTTGTGTGTAAAGGTAGATATTAATGGAAAGAAAACTAATGAGGCTTAGTAGGTTGGATAAGAGAGGGGGTGAAGTCAAGATTTTCAAAGGTCAACCGTGAGGTTGGAGCTGCAGGAGATATGGTTGGAGAAGTGAAGAGGTAGAGGTGGTCAAAATTTTCCTAAGGTCAAAGTAGGAGGAGGAGGATCGGAGGGTTCAAAATCTTCAACCAATTAAAACAAAGATGAAAGAAATGGCCGGTGGGTTTGGAGTACTTGTCTACGCAAGCACATTCGTCTAAAAATATTTACCAAAAATATAAATGTAATATATACATCTAAAAGTGATTTGTGGGATTTTCTAAGTTAGAAGAAAAATGTTAAAGAAAAATCAATGAGATTTAATATTATACTAATAAAGAGGTGAGTTTTATTGATGAATCTTATATTGTGATATATATCCTCTACAAATGAATGATGTTAAATCTTATCATGATATTTAGCATTACTCAAATTAGAAAGACTTTAATGAACGTTCACTCAAATAATAATAATAATAAGACTTTAATGAATACGTTGGAGGCAATCAATGTCAATATATAATGTCTTTTTTTTTTTTTTTTTCCTTTTTGGGTAGAATGTCAGAGGATATATAATTACTCCTACTGTTACTCACGTTGTGTCATTTTTTTTAATAAAAAAAAGTGGAAAGACCAGGTCGTCTCTTTCCACCATTTTTTTCGATTGAAAAAGGTGGAAAGACCAGGTCGACTCTTAGGGAGAGTTTGACATATACATTCAAATTTACGATTTAAATTTAAATTTTTACTTTTTAAAAAAAAAAATTTATCTTTTCTGAAAAAGTTTTTTATCTTTTCTAAAAAGTTAAGAAAAATTATTATTCAAACTTAAAAATTTCAACTCAACTCAAACTCAAGTCAAACACTAAACACCCCCTTAATTAGAATTAAGATGATAAGGTGATTGATTACACTAAAATTATATATAAATAAAGCGATTAATTATAACACAATAAGGACAGTCGATTTCATAAATTAGCAGTAAAAATAACAAACAAGAAATATTTATAAAAAAAAAGTTAAAAAGATAAGCTAACAAAGTAAAAGATAAATATTTTTAAGATTTTTGATCATAAAATGAAATATAAAAATATAAAAATAAAGAAAAGATAGGAAAGGAATCTTGAATGTTTTTGTTCAAACTCAATATTTCAATTTTATAACTCAACTACACATTTTATATCCCAAACATGCAGTTAGAAAATATGGATTTGAAAGAACAAATAATAGAAAACGTATTTGATCAAATTAATCTCTTCTCGTTAAAGCAAACATAACTATTCTTATACGTCATCCGAAAACAACAAATTACCCCATGGCAGAATGCAGTAAAGGATGTTCACATAAAAATAATTGAAAGAAACCACATGCTACTAGTGATTTAATGCATCGGATATAACAACTAGAATTGCTATCACTATAGAAATAATTACTATAAATATTAAGCAGAATAGAAGAAAATAGATCAAATTTATATACGTTGAATAACAAATTGAATTGAAATAAAAAGAAGAATGCAAACAAATAAAATTCACTCAAAACTTAGCCTTCTACCTCTCACTCACAAAAAGATATGTCACTCATCTCACATCTTTAGAAAAACTAAAAACTGAAAAATAAAACTGAATTTCTTTCACAATTTTTGAATGAATATTACAACAAACCGAGCCCTTTATTTATAGTGTTTTAGAGGCACAACTAAAAAGGGACACAAAATAATAAAAATGGGAAACTAAAACTTGGTAATAAAAATTAGGAAACTAAAAATCATATTACAATTAATTGGAGAAATCAAATATTTGATTGGGGAAGATATCAGGCTGATTTGATTCTCTTGGAAGACTTTCTTCTGAAGCAGACTTCCGGACGGTGAATGATTGCTGCACACATCCGCCACATGGCCCGAATGGAATTGGTTGTTGTAGATAGTAGGCCACGCGGCATTCTTTAATTTGCTATTTGGTTGTCTTGGGAGCTAATGTGACTTAAAGAAATGTATTCCACGTCTCAATTGCATGGCTTTTTCTCTACGATTTGTGCACGTCTTATAAATCTGCAAATAAAATAAGCTAAAACTAGACACTTTCCAATTAAATCATTTTGAATAAAAATTATGATAATGTATAATTAAAACTTAAATAATTTACCATTTACATAATAATAAACACTAAAGAAAGTGCACTTTTGTGTACTAATCAATGATCTTATATATTTTCTATTTTATTTGTTATCTCTCAATTAAATTTTTACATCTAAGTGAATTGCTCAATTAGTCTGAGTATTTAGCTCCTCCTATTTATTTAGTCGGGTTATTAAATTTACATGATATGGTACATGAGGAGTGAGGAGATAGTCAAGACTCAAGAGGAAATGAAAATAAGGAAAATAGATCTAAACTCTGCAAGCATAGTCTAATAATAGTTTTATATCGCATTTTATCATAAAATTGCCCTCTCAATATAAAGTTTTATCTCGGAAAGTTTCAACCTTATTGACTGTAAACAGACTCACGAGTCACGACCATATATGGCAAGGGGGAAAACATTAACTCTCTTATAACTACCAATACCACTTAAAATTTAATTTCTAACTCAAACGACAGTTATATGTGGAAATGATACTCGAGACTCCAAAAAGAATATTGAAGATGGGTCGTCCTGCTAATTAGTAAAAGGATTATGTTAATGATAATGGAAGACATGTGAAAGATAAAACTGTAATAGTACAAGCACTGGTACATTTTCTCGATTGTGCGCACTTTCATTGAATCAAACAAAAAAACTAATGTAAACTGCCTTATGTTCACACGGGGTCAATTATTTTGCAGCCACGTTTTCCTAAATGGACGATTCTTCTTCACATTTTGGTCCAACCTTTACCAAGAAAAATGCAATGGTTTTTGATAGAACATGTCCACTACCTGAGCTAAATTAGTGAACACTTTTGCAGTGTCCTAACAATAATACAGGGAAGATAAGTTAAGATAGTGATAAGAGAAAAGAATAAGAACACAAATGTAATTGGTTCAAAAAAAAAAAAAAAAGTTCAGAAGCCTAGCTATGGAATATCATTTTTGAAGGGGAGAAAAATATTTAGCCAAAAAAATAAGGTTAAGAAAAAGCACGTGTTACGAATGAAACAAAAATTTAACAGCTGTATTGAAAAAGACATAAAAAATGGTGGAAGGTTATTGATTGAAATCGAATGGCCGACTTCATGAAGAAAAAAAAAAATGGTTTCATACAATTAGCAATAAGTCTTCGATTCAAATTTTTTTTTTTTTTTTTCTTATTTCTCACTTCTCGGTCCCCATCTCGTCTCCATTTATAAGAATGAAAATGTGGAAAAGAAAAAGGTGGGATAAAAGAAATTAAAAAAGATATTTATGATAGGAATTCTCATTTTTAATTATCGATACGAATATATTTTTAACTGTTTTAACAGTGTGACATCTAAATTAGAGCAGTTTTTGTATTGCATTAACATTGTAAAGTTAATTAATAGATAAAACTGTAATTTTTATGAGTCTGTAGAGAGTTCCATTAGGGGGGGGGGGGGGGGGGGGGGGGGGGGGGGGGGAACACTAATAATGCAATTAATTTGCTGAAAGACTATGCTCAAATAATGCGGAATGACGACATATCGCATGTAAGATTACGGTAGGAGTCACGTGTTTTGTTTGTAAAGAATATTACTAATAAGTTGAATTTGAGGTTGTTATTTTTAATTGTTTTTGTTTTTTTTTTTTCTCAGATGTTACAATCGAGACTCCCTGTGGCCTTAGTTAAAAGAAAGAATAACGCATCATAGTCTTTGACCAAATTTCCTCCAGGACTTCAAAGAAAAAGGAAGAGCTAGAAAATAAATTCAGGACCAAGTGTAAACATACGAAAAGGTCAACTTATACTTTATTATGGGTTAATGCCAGGATCTAAAACAAACTGCTTTTGTTTTATTGAAGCTGGTTTAGGACTAATTTGACGCAATAATAGCGGTTTATATACATCGGCATGTTTTAAATAGGTATAAATTTATAATAAAAAATACTAAAAATATCAATTCTAATCTTAATATTTGAATACCCTATTATATGATTGTCATATTAAATCAAAAAAAAATATCATTATGACAACTCACCGTCTTTTAAATTAATGCGACTAGCATTCAAAACATGATCTAAAACATTTATTATATTAATCTTAATATTTAAATATCACATCATATAATTGTCATATCAAATCAAAAATATATATCATGATGTCAACTCACCGCCCTTTAAATTAATGCCTCCAAAACGTGACATAAAACATTTTTTATATCAATTGAACGAAGCAAGTGGGGATTTCCTGAAATCTGGTTGAACCGGAGTTGTTGACGAATTCTCTTCGGACTTCCATGGGAATCCAGAGTATGATTTAGCTGCGGTTTTTTTTTTTTTTCTTCCTTTCTCTTTAACTAATTTTTTTTTAATTATAATTTTAAACTTCATTTGACCATATGATGGCCCGTGTCAAGAACTGAAACTGGAATGCATTCGCCACGTACCAAAAAGGAAAAGCTTGTCATTCTGGTTCTAGAACAAGGAGATTCTTCTCTTGTTATTAAATTTATACGAGGGAAAAATCAGAATTTTAATTATTCTTCTTCAAGCCGTAAATATAACTAGATCTTATTAAAGAAATTTAACAAATACAAGAATTAAAAACAGGTAACCTGATCCATATCTATATCCTCATAATAAGCATATTAAAAGAAGTAAAAACAGAATAATTGCAGACGCAACGATTCTAATTACAAAATTTGCAAATTCATTACTTTCAAAAGTTTGTACATATTGTACAGGTTGTTTAAAAAAATATATATATATATATATAGAACATGAAAACATGAAGAATAATCTACAAAAGAAGATTAAACACATTAAAATATGGTTAACCCAACAGAGTACGTAATTTGCTTTATTTATGAGAAAACAATGGAAAAATCTATTTGAAAGGATTTGATACAGAATATATAAAGTCCAAGAAGCCCGTGCCTTTAAGAAGTCCTTTACCAGTTAAGAGCTCAAAATCCAACAACAAAAGGAAGCCTATAACAGCTGCTTTCCCGTTTATTACTTCATTCTTCCCAGTGAAACCAAACCCTTCAAGATTCTCATCAACCACCATTCTTACCTAAAATTCACAAGAAAATATTATACATATATATATATATATATATATATATACTGCCTAAGGAATTTTAATTTCAGCTGAAACTACTCAGGGTAAGAATGTGGTTATTACCTCCTCCACGTTGACATCAGTTGCAGTAACACCAGGCTGAGCCTTGCCGCTAAACACGATCTCCGTGGATACGTTAGGATTTGCACCAGCTCCTCTTAGGTTGATAAAGATATTTTCATCATCGGTTTTCACAGGGAAAATAAAGAGTTTCCGTAGAGCGGGTGTTAGAACTCTTAGCACCGGGTTTTTTCGGATACCATTCCTTGATCTCCCCGGTTCGAAGATCGAATGTGCTGTCAGTTGTTGGGCAAACTATGCAGCCATCCTGCAGACAAACACGAAGAAATAAGATATCCATTAACCTCTTCACTATTCTTTCATTCAAAAGAAAATTACTTTCAAACACATTGAATGAAAGAGCGCGTAAACTAAATCATTTAATGAAAACACAATATATATATATATATATGTATATATATACACCATTTTTATCCTTAAATTGGAAATCTTGTACCATATTCAGCAGAGCATATCCATTAATTAGCAAACTCCGCTTTACTTTCTCATTTTCCGGTGTTTGAAAACAATTCTATACGGTATATCCGACTAAATTCAACATAGTTTTTAGCACATTTGGTGACAAATTTGGTATCGCATACTAACTAAATTGAATAAGAAATTCAGCATCTATAATCAAAGTCGTAAACTTTATCAGTTGATGGTTGTATATTGGACGGCTATAACTAACTTTTTTTTTTTTGGATTTAATTTGGCGGGAAAATAGATTCCAAAGAGAAATAATGGATTTTATCTGGTGACAACAAATTCTAACAAAACTGCACGGAAGAAGAACAAGAAGAAGAAGAAGAAGAAAGGGGAAAAACCTGGGTGAGCTTGGCATTGAGCAAGCCTTCGGTGTAAGCACCCTCGGCGGGAGACCGATTCTCAATGGCGAAAATCTGGTCCTTATACCAGAGCAACAGTATGGTCTCTCCGTTCTGTATTATCACCCTTCTCTCTCCCTTCGGCAGCGCCGATAGCGGCACCACCGGAACCCAGTTGTCTCCTCCTCCTCCACCGCCGCCACCCTCCGAGGCCGGCGACCCCTCCGCAACCGACACCTCCGTGGCCTTGCAGACGACGGAACTCGGGCGCCAATTTCTTGAAGATGCGAGCTTCAAGGCCGGCGGAGAGATCAGGAGAGGAGCTCCGGCGGAGTCCGGCGAAAAGGCAGGGGGAGCGGGGAGGGGGCAGGAAGGTAATTTCGGGGCAATGCGGGGGCGAACGGCGAGGCGTGGTTGGAGAGCGTGGTGGCCATTGGGAAGGGAATGGTGTGAGGAGAGAGAGAGAGAGAAGTGGAAGAGAAGGAAGTGAAAGCTCCAGCATCGTCACAGTCCACAGAAATTGGATAACGACCAACAAGTGGAGGATTCAACTTCCAAGTAATGGCTGGTTGAACTTATGGTTGTCGTTTCGGACCCAGTTTTGGGCTGGGTTTTTTTATTTGTAAGCCCGGCCCAGAACGGCCCATTAAGACTACTTTGGTGTCACGATGCTTCGGCCCAAGCATGTAGACTCGCCTACTCTCGAATTTGATATGAAAATGATATGAATTTAGACGTTAAAAATTGTGTGAGTTTTCTAAATTTAAAATGATTATCTTGTCCTAATTTTTTAGCTTTAACAACTTTCATGACGTATCATGAAACTACTTTTTCATGTTTCCGAAGGAAGACGATGGAATAGATATGAGATCACTCCTTATACTTTAAGTAGCGAGATGTCTAAATTTCGAGAACTTTGCACTATGGTGTTTCTGAATTTAGGAAAAGGAAGGATGTCATCTTGGATCCCTTTTATTCGAAAAAACAAAAAAAAAAAAACAAACCAACTTTTTGATGAAGTGTATTATTTTTTAAAATACAAGTATATGTACGATCTCATAATAACTCAAATTAGTGGATATTTCATCTAGTGGTTGGGCCTACCTAGTGTGAGTAACTAGGATTCCACACGGAATCGACTCCCTTTTTTCTTCTTGAAATAAAAGTATACAACCGATAGAACTTGGTATTTCTTCCAATCTCGTATGATTTGATGATGCATGACGGAAAAAAGAAAAAGGAAAAGAGGCCAGACCATGAGCGTCTTTGTTACTTTTAACTCTATAAAGGCATGACTACAAAACATATACAGTTAGCCTAACAACCCTCTAACTTGTGACTTGATTGTAGATGTTATATTGCTTAGCTTGAATATGGATGACTGCTGACGAGTTATCACAAGTGACAACTTCAACAATCTTCACTGCTTCAAGAGGTAATTAGCCAATACCACATATATATGTATATACACACACGTATGTATATCTAGATAATTTAAGAGTGGCATAATCATTTCTTAAAAAAAAAAAAAAAAAAACTATTACTAAAAAAAGACGCATAATCAAATCCTTTAACATCATTAATTAAGGATCAATTCAGGAATAATCCATTCCAAACACTATTACTTTAAAAAATCAAATTGATTAATATTAATTGATCTAGGTAGTCATTTATTGATGATGTTATATACACACACATGTAAGTAATTCATGTAACTATAATGACGAGCTTGTATTAATGAAAGATTTAGATGTTGTAGTAACTATATCACGTGACTATCTATCGGTAGGATGATTCATGTATCAGTCTAGCTAATATAGAAAGTATTAGACCTTCAATATATATATATATATATATATATATATATTAAAGAAAGTATATATAGAAAGATTAAAATGATTCGTGAGGGATTAGGAAAGATGTAATTGAGATAAAGGCCTGCCAACCCAGGGCCCTCCCCAACTTTAGCTTTCTTTGGTTATTTTTTCTATGGGGGGTCCCTAAATGTATATCACCATAACAGAGAAACTGATTGCCTTTGTGTCCGGCCCTCTCCTTCCTTTTCCCCCCACCAATTACATATGTTTATCATGCCTTTTTTTTTTTTTTTTTGGTAATCTTTGGAGATGGTTGGATCACAGCTCATGATTATTGTTGATAAGTGTTCTAATTGTCTTTTCTTTTCTTTAAAAAAGCTACCTTTTTTTTAATAGAAAATTCTAATTACTTTTTTTTTCTTTTGCAAACCCTAAAATTAAATTATAATCACTTGGATAAGTATGCTAGTAATATCTTTATCTTGTCATGAAGAAAATCGTACCATGTGTTTCTACCAAGGAAACAAAGAAGAGTGGCAACTAGAAGGACTACTGGTCCAACCAAAAAATTCTTTCATTTTGCCATAAAGCAAAATCCTTTTATTTCCCCCCTTTGATTAACACAACCTGAGGTGATAGTATACATTAGGTTGCTGAATCTACTAGCAAGTTATTTAAGTATGCGTTTGGGGGGCTAAGAGTTGGATCGTAGAATTTGAGTTTAAATTGATTATGCGTTTATCGAAGTATTTAAATTGCTGGAGTTAAAAAAGTGTGAAAACTTGAAATGTATTCGGAAAAAAAAAAAAAAAAAAAAAAAGAATCAATATGGTTCTTGTTTTGTTCGTCTCGAAATTTTATGCAATTTAAAAAAAATCATCTCATTCAAACTTGTCAATGTAAAGTTATGGACTTTTAAAGTTTGAGTTATAAAATTGTACGAATAGTAAAACTGAGCTAAAAAATAAAAATTGAATTGTAATTTTAAGGTTTGTATTGTGCATCCAAACACCCTAAACATCCCCTAAATTTCACGTTTGAAAAAAAAAAAGGAAAATTAAAGAAACTTAGGTTTAAAATGTGTGAAAGAGGGGTATTTCTATTGTAAGCAATTATAAGAATTGTTTTTTTTTTTTTAACGCATAGGAGTTATAATTTTAACCATTAGGTTAATTTTTTTAATAACTTAATATATAAATATTTATATTAAAAATTTGTCGTATACGGCACAAAATTAACCATTAAAATATTAATTCAATGACTAAAACTATATATAAATGGTTCTTACCAAGTGATCTTAATCACTTTTTGGCAACAATCAACCAAATCAGAAATGTCTTCCTATAAAACTAGTTTTCGAGCTATAATATGATTTAATTATAAATCCCAGCATCAATGGACATGGCTATATTGCTAGGGATAATATATAGTATACAATATAATATATATATATATATATGTGTGTGTGTATGTATTTAATGGATGATATTATATAAAATGGTGCAACGTTATCCACAACTTTGATTGTAGGACCCTCGAGACCTTAGCAACTTGCAAGTCTTCGAGAGAGGGGAGGAAACTTTCAAGTTTGTGAGTCATGTTTATGACTAGCTTAAATTGCACGTTGAATATATGCCTAAATTAACAAGAAAATGGATTAAAAAAAAAAAAAAAAAAAGTGGTGCTTATCAATTCTTATATGATTAGATATGCGAATGAGAAAATGGATATCGTGAATTCTCTTCAACTCATTGGCTCGGGTATAATTAGAGTACTATAACTTAAACCCAAATGGTTCTCAAAATTAAAGAACCAACATTTATAAGTTTTCTAGCATGGGGCCGGGACAACTGAGGAATACTTCTCAAGGAAATTTGAAGAGTTTTTCCAGAGAGTAATAGTGATTATAGGTTCAAATTGTATTAATTACAGATTATTATGTTTTTGTTAACTTCTTGGAGGCTTAAAATGATATATATGAAGCAAAAAAAAGTAATAACCCAAATTATAGTATAAATCTTAGTTGATTTCGTTTTACCTAGATCCTTTGAATATATGCAAAGGATCAACAGAAAAGTATATATGGATTTGCAATCCCAAAATATATATCCTTTGAATATATGGAAAGGATCAACAGAAAAGTATATATGGATTTGCAATTCCAAAACTCGAAAATACTTCACCAATAAAATAAAATAAAATAAAATAAAAAACCTCGAAATTTATGGGAACAGATAGTAAGCAGAAGAATTAAATGATGAGATCAATTTCTAACGTTACCTACCATATTTATCTTATTAATTATTAACAACATCGGATTCTATGTAAGACCAATTCTCAATATACCATATATACTTTATTAATGAGCATCAAAGTGGATCCAAAAAATTAAACTCGTCATACTAAATAAAAACACTATTATTGTTTTCTATACATTATTCCATGTATACTCTAGCGGCAATTCAATACCTAACAACTTCATTATAAGATATAGAGTTCAAAAGTACCTTGTATTTTCTTACACATTTTTATTTTTGCCCTTGAATATCTAGTTTTTGGTTATTTGTTTTGGTAAGTTTTTCCTTTTTCACGTTTAGAGAAAAAGGAAATATTTAGATATTGCAATGAAAATGTATGCCATACAAATCAATTTCCAGACAAAACAGACAAAAAAGAAAAGTCTCCCTAATACAATAACGGAAAGAAGAACTAAATAGACGTATTTTTGCAAATTACGCAAAGGAAAATCTTATCATACTTCGCCGAACAACTTTCAAACCAGAAAAATAATAATAATAAATAAATAAATAAAATTTGGACATTAAGTATGTGTGATAACGAATCTGTTAGTTCTAACGTAGATATATGCCGTACCAACGGATTATGGTTAGCTAATTGTAGGATTACAAATCAAAATTTTCATATAAAACAAAAAGGATCAAAATCAATCAACAAATATATTCTCTGTTTTTTCATATTGAACGGCTAACCGTAAATTTTATACATAGGAAGTACTTAAGGATCTAATTTTTAGTTTCAATTTCACGTAGCCATTTAAAAACATATTATTTTTTAGTAATACTAAGCATGTACACAAAAACACATCTACAGCAGAAATCCACAAGAAATATCACTAAATGGGGAGAATATTATTAATTGAGGAAAATAAACAAAATATCGCCCGTTCTGATGTTCGTGTGTGTGTGTGTATATATATATATGTATATGTATATGTTTTTTGAAACATATTTTCGTGTATATGTATAATCTATGCATATATATATATATTGAGTGGCATATATATGTTAGAAAGAAGAAAAAAAAGGTTGGCATACAAGATTCTATTAAGAAAACACGCAAGGGTGGATGAGTTGGCAAGCGAGGCAACTTTGGGATCTTACTAACTGAAGGTTGGAGGTTCGAATCCCTAGTCAACTCAAGAGAGTGTCCCTGCCTGCGTGAACTTAAAAACGGAAAATAACAGGATCATCACCAGATTTTTTTTACCAGATATTTTTTAAGCAAAAAAAAAAAAAGATTATATTGAGATTTCTCTTTCAAACAAAAAATAACACCAGAGATTGCAAATGATTATGATCCACACAAAAAAGAAAAAAGAACAAAAAAGATATATATAAAGATACCGAAGAAAAAGAATCGGTAAATCTGTGATAAAGTCTTATTTATATAACTTATTGGTAGAGCTCATTTGTAAACCGTTTAGATGTAATCAAACGGCTGACATATTGCTTGTATATGATAGTTATAATACTAGCATAAACTAAAAAATTTAAAAATAACATATATAAAAGAAATGGGTAAAATACCCATTCTCTCCCTGGCCACCAACGACACTCTCCAGCCAACGAGCCAGCCCCCCCCTGCGAATGTTGACGAGCCCCCACCCCCTCGCACTCGAGCCCAGGCGACACCCCAACCCCCCCTCCCCCCCACCCCTGATGCCGACGAGCCCCAACTGAAGCCCCACCCCCCCCCCCCCCCCCCCCGACGCTGACAAGCTCCAACCCGAGCCCTCTTACCCCCTCGATGCCAACGAGCCCCCACCCCCCCGAAGCCAGATATGGTGGGTGTATGGGGAGAGGGGGCTCTTTAGCGTTTTCGCTGGCGCCGGGAGGGCCGCAAGTAGACTGGTTGAGAACCCTGTTTTTTTTTTTTTACATAATTTTTTTGAATTTCTATTTTTTTAGTATATAATATTATGAGTCAAGGTACATTATAGTTATCATATATAAGTAACATCTTAACTGTTCAATTAAATCGAGATAGTTTAAAAATGAATTACGCTGATATGATATATTAAAAGGACATATTGGCAGTTTTACCAAAAAATAAATTAATTAATTAAAGGAGGGCCTACTTTTTTGGTTGCAACGAGTACCTCAGCAAAGTCACTAAAAAATAAAAAAGGATTGACTCAGCAACCCTGTGCTGTGCCTAACCCAATTTTGAGTCAATCAGCGTATTCCCGATTTCTCCATATTCGTCCAAAACCTCTATATATACACACACACACACACATACATATTTGTTTCTCACTCACACACCCAATTGTCCTCCAAACAAGCCATTTAGTTTTCTTCTTTTCTCATCTTTTCCAACAACCTTCCTTTGTTATATATATCTGTCTGCGTGTGTGTGTATATATATATATATACACTATTTTGTAGCTGTAGTGATATTATATATATATATATATATATATATATATAACTGCAGGAAGAGGAGAAAGATGAGTGATATTAATAATAAAATTGAATGCATGGACAGCCTTGAGCTTCAAGAGAGAGTTAATTCAGTGTTTTTTGACGAATGTTCGGAGGAATATCCCGGTCGTTTTGATGATCAATCCGACGAATATGGTGATGATGATCATCATGATCCCGCCCACGACCCAGAAGAGAGGACCTTGTACTGGGAATCTCAACGTTCCCTTCTTCAGGTTTTTATCCTCTTTTTTATTTATTACTTTTGCTCTCTTTTATAAAAGTCCTACTTTTTTTTTTTTTTTTGAAAAAATAATTTCAAAAGGGAAGAAAAATGGCATTTCCTTTCTGGTTTTGATGTCTTTCTTTACTCGGAAATAAAAACGCTATAGTACTGGGTTTGAAATCCTGATTAATTTTCCAGAGAGTTATAATTTTCTTTAGAATTAATTTTTAGTCCTTAATTTAATTAATTAGATTTTTAAGGATAATTAGGATCATATTCAATTTTCTTGCTACAACTTTTTTGTTTTTTACGTTTTGGAGAATTACTTTTTATTTCTTTCCAAACTTAAAAAAAAAAAGTATATTTAGATATTAGTGTCAAAAATAAGGCCAACAATACATGATTTTTTTTTTTTGGTTGGTTGGTAATGGTTATTTTCCCCCGCTGGCATGCCTAGCGTCACAAGCTAAAATAACAGGTTTATATTTATGCCATTTGTTTCGTTGTTTGGCCAATATAATATTTGAGCTAGTGGACATAAATTTTTGTTTCTAAAGGAAAAAAGGCAGTTTTGTTGGCCTGCCTACTTTTAGGTACACAAACAAATATTTTCAATTGAAATGAATCTTGTAGTGAATTGAATGAAGTTTTTGTTTTTTTTTTTTTTAGAGAAATGAAAAGGATTAGCTTTATGCGATGCAAGTATCCTAATTAGCATCGCTACATATATAATTTAATGATTATTTCATATTAAAATGTGTGAATTTTAATAACTGTTTCTAAATTTAAAAGAAAAAAAGTATGGTATATAAGAAAATATGATCACATCAGTGATTTAGTTCATTTCATTTTCTAGTAAAACAAGACGTATTTATGATATGTTATATTTACAGGAGGTTTTGGAGCGATATAGCTCAACAGGATCGAAGTTAAGAATAGAGATTAGCCGAGCTATAGATACGGCGAGAGAGGCTGCGGGCTCTTCATGCCGTTGTGCAAAGCCAAAAACCGATGGCTGCAACCGCTGCTTGCGACGAACAGTTGTCAGTATGCTTTGCGACAAAGGAATCGATGCCCAGCTTTCTACATCCAAATGGAGGGACACCAAAAAGTTCCCACGAGGTAAATTAAGCACATGCCATTTTCCGATATATATTTTTCTTTTCTAGTACAAGTAAAAGCGTTACTTGAGGTTGTTAAGTTATATCATATTAGAGTTTTCTTATAATTGTGGCTCTAATGCAATTTAGTGAATTTTGTCAGGGTAAAATTTAGTGAAAATTTGATGGTTTCAAAATCAAATAATTTGTTAAAATCTCATAAAAATTTGACCGTTACCTGGCCATGTACCTTAATTGTTCCAAATGTACCACAATAATTCATGATAGAAGTGTCATTGCTTAATTTCCTAGTCTGTTGATGAAAATTCAGGTTCCCATGAATATATCGAAGTGATCGCTAGCACATCAAGTCGGAAGAAGCATATCCCATACATAGTGGAGGTTGAATTCCGAGACCAATTTGAGATTGCAAAGCCATGCGACGAGTATCGGAAAATCCTTAGCGAATTGCCGGAGTATTACATCGGCAAGCTTGAGAACCTTTACGCCATTGTGCGAATAGTGTGCAATGCAGCGAAGACGTCGATGAAGGAGAGGAAAATTCACATGGGTCCTTGGCGAAAGACCAGCTTCATGCTCATGAAATGGTCGGCTAATTCCGTAATTGATCAGAAGTTGAAGTTTACCGAATCCTCCGATAAGTTCATGCCACTTTCGCCCTCTAGACAACTGCATTCGCAGTTTTCCATTGCTCCTCCGGCTGTCATAGTTAAGTAAAAGTAGATTTTGTTCTGAGTAGTAGCAAATATTCAAAATTTTGGCTCTTTATAGCGTCCGGCTTGATGGAATTTTGTCATTAGAAGATCTACGGCGGTTTATGAAGAGAATATATTGGTAAACCACACTATATATATATATATATACTATATAGAGTGCATACAAAGCTTCTCTTCGGAATAATTTTTAGCTTTGTGTAACATATATAGTTCATATGCATGAGTGTTCTATCTCACTTTTTTTTTTTTTTTTTTTTTTCTGTTTGAATAAAGAAGTCTTCATTGGTTAAAAATCACTGCGTTCTCTAAATTCATAACCTGAGAATAATTTTGAAGCTTTGATGGAATTCTACCTTGATCTCCAATATATCATATGATTAAAATCCCCACCCTCTAGTCAAAGGAAAGAAAAAATAATCAGAAAAGAGGGGAATACACACACACACACACTCACAATTTCGAAATGCATGCCCACGGAACATTTAAGTGCCTTTGAACCAATCCATAAATAATCAAAGTAAATAACAGATTTATAGCTATTTGAAGATATTTAAAGTAAATAATATTAAATCACAAATTAATTATGTAAATAATTTATTTATTTATTATAAATATGTTATTTACCTTACAAATTTTTTATACAATTTATTTCAAATATTTTAAAATCTTATTATTTACTTTAATTATTTATGTAGAAATATAATATACCATAATTGCTTAAAAAAAATAAAAATAAAAAAGAGAGAATCCTATTTTTAAGTGCACGTATTGAAGAGGCTTGAAACCAACGGTATACATTGTTCAGCCAAAAGAAACCGGTAGGATATTTTTGGAAGATAACATTCAATCATTTTCACATATCTTTCAATCAGCTGTCGATTGCATATCGACGGCCCAAATCGAAAAGATCCCTTTTTTTAAAGTGAGACAGATAATCTTCTATTGAATGGAAAGAGACGTTTACTACTAAAAAAAAAAAATGGTGAATAGTTTACTACTAAAACAATTGCATCCTTATCGTTCTTGCTAATGGAGAGAAAAAGTCCTCAGTAGCTGATAATGAACCATCAAGACAATTCAATGAGAAAATATTTCTTTTCTAAGACAGAAAATCTGGAAAAACTATTATAGTCTAATCATGCAGATTTTCAAGTACTTCCTGATAGGAATATATATATATATATATATATATTTTTTAGATACACATTTGGACAATAATTTTGCTTTATGGTCCTGACCTTTCTTCTTTCCAACTACATCCTAATGATAATATTGGCGAAAAACTCGTACACTAAATCTACACATTACAGACATTATGTGTATATATATAGGACAAAATGGGAAAAATAACAAAAGAGGATATACAAAAACACTAGTAAAGATACAACAGTTAAAAACGAATCGTTTGGGGACAACATTGTGGAGGTGAGAAGAAACAAACCAAGCAACTGTGTGATTTCACAAGCTGAGAGGTTCAACTGAATTTGAGATTGTGATTGAACTTTCTCAGGTTTTGACGCCCTGGAAAGAAGACGATAGAATCCTAAAGAGCCCATCTGGGTTATCGGCATGTACCTGTTTAAAGCTTAGAATGAGAATTAGAAGGTCCCCCCCTTTTTTTTTTTTTGAATTACAGCAAAAGTAAATTTTTGACATAAATTGTTGGAACAAAATGGAGAATAGTATAGTTCTGGAATATGTAAGCGACGTACCCAATGACCAGCATCCTCGAGGACATGCATTTCAACGCCACCTCCCTCTTCGGCAGCAAGCTCCTCAGCAGCATGAATCCTCTGAAGATCTTCAAGGGCCCACCTGTGCAAGCTTCTTTCTGCTTTCAGAAAATTCACATGCACACCTCGAGGCACGTCTTCGACAACTTTCCTGGAACAATTACAAGAAACATGAACAAGCTAGCTCTAAATCTTTTCTTTCTTTCTTTCGTTTTAAATGTCTTCGAAATTTTCTGAGTGGGCTCAAGTTCGAAACTGAAGCTCCCACTTAATCTTACTATCTTTGAGAAGCATAAAATTCTAGGTTGTTTCACCGAGTAGGTGGCTCTGAAACAATGAACCCGACATCATGTGGGACCAAACCAAAAGCCTGACCCTCAACTAACCATCAATATTATTAGCTAGCTTTAGGCTCAGTATTACATGTTTGGAGAAAGCAGTGACAAATTGCCAAGTGATTTTTCCCTTGTAGAGAAAATTTTGGTGCAGAATAACCATACGGGACACTACAACGTGTATTTTTACCACATTTGACAACAATATATAGTACTTTATACTATTAAGCTGAAGTCATTACCATAAATTTGTCTCCTCGTAGGACTGATACATTTCGGAAATTCCTTTGAGATCAAACACCCATGAAAAGCTTGACGATGACGAAGTACTAGTTGGCCGAAGATTTGTAACCACCCACTACATGAATCCATAAATAGAACAATAGCACATAATTAGAAATAAAAATATATATTTAAAAAAAAACGGTTTATAATGATACTTAATTACTTTTTTTTTTTTTTTATAAGGAGATACTTAATTACTATAGAGTATGGACTACTACTACAAACAAAAACAACTTTTGACTACTTGTGTCCATATGGAAAATTGGTCAGTATCAGAAAGATCGCTTCCATATCCTCTAAAATTATTAACAACAGGGATGTAACAATATATTGTGAATATGAATTTATTAGTTGTAAACTGTTGTAACTAAAACACAACTGCGCCTTAAAAAAATTGAGCAGCCAGAATGCTATTATATTGACATAAAGCAGGCTTGATCTATAATCATAAGCTTCAGAGACCTTAAATAAAGATATTCCGGTATCGACAGTCATAACCAGCTTGCAGTTGTATCAACAGTCAGTAGCAAAGGCTTGTACGTTAAAATGTACCTGTGCCACATCTTTGGAAAACCCTTCTTGAAGTAGAGCATTAATGATTTCCCGTTTTGAGGAGACCTTCATTGAAGACGGAATACTAGAATTAAACATGTAGATAAAAAAATTAAAAAATTAAAAAAGGAGGAAAATACTTTAACCAGCTACGATAAACTACATCCAAAATGAAGCCAAAATAGCACAACAAAATAAGAAATAGAACCCCCCTAAATTTAAAAATAATAATAATAATAATAAAAAAGCGAGAAGGAAGAAGAAAGAAGAAAGAAGAAAGAAACAGAGAAACGAACTGTTGGTTGATGTTTGAAAGTATGATAATTGATGCAAGTAAGGGCGCAAGTACTTGGCAACAAATTTACTGAAGTAGAGAAACCAGAGGAAATTGCGTGTTCCATTACAGAACGGGTACAAATTGCCAAAAGAGAAGAGAACACAAAGGCAAGGTTTCAGCATATACTATGAAATCACCTCTTTTGGCAGTCTACTTAGAAAAGATATTAGCTCTGCTGGATGGTCATCCCCGTCTCCCCCAGGTCGAACTTTTCCAGGAGTCGCATCTAGAACCCAAACCTAAAAATTATTTACAGGACAGAAAGAACTTAGTCATCGACAGTTTGAACTTTTAAATTCAGAAAAACTTGTTTCTGTCATGATTCGAAAGCCTTGATGTAACGCAAGTTCATTTATAAACCTTCGTTAACCAGGTTGTCAAGTTGATGTTTTAAACTTTGCTCGATATAAAAAGACATTTATCTACGGGTGGTTTCGGAAACAAGGGCATCAACAACTCAAAAATTAATATTGAACACCCAAAACACAAATACATGCATGCATGTTTATGGGCACACGTGTAATGAACTTGCATAAAAATTCAGCAGCCAGATTATCTCAGGGCCAGAGTCAAATCCTTGTCAACAGTTTCAAACAGAAAGGAACTTACTCTGACTGGTCTTGCAAGAGGTTTAGCGGCTTGGTCCACCATGCTTAAAACAACTAAATACAAAATTGAAAGAAAATAGTGAGCACCAGTATCACCCAAAACACAAGCAATATTGCACTTTTTGCCGCTGTCAAGAAACAAGAATAAATTCATAAAGAAAAAAAATAATCTTACAATACCTTTTCCACCAAAACTGTGACCAACAAGAACACGAGGTGTTATTCTCAATTGCCGAACCTAGATCAAGGAAAGAAGAACAAATTTTATATCCTTCTCTTTTTGATAAGAGGAGAACTAAATAAAATGAGAGATAAACTGTAACTCCCATGTGCAACCTCCAATTATTTTCAAAATTTAAGGTGGCCGTGCTATCAGCTAGGATTGAGAAAATCAAGCAGCCATACATGAAGTAGACAAATGATGACAACTACAATGGTAAACAGTAAATATAACACTTACTAGCTTTAAGACATCAAGAGCAGTGGACGCAACAGTATGCGGGCCCCTCTTCGTCATTGAAGCTGAATCACCATGACAACGCAGATCTACTAAGAGAAACTGTGAAAAAAATGACCAAGAGAACACGTAAGACTCTCCAAGCATCAACACCAAAATGCTTTACGGAACTCTTTAAGCCCAGCAAGTCTGCAAGCTGAGGGTATGAATGTAACAAAACGAAATTTAAATAGGATACACACAAAAGATTATAGGTGAAACTAGTAATATTACTAATTTACTAGGGGGGAAGCTTGTTGAAGATACAACACAAAACATTCAGCAGAGATAAAGGATATAGCCATCCCTTTTTTGTTAAAAGGAAATTCAACAAACTCAATACCTTATGACCTTTGTACCAGAAAGAAATTCCATTTTAAATTGTTCTCAGTGTTGAAACTTTAAGATCAATTTGAGGATAACTTTTGAGAGCAAATACCTGCCATGTTGGGAACTCTTGAGCCAATCTCCGAGCAAAGGTTCCTAGAAAATATTAACAAGGATAACAAAAATAATGTAAGAGACTAATAAGTGTTTAAACCGAAATGAAGTTATTTCTATGTAACCAGCCAGCATGTTACTGTTGGAATTTCTAACTACAATCGTATGAGTTTCAGAAGGGTGAAGCACCTACCCCAGTTCTTTCTGCTCCCTAAAATGCCATGAAGAAAAACTGCTGTAGGTGGATCGGGCAACGATCTATCCGTTACAGAACTCCATCTAACCTACAGATGGAACTGTCTACACTCAGAGTTGCACCCATAGATGGACCTAAATTTTTACTTTTCATCAACCACTTATTCAGTTATATATTACCCTATTCAGCCATAACTTATCATGCTTTGTTATAATTGGTAATACAAAAGGTCAAATGAGAATTTTAGGAGATTTCTTAAATTTTTCTCATATTTATTTACTTGATCCTCAGCAATTCCATATCAATAAAGAGAAAGAGGAGGAAATACAAAGAACAACAACATCATTTTAGTGCTAAATTGTACCATAGTCTTAGCCTAATTTCATTCCAATTTTAGAGCTTGAAAACTATCAAACGCACCGCAAAGAAAAATCCTTTTTTGAGATGTAATCATCAAACAGAATTTAGACACACGAAATAGAGTGGGTATAGAGATTTAGTTCAGAATCTTCAGATAAATTGGAAACACAAAAATTTCAAAACCAAATGCAGAGGGGAAAGAGGAGATGAGACTCACAAGTGCCCCTTGAACAAGATCGTATGCCTGCAAAAGAAACACCACAAAGGTCAGTCAAATGACTCGAAACTTATCTAAGCTCAAACTATTCGCAAGCAATTTAAGCCACTAAAATCCGTTTACAAGTATTTCAGAAGACTTTGCCACATCTTTTGCAAGTGCAAGCCTCTCATCTACTAATGCCATACGAACACCTCGGTCTTTACCCGTCTTTCTTGAATGTCCCCGAGCTATCCAAGAGCTGCAACACGGATTGTTCTACAACAACAAAGAAGATGAAAAAGAGAATGAGAGAATGTTAAAACAAGTAACACTGATCCACATCTAATTCAAATACTAGTCGGTACATATTCAAACCATACTGATTTTACTATATCGCATTCAAACACAATTGTTTATCCCCAAATTCAGAGCCAAACAAGATAAGCAAGAAACTAATACGTGCCTCTTTCGCCTCGAATCGTATTCATATGTGCCATATATGGACTAACGTGAATACCTCAAACTGCTTTGTCGTTTCATGGCTCGTAAAAATAAGTGAGCAAATTGATAATCTTCAGGAAATTAATATAAAAGTATACGAGTACCCAACCAACAACACTTGTAAACAACATCCTAGGATACTACATTGTACCATATATATATATATATATATATATATATATATTTATGTTTTTTTAATCAATTATCACATCCACACACACATTTCTAAATTATAAAACAATACAACACGAAATCAATACACCCACACGTGATCAATTTCAAGATAAACAAATTCGTTTCGTCTAACAGCTTTAGGCAACGCAACATAACTTTTTAAAAATACTAATAAAGAGAAAAAGATGACTTTTTCTTTTTTAATAGTGGAAAGAAAGAACATTACCTGAAACGGCCATGAAACTCGGGAATTGGTTCGGAAATTCGACGAAAACTTCAATTTCTCAGTTTTGAAACAAACGGAGGAGCTACCACCGTGACCACACGCCGGGAGATTAGAAATCGTCGACATTTTTCACCCGATCGGAAGAACCAGAAGAAGAAGACGGTAGTACTAAAGACAAATACAGATCGCGATAATGGCGGAGAAAGATCCAATGGAGAGAGAAAGTTGGACGGCGGAGACACCAAGAGAGAGGCGGTGTCTCCAGGACCTCCCTTCCTTCTTAGGGGACCGAACTTGAAGACAAGTATGCGACTTTATGGCCGTCGCTCCCTCTCTCTCTCTCTCTCTCTCTCTCTTTTTATTTTGTTTTTAATTTTATTTAGGGAAGTTGGTGGGCCGTGGACGTGAAACACCACGCGACGCCTCCAAGGGTAATCTAGGAAATGACAAAACTACCATCCACTTTTGGTGCCACGTGACTGAACATGTGGCTGTCTGTCTGTCTATCCGTACACTTGCCAAATCCAACTGTACCACTTTATTACCTGTCTGTCACCAGTTCTGGGGTAAACTGGTAATTCCATAATTTTTAAGTATTTGAGCCCCTACCTGGGCTTGTGAAAATCTACTGGTTGGACTCTTGGGCTTTAATCCTTCTCTCTGTATCCACAATTCTCTCTCACTCTCTCTTTTTTTTTCTTTTTTTTTTTTTTGGGGAAATTTCCGTGTTTGCAAAAACCTTCTAAAACCCCTAAAACCTCAGCTGCAAAGCCCTTCAAACTTCGAAGGGGGCAGCGAGTCTGTCTGGAGACTGGAGCCAAAGCGCTTTTCTTCATCAATAACTCTGTTTGGTTGCCGAGAAAAAGCCTGAAGTAGCCAATTCACAGCAATCGTGAAAATCTTTGGTAAGCGCAGTTCTTTTTTCTAATTTCCAACCAATCTGTTTTGTTCCTGAATGCTGATTAACTTCGCTCAAAGTAAACAGAGTTTCATTTCCTTCCGTTCTAGCATATGAATGTGTATATTACCTGGTTTGATTTATTTCATATGCTCCAATTTGCTTTTTTGCTCTGAAAAATTCCTACTTTATTTATAAGGATGCATTTTGTTTGCTTATAACATGCCTAAAGAACGGAGAAGATTGAGTTTTCTGTGGGTTTTTAATTTATCGCGTAGAAGACAGAAATTCCATGTTTCTTTATTACTGTTATTATTATTTTTTGGTTCTCAGTTCCATTTCATGTTTGCGTTATGTTTACTTTTTTTCAGGAAAACTGTTTGCTTTGGCTTATTTAATCAGATGAACTAGCCCGATTTTTTTTATATATATAAAGAAAAGAAAAGGCAAAATTGAGTCAGCCACTAGTCAGATTTCCAAAGTCAGATGTTGCGGATTTGGGCAGCGCCATGCAGTCAGTTCATGTTTACCATGTTGTTACGTACAGCATATACATATATAGTATATGCCATCTTCTTCATCTCCTTTCAACCTGCGGGGTCTCTCTATATCCCAAATCCAGAAATTCATTCCTAAGAGATGGAAAGAAGAGAAATTTGATAAATCGTCCGCATCTGTATCGGAAAGGAAGACGGGTATTGATGGTTCTATGATAGATTCTCTTATTACCTCCATTAAGCACCTCACAAGCCAGGGCCATTTACCGAAAGCATTCAAAACTCTCTCTCTTGTCCAAAGACATGCCTCCGCTACCGGTTCTTATGACATTGTCTTACAACCTGTCTCGTGTCTTCTTGCATCTTGCATCAATCTTAAATCACTCGCACAGGGTAAACAGCTTCATGCATGCGTTATTGTGTTGGGGTTCGAACGGCACCCTGTTATGGTTCCAAAGTTGGTTAATTTTTATTCGAGTTTTAATCTCCTGGCTGATGCTCATGTTGTTACTGAGAATTCAAATATATTGCATCCTTTGCCTTGGAATTTGCTCGTATTTTCATATGTTAAGAATGGCCTTTTTGGCGAGGCTCTCTCCGCTTACAAACAAATGGTGAATAGGGGGATTAGACCAGATAATTTCACTTACCCAGCTGTGCTTAAGGCTTGTGGTGAGAAATTGGATTTAGCTTTTGGTAGAGAGGTGCACAAGTCCATTAAGAATAGGCCTTTGCCGTGGAGCTTGTTTGTGCATAATGCATTGGTCGCAATGTACGGGAAGTTTGGACTTTTGGATGTTGCACGTGACCTGTTTGACAAAATGCCTGAAAGGGATGCAATTTCTTGGAACACGATAATCTCTAGTTATGCCTTCAAGGGCAGATGGAAGGAAGCATTTGAGGTCTTTGAAAGCATGCGGGCAGAGGGTAGTGAAGTGAACATCATAACTTGGAACACCATTGCTGGTGGGTGCTTGCGCATTGGCAATTTCGTGCAGGCACTTGAGTTGCTTTCTCAAATGAGAGCTTGTGGTATTCAGTTGGACTCGGTGGGACTGATTATTGGTTTGGGTGCTTGTTCCCACATGGGAGTGATTAAGTTGGGGAAGGAAATTCACGGTTTTGCAGTTCGCACTGGCATTGATGAGTTTGACAATTTTAAGAATGCATTGATTACAATGTATTCCAGATGCGAAGACCTTAGACATGCATATACTATGTTTCAACTGGTAGAGGACAAGAATCTAATTACGTGGAACTCTATGCTTTCTGGTTATACCCGCATGGTTCGAGCTGAGGAGGCCTCTTTCTTTTTCAGAGAGATGTTGCTTTCTGGAATCGAGCCAAATTGCGTGACAATAGCCAGCATTCTTCCTCTTTGTGCTAGAGTAGCAAATCTTCAACATGGGAAGGAGTTCCACTGCTATATTATAAAACGAGAAGGCTTTGGGGATCATCTTCTATTGTGGAATGCAATTGTGGACATGTATGCAAGATCAGGCAAGGTTTTAGAAGCTAAAAGAGTATTCGATTCATTACCCAAGAGAGACGAAGTGACCTATACTTCCATGATTGCCGGATATGGAATGCAGGGAGAGGGTAAAGCTGCTCTTAAGTTATTTGAAGAGATGAACAGACTACAGATTAAACCAGACCATATAGCCATGGTCGCAGTCCTATCTGCTTGTAGCCATTCGGGTCTTCTAATCCAAGGGAAAATGCTCTTTGAGCAGATGTCGAGTGTGTATGGTATAAGTCCCCGTTTGGAGCACTATGCTTGCATGGTTGACCTTTTTGGGAGGGCCGGTCTGCTAAACACTGCAAAGAACACCATCACAAGGATGCCTTACAAGCCAACTCCTGCAATGTGGGCTACTCTGATTGGAGCCTGTCGAATCCACAGAAACTTGGAAATAGGGGAATGGGCGGCCGAGAACCTTTTGGAAATGAGGCCGAAACACTCAGGTTACTATGTGTTGATTTCCAATATGTATGCTGCCGCTGAGCGCTGGAACAAGCTAGCAAGGGTGAGAACATTCATGCGGGACTTGGGTGTGAGAAAGCCTCCTGGTTGTGCTTGGGTTGATGCGGGCAATGGTTTCTCCCCATTTCTGGTTAGTGACACATCAAATCCGCATGCGCACGACATTTACAGTCTGTTAAATGGCTTGACCGAGGTAATGAAAGATTATGGTTATGCTGCCTTGGAAGGTTTAGGTCCAGGTGAAGATGCTTTTGAGGAATAGAATATACAAAGGATTTTATATATACAAAACTAAGAATCACCAACATATTTCACATTATTAACCCCCTCCAACGTTATAGACCATTCTTGTATTGTAGCAATGAGATGTGTCAAATTATTTTTGTAAAAGCGTGCAGTGAAAAATGAAGGATATTCTTTGATAGAGGGACCAATTAATATTTACTTTAATTTGACCTTTAATAAATCTTAATGTCATTCTTTCAGTGTTTATCGGCTTCACAAGTTCATTATTAGGTGAATCAATGACCATAAGTTAGGCAATAAAACCTTTGGGTTTTAAGAATTCATGTCATCGAGGGTTATGGAATTCAACTCGTTTTTTGTTTTGATATAGTTATAATATAATGTTCGAAGATGTTGTTACTGCATTCTCATTATCTCAATTGAATTTCTGTAAGCTTTCTTAGATTTCCTCTTACTCAGTGTAGCTAAAAAAAATTTTTGTGAATCTCAATCCAAATTGAAAGGGGGGAAAAACATCATCCTAGCGTTAACATTGAATTGTGATTTGTACATTTGGGGCAATAGTGCAAAAGGACCACCTTTATTCTATGATCAAAATCAATCATTGTCTATGCATAACAGGGCATTTGGTCTAGTGGTATGATTCTCGCTTTGGGTGCGAGAGGTCCCGAGTTCGATTCTCGGAATGCCCCTTTTTAAATGGGCAGAAAAACAATTTTTTTTTTCCTGTGTAATTGAGAGCAAAGGGAATTGCATAACTAAAATTTACTTGTCTGGCCAATTCGAGGAATCAAGTTTATGCCCAACTCATCTTCATCTCTATAAATTCCCAATTTTTTGGTCTCTAAAATTTCAAAATTTGAATTAAACTCCACTATAAGTTCAATTCATTTACAAGGTAGGAAAAAAAAAAATCAAATGTACAAATAGAAAAATAAAGGTAAAAGATAGTGAAATTTGATTGATTTAACGTTTAAAAAAAAATCCCGACTCTGCTACTGGTGCCACGCAATGTAGACAATAGAAGCATAAAAAGTTGGAACAAAAATTGGTACAGGCTCATAGGAAGTATGGTGGGAGGTTTGATGAGGAATTATTATAAATATGTATATATATGCATGTATAGTTCTTCCGTTTACTTTATTTCTGTTAATTGATTTGATTAATACATCCTAACCATAAACATTTGGAGAGATTCCAGATTTTGGTTTGTGCTGGTGAAATTAAATCATATGCACAGACAGTTTACCTTCCAATTTTGTTTCCACATGCCTTTCATTCATAGCAGCTAAAAGTTTTTTGAAATTTTAAAGAACACATCGAATTGCGTGTCCAACTGCAGAAATTAACAGCTGTTGCAAAGTTGCAAACTTGACTGCCCTTTTCGCAGGCTTGAGATGGCCGAGAGACATTCTGGCCGGTGGTGGAGCTGGTCTTTCTTTTATTTTTTTATTTATTTATTTTTTCTTTTTTTGGGGTGCTAGACTGGCCGGTGGATTTGCATGGACAGGAAGACAATCTTTCATTGATTTCCAGGTAGATATTTTAGACCATTTGCATGTCGCATTTGTCAGCATATATATTGGTGGGAAGTTCCAACTTAAAAAAGGACACGTTTTCTAAATCATTGTTTGAAATATGAATGATTGATGATGATTCATTGATGAACAAAACTGCCAGCTAAGCTGTTTGAATTATGAATAATAATAAGCTTATGCCAAAGCTAAGCCTCTCACTCATGGATCTAGAGAGACTTATATATATTTGGTAAAACGATTTGAGTTGAAATTTTTAAGTTTGAATTGATTAACTTTTTAAAAATTAATTATAAATTTTGTTGACTTTTCAAAAAAAGATAAAAATTGAGATGAAAAAATACAGTTTAATTGAAGTTAAACTTGTTCTCCAAACATGGGCTTAGCTTTGGCATGAGCTTGTGCTTAAATTCAATAAACGTTCGGTTTGTCAAATATAAAAGTAAGTTCTTTTTTTTTTTTTGGTAAGTAAATTTATTTAAATATTTTACTATTTCACAACAATTAAACTTAAATTATCATTCAAATTTTTACTTTTTACAAATCCACACCGCACTCATTTTGTTACTTTTATACTTTTCAAATGTTTAGTTTAACAAAAACTATTCAAAACACACATTTAATTCAAATATGTACACAATTCAAAGTCTACATTTGAATGCAAATGTTTATGTATTTGATGTTAAGAATTGGATTGTAAAATTTGGATTTGAATTGATTGTGTGTTGATCGAGACGTTTGAATTACTGGAGTTAAAAAGTGTAAAAACTTAAAACGTGTTCGGAAAAAATATCAATATGGAACTTGTTTTATTCATCCCAAAATTTTATGCAATTTAAAAAAAATAATCTCATTTAAACTTGTCTATGTAAAGTTATGAACTTTTAAAATTTAAGTTACTAAATTATATAAAAAGTAAAACTGAAAGAAAAAGACAAAAATTAAATTATAATTGTAGAGCTTAGATTATAATATCAAACAAGTCCGGTTTGAGTAAGCATTTAAATGTAATCTACAATCAAAACAACCTATAAATAGATCCTATTAGACTAGTTTAAGAAGTAAAAAGGATTATATTGCAGTAAAAGATTTTTAAGTTCAGATGTCCAGAATCGAGTCCTATATTGCAGTAAAAGAAATAACACTACTAATTACTGAAAACACTTTCCTATAGAACAATGATATTAGTATAAGTTTGTCAGGTTTTTATCAACCCAGCCAGGCTTTCAATATTCGCCTCCTCATTATTGTAAATGATTAGATAGGCAAAGAGAGAACAACAAAATCTAAAGAAATACATGGCCCTTTTTTTTCCCCCCCGCTTTTCAACGTGATCGAGACACCATTCATTCAAAAAATACAAAAGAAAGCATAAAGTAGAAAAGCCAACATGACCGTTTCTTGCCAGATTCAACATTTTATTTACTTTATTGACAAAAGAAAAAAGAGAGCCAAAAAAATTTAAAAAAATAAAATTAAGAGTAATACTTTATTGATTTCCAATTTTTTATATAATAATTAACTTATATAGTCCTGAACTCTTGTAAAAATAATGGTTTAGTCTCTATTTTTTTTTTTTTAACCTAGATGAACCTAAACTCTTTTTTTTTTTTTTTTACCGTTATAGTCATGTCCGTCAAAATCCGTTAATTTCTAATAGAATGAGAGGGTATTTTAATAATTTACTAATAATTAATTTTAAAAAAATTAAAAAAATTAATCTCACTCTCCTCCAAGCCAAAGGCCTCACACACACACTCTCTCTCTCCTTCCTCGATCTCTCTCTCTCTTTCCTCTTAAAACCAAAGCAGCCCAGATCTGGGGTGAGGCAAGCTCGGCAGTAGGGGAGAAAACCATATCGAAGTGCTCGAGTGATGGTGAGGTGGGCAACAGGGGTCGAGGGGGACCCAGTTTGGTTCTTGGTTTTTAGCCGAGCTCGGCGAGGATGAAGACACGGGGGGTGGGGACAAATCGGTGATTCCGGGGGAGGGGGGTTAACGATGGCGAAGACGGAGGAGGGCAACTCCAATATGGGTTATGGTAGGGGAAGGGGTGGGGGCTCGCGGCGAATTGCGAACGGCGGCAAGAGGGGGGGCTAGATCGAGAGAGAGAGAGAAGGGAGGGGTGGGGGGCGAACGACGATGGGAGGGGGGCGGCGAAACCGAGAGAGGGAGTAGGGGGCAACCCAGTCAGGGTTAGGGGAGGGGGGGCAGATTGGGAGAGAAAGAGAATGAGGGGGTGAGCGAAAACAAAGAGAGAGAGGGGAGGGTGGAGGGACAGAGGGGGGAGGATATTTTAGTCATTTTAGTATAAAAATTAATCATTTTAGTAAGTTTTCGTTTGAAATTTAATGGATGTAGACGAAAAGAATCAAACCGTCACCTTTTTAGAGAGTTAAGGGTCAGCACGGTAAAAAAAAAAAAAACATGGATCAAAATGTCACCTCTTAAAGAGTTCAGGGACCATTTAGGACAACTACTTTTTTCCATATCGCTATCTACTTGTCCTTTTTGAATAGAAGAAACCTTGAATTAGGCCCTAAGAGCTACTTCCCCTTGTTTTTTTTGTGTTGCTTCAGCCACAAGTTTGGAAATTAAGGATATCTTAAATTACGTGCTTGTTTTATATCCATCAAAAATGAAGACATCCCACGATGGCCTACCTTTTCTAGAAGAGTAGATCATGACTAATCTCTACAAATGAAGTCACCCAATTACAATAAATATTATCATTTTGTATATATTACTTAACTTGATATTATTATAATGTGATCTGACAGTTTTAACAGCATTTTATAGGTAAGTTTCCTTAATCGTGTTTTAATTTAGCCCGGGAATGCACATCTGCTTACTTATTACAAACTAGTTTTAAAAATCAAAAGCACAATTATGACTAGTATTAGTGTCTTATTAGCATACTTTATTACTCTTTACGAGAACGGCTGTTAAGCTAGTAAAACCCAAATGATGTTTGTTAAGATTAGAGTTCCAATTTTTTTCCATCGACTTTGACGCCTTTTAGAAGAACTTTAGTCAAAGCTCGGAGAGATGTAACTTCTTTTGATAATCCTTGTCCCAAATGAACTTATTTCAAAAGCATATACATGTTTTGAATACTAATAAAAAAGTTAATTTCACTTAAAAGCTAATCGAAAACGGTTTAGCACTTTGATTTAGTAAACATGACAACTTTTTCAACTACAAACAGATCTCGAACGAGTTCTGCTTGAGAAGTGCGTCGTTGTCATAATGTGAAACATATAGAGCCTAGCTAGTTATTATCTTTTAGCACATGATTCTATTCTAAACTCCTATTTTAAACTTTATATATATGAAGAAATATTTATATCACTGCTCATCATTGAACACGCATTGTCTGAAATAATGCAAAGTTGGAAAACTTTGGCAATGAAGAAACAATGCGTTGGCTTTGGTCAGCTCATTAATTATTGCTTAAGGATTGAATTGAAAAATTTTGTGTACCTAAAGTATACGTGATTGATGAAACACGTTTAGTTATGATTCTCATCCAATATAGAAAAAGTGTCCATTTTATTGTCCTTTTGTATCCATCTCTCACGCAAAGGCTACATTGTAAATTAGAATTGAAGAATCATAGAATTCCACTTTTTTTAGTCCCATTAAAAAAGACTACAAAAGATAAGATTAACCGCTTTAATTTTAAAACTATGTCGTCTAAGATTCAAGCAAATAAGGTTTCATTAGTTTTGGGTTTTAATTCGAAGTAATACATGAGGATCTTCCGCTAAAAAAATGAATTTTAATCGAAGCATTTTCTCATAACACTTTTAGTCACAATATTTTTGTGTGACTAAATCTCATTTTAAGTCATATCATTGACTAATAAAACTTTTAGACTAAAAATCACGTGATTAAAAGTTTTAGTCACAATAAAAATTTGTGACTTATTGTCTTTTAATCACATTTCTTATGACTAAAAATGATATTTAGTCACACAAAAGTATAGTATCTAAAAATATCATAAAAATATTGTAACTAAAAGTTTCTTTTATTTATTATTATTATATTTAGTGGTCGATGATTGTAGAGTGAAGAATCACACAATGGATTCTAATGAAAATAACAATTAATAGCCAAATTTAAAAAGAACCCAAGATAGTTACATTAAGTACATGACATTGATCTCATCACGTAATTCTATTCAAAGAAGGCAAGACGACTAAATGGAATCTTCCTGCAGGTTGCATGGATGAGTAACCGGAAAAATGTGGGAAGGTTCTTACCAAAAGCCATAATTTCTCTTTTGTACCGTTTGATTTAAAACAAAATTAATTGTAATATGCTATTTGAGTAAGGTTATTGTATGTCTTTTTTATTTTCTTTTCTTTTTTTTCCCTGTTTATGTAAGTGCAACCTAAATGATATCAACCATTGAATTATTTAACATGTGAGATGATAGCTCTAACTTAAATATTTTTTTGTTTTTTTTAATCCAATGATTGATATATTGAAGCACGTACATCTATATAAAAAAGATATGTTATAGTTTTATGGACGTCTTCTTTTTGGGGGGGGGGGGGGGATTTTTACGATAAGTACGTTCAATTGTATATTATTGATCGGAATTGTTGTTTTAGCTGTTTGATTAATTTTTCAACGACTTGATTTACAAGTAAAACAATTATGTGTTACACGATACGTAGGTGGACACTCATATATTATATCGCTAAAAAAATTAGTCTAATGGCGGTTAAAAAAGAATTCCTAATGACATGCATGTAAAAGCTCTCTCTCTCTCTCTCTTCTTTTATTTATTTATTTTTTTTTTTTTTTTGGGTAAATCAAGTAAAAGCTCTCTTTTTTTAATCAAAAGGAGGTGCATTCTAGTATTCTATATAACATTAGTTTTTGCCATTGGTTTGGTAGAGTGTGACCCACAAAGAGGGCTTTTCTTTTCTTTCCTTTTCTTTACTCTTTCTTTCTTTTGGGAAAACAAGTCAGCAACAGCAATTAATGGGTTTCCAAACTCGCACTACCGGCTTCTTCCTTAGGCATGATATTTTTAGTTAAAGGCCTTCTTTGTAGGGAGGTGGGAATATGCTGCGAAGCAACCCATTTCATGTTCTACGTTGCTCTCTGTTTACTTGCTGTTTTCACAACGTCAACATGCCCTTAATCTCGATTAGAAGTCTTTAGTTTTTCGGTGTTTACAACGGCTTTTTATCTAACAAATGCAATTTTGCGCGAAAAGGACATAACCATGACTACAATTGACTTGCATTAACATAAATTTATGTGACATATGTGTTATGCAAAATAAACATAAGAATTATATATAATATTTTCTATAATCGTAATTTAAAAAAAACAGAATCTAAAGTTGGGTAACGTTTTGCTCTCTGCTAGCTTTCGGAGCGTCGGTTTAAGCACCCAATGGCTTGTACCAAATCTCATTAGTAGTTAATAGAAAATGAGAGAAAAGCAAAGCTCACGGAGCCATGGAGGGATATTTGGTTTACAATATACAAATACAAACAACGATCAGTGGCGGGTTGTATCATGCAACCTCTGCAGGCTGCAGTAGCTTCCTCCCATCGACCTATACACGTTCAAGCCTGCCAATTTGATCTGTATAATTATAGTTTGGAGTCGAGAGTGAGTCGGATTGTGAAATAGGATCGGGCTCCACTAACATTCCATTCCCTCCCTTGTTTTCGATTATATGAAATCGGGTTGTGGCGAGTTTTTTTTTTTTTTTTTACCCTTTGGCCATTTTTTTAATTCTTTTATAATTTAAATAGGATATTTAAAATACGCTAGGGAGATTCACTCTACAGAGTGTATGGGTTTGAATTATCACATTTTATCATATTTTTATACATTGCGCTTTTTAATTTTGATATCACTACGATACCTAGGTAGAAGCCCCTATGCAGTGGCAGAGTCATAATCAAATTGCCAGTCAAATTTTGAGATTTTAATTTTTACATAATTTTTTTTTTGGTAGTATACAGTTATGCGCACATTTTATAAAGAACTTTCTATTATGCACACATTCAATTATTGTAATATATGTAAATGATTATGTGTTTTCTTTAAAAAATTATTTTCAAAACTATAGCGCTCTTACTAAAAACATTTTTTTTGCTCCCTGCTGCCCCTATGTGTATTTTTTCATAGTCTCATGTTCTTGAGAGAAAACAGGCAGTAGAGCAAACACAGGTCCAATAGTCAGGAAAACATACGAGGCCTTCTCTATGGTCCTTAAAGATTGAGTTGCTGTACTAATATGGATGTGTAACATAAAGATGACGTTTTTTCAAGTAAAAACATCTTCGAAAAGATAGTAATGATAACACTTTTTTTTTTTTTTTTTTTCTTTTTTCCGGTACGGGGCTTATCTATTTCACTTAAAAATAAATAAATGAAATTATTCTCAGGTTTCAAATTTTAAAACTCTTACTCAAACTTCTTTCGGCTACCTGTTGAGTTAGCATCAGCATGATGGATAGACTACAACATATTATCACATGTCATGTAAGGCCTAGAAAGCTCCTAACATATAATACATTTGTTTTTTTTCAAACTCAATACATGTGTTTGATGTACAGGTTGAAAATAAATTTTTTACATTAAAAATTGAATTGAATTGAATATGTGAGGTTTTTAAACTGTCGAAATTAAAAAATGAAAAACTTGAAATGGGTTTAAAAAAAAATGTATATTATTATAAAGTTTATTTTATTCGTCTCGAAATTCTATGTTATTTTTTAAAAGAAAAATTCATCATATTTAAACTTGTATATACAAAATTATGGATTTTTAAAATTTAAATTACAAAAAATATAAATAGTAAAACTGATATTGATTTTAAAAAAAATAAATTTAAATTTTTAAATTTAAATTTAATAAAACCTTCACACCAAATATATATGTTATATCAAATGATATAATCAGTGAAATTATCACAATAATCACAATATGCGGTACACATTTTTAAAAAAGAAGGTAAGAAAATGAATTTAGATATACAAATATGCACATATCAAATTTTGATCTGTCAATCACTTTCAGTGACAGCACCGTTTTGATATATATATATATATATATATATATGCACACACACATATACAACCGAGTATCGTGGAGTGATTTATCGGTGTCTAAGCTCGGTGCGGTCATCCAGATCTCTCTCATTATCCAGAGATTGATTACTTGATGGTAACCAAGAGCAAGCAAGTGTTTTAATTACTTCTCTTCTTTGTTTGGTTAAGCTAGCCCTAGTCTCGCCCTTGTAGGCCGGTTTGTAGGTTACGTTTTTCCCTTCTTTTTTTTTTTCCTTCTTCTTCTTCTGTTTATTTATTTACTCAGAGGTCTGCTTTTGGAGCAACAAAGTAGCCATTAAAAGCTTGGAAAGAGAGGCCAAAAGTCTCCAGTTTCAGCAAATTTTCTCATTTTCTGTGAATGTTTTTCAATTGGGTTGAAAGCTATGAGAAAATCTGAAACAAATCAAGTTATGAAGAGGTTCAGTAGCTCAGATTCTTTGGGTGCTTTGATCTCCAGTTGCCCACAAAAAGGTAATAAATATAATAAAATATGTCTCATGAATTCTTATATATATATATATATATCATATGTATATATTCACTTTTTTTTTTTCCGGATCGGCATACAGATTCAGAGGAGAAGTATATAACAGAGAGTAACAGAGGTTACAGCAAGGAATTCCAGGCCATGTTGGAAAGTTTAGAGCAAGAAGACTGCGGAGAAGAATCAACAGGAAAGAAACGACGGTTAAGCTCGGATCAAGTGAAGGCTTTGGAGAAATATTTCGAGGTCGAAAACAAGCTAGAGCCAGAGAGAAAAGCTAAATTGGCTGACGAACTAGGCCTCCAACCAAGACAAGTTGCCATTTGGTTCCAAAACCGCCGAGCCCGTTGGAAGACTAAGCAATTGGAGAAAGATTTCACCCTCCTTAAAGCTAATTATGATGCTCTTAAACTTAGCTTCGAAAATCTCCAGCAACAAAATGAATCTCTCTCTAAACAGGTACGTAGTAAAAAATATATATATTTATATATATCTATGTATATATGTTTGGACTGAGGAATATGAGTATTGCAGGTAAGAGAGTTGAAAGACAGAGCGAGCAGAGAGAGTACAGAGAGTAGTGAATCGGTGAAAGAAGAAGAAGAGTCGCCAGTTTCGGATCACACAAAGAACAGAACTGATCAGAAAGCAGGGGTTGAAGTTGAAGAGTACGGAGTTCTGAAGCCGAAATTATCGGACGGGTCGTCGGACAGCGATTCCAATGTCGATGTTGCGGCGGGAGAAGATCTCGGAGAATTGAAATTCTCGCTCGGGATAAACGGGCCTTCGGCGTCTTCCTCTTCGAGTGCATTTTTGGCGAATTGGATTCAGATATCGGATTCGTCTAGAGCTAATTACCCGGTTAAGATGTGCCAACCTCAGTTGATGAGAGTGGAAGATCAGTATATGAATCTGTTTAGCTCAGAGGATCAGTCTTGCAATAATTTCTTTTCGGTTGATCAAGCTCCAACTCTCTATTGGTACTTACCTGAGCAGTGAAATCGTTTAGGATTTAAAAAAAAAAAAAAAAAAAAAAAACTTATTAATGAATAAAATTTTGTGTCTTGGAAAATTTATGGGTGTTGCTTTGGATTAATGTTCAATATAAGTACAAACGTGTGTGTACTTCGTTAATAATAATAACAATAATGATAATGTTGGAATGGTACTGTGGATCGTGTTAATGAATGTTGAGGTGAGGAAAAGTTGTGTTGAATTGATGATATTATGATGAAATCAAATCAAGTACACAATCATTACGGTACAATTGTGTTTGGCTGCACGGTGGGATGGGTCGTGCATGCAATTTTTGAAACTGTTTGTTTGTTGTGCATGGAAAATCCATGTAAAAGCGGGTAATTTTGACTAATGGCTCCCTCTAAAAATGTGTTCCTTAGAAGAGAAAACTGGAAAGGATTAGAGGCGTTGAATGATTAGTCAAACGATTTTGATATTCGTGATTATTTAAGGAGAGAAAAGATGAAGAAATGATTTAGAATAGGGACTTAAAAATAAATAGATGCAAAATATTTTTCTTATGTACGTGATCTATTCCTTCTTGTTTTCTGTTATTTGTATCAAACAACACATCATGAATTTTGAAGGCAGTGCAATATTTTTGGGTTTTGCTTATGAGTCTTCTTTTTCTTATTTTACAAATCTCAACTCTATAAGATATAAAAATACACGTGAATAGTGTGTGTAATATATATATATATATATATATATATATATATCAAAACTCTCTATATGTCATTCGAATTGAAAAAGAACTCGAGAGGTCTGTGTCAAACAAGGGGGAGCCAGTTGGCCCCCTTTCTTTTACGTTCTCTCTCTCTCTCTTTCTTTTTTTCTCTCTCTCTCTCTCTCTCTCATTTTGAGGTTTCTGATGGGCGCCTATCAAGCCCATGTGGTTGGTGAAAAAGTACGGACTGAAAAGTAGCTACCAGATTTAATTGCAAACCTACAGGCCCCCATATCATACCAGTAAGCAGTGACACCCCCTAAAAACTCACTTCCTCAAGTGGAGATTGAAAGGATGACGTAAAATGACAAATTAATCTAATAAATTGTTAAAACTTATATATATATATATATATATACACGCTAATGTAAATTTATGGTCTGAAAGAGGAAATTGGGACAAAGGTAAATTAAGAGAGAGAAAAAAGGGTTATAAAAATAATTAATTGAAGGGTAGATCTGGGAGCAATCTACAGTAGAAAAGCAGTATTTTGCCCTTTTGGCGAGAGCTTGTAGACTTAATGGAGTGAAAGAATCAAAAGAGTAGGTTTTGAAGTTATGGAGGTGGAAATGACACGAGTCATTTTCGACTTTTGGTTTTCCCACTTTAGGGTGAGAAAGAAACAGACGAAAAAGCTGCTGTGACTTTCAGCCCCCCCTCTCACTCCATGTCTCGATCAATGTCAGAAATGTGGGTCCCACAATTCGTCACCCATCTTTGACTGTTATTGCTATATGGAATCTAGCTAGCCTCTCTTCTCTCTTCTCTCTTCTCTCTTCTCTCTGCCATTGCCACTTCCTTTCACAGTTTTCACCGACCTTTACCTTTCTGCATTCCCCAGTAAAATATTACCGAGACCAGACAAACCAAACATTTATACTTTACCCGGACACCCCAAAATCAGACCATTTAATCCAATGACTAGGCCCCCGTTTAGGGAGGATGAATGAGGTTGGAATTTTAGACTCTATGTTGATTCAAAATTGAGTTAGAGTTTTAAAAATATGGGTTTGGTTATAAATGAATTGTTTGGAGTGAAAAAAATATAAAAATTTGATATGTATTCGGGAAAAAAGTAATTATATGAATTAAAATTTGAGATTTTAAGAGATATTTGAAAATATAAATAGTGAAATTGTGCTTATTTTTAAAGAAAAAAATAAAAAATAAAAAAAATGAAAAAATTAGTCTAGAGATGTCTCCCAAATGGCCTCTAAAATAAGAGTACCTACATATATAACAAGAGTAAATAACATGTATTAATAATATATAACTAATCAATAAAACTCTCTTCTAAAAATTTAAACATTATAAACTTTTTCATTTGATGAATAATTTTCATTGAATCTAATATTCATAAACATATACGGCTGGTTGGAAATACCTTTGCCAAGAAAGGGTAGTTCCGTGTGAGTCCACAACACCAATTGTAACTATACATCTTGTAAGTTTGTGTGCATTCCTCTTATGTGGAAGCACAATTCTCTCTTCTCTTGGTTAGGATGGTTTTGAAATATGAATTTGCATTTAAGGAGAGATTCTACCACCGTATAATTCGGTTGGACTCCCTTAATTAGTATCATTCAATAAAATTAGGTATCACAAAGATAATACACGTAACGGACCACTTACATTTGTTTGTAGTTAGTAAGGGGCTCAACTCATGTCCTATATAGTATGTAGTTTTTTAATTTCTATGTTTATGAGGTTAACCCCCCCTTATAGTTTCATTTAATCAAAGGAATATTGAGTACTCATATCCTAATCCCATCAGTTGTATTGTAGTATTGGCTACTATTCCCAAGTGCTAACTAATAATATTATTCTTCTACCAAAAAAACCAATAATATTATTCTTCTTATTAATTCATTTTTACGACTTGTGATGTTATATTTGTAGTTTAAGTCATCTACAAGGAAAATGGCCACAGGAGATCTCATGACAAGGTTGAAAAGAGAGATGAAAGAAGTAGTGTTTTCATCTCGGAGGCAGAATCAGAGTCAAGACTAGATATATATGATGATCCCATCATACATCTCACATTATCTGATAAGTCGGTATGTTTAACATTTTTCTATTAATTACAAGAACATGGACCGACAAAAACTTTATGTTTAAATCAACATGTAATTTTCAATAGGAAGACTTACACACACAACGTGGTTTGAAGTGACTAGATTTTATCAATTGTCACTCTAAATATTATCCATGAAGCTTTGGGAATCGGAAGAGACCATAATATAATATACCCCTAACTTGTTATTTCTTGATTGCACAAGGGCTTTTCTTTTTGGGTTAGATCTGAATGAAACTTCAAACTTTGCCATCAAATTTTGTTGCTCTAGAAATGGAAGATCCCCAGCTACGAAATTGAGTGTAAGAAGAGAGAGTTTGTGGGAGGAGGCTTTGATGCTGACCAAACAACACAATTGCTTATCTTTGGTCTCATTCTTTGGAAGATAAGGATTTTGATTGTTTGGATGTGGGGTTTAACTTTGAGAACGAAAGTTAATATAAGTTTTTCCTTTTTTTTTTTTTTTTTTTTTTTTTTTTTTTTTTTTTTTGTTTATTTGCAAATTTTGTTCCATTGGAGTGACGAGAACTTTTTATGGCCGTAAATTTCATGTGCACATTATTCATATGCAAATTTAACAAACATCTTTTGGAAAATTTCTACGACTCAAGAAAAAATGAAGTTACGCCAATTTTTTGGCAAATTTTTTAAACTAAAGTTTGGGTCCACAGGCTATCACGTCTGTCCCCCAAGTTGATAGTCGCTTTTTTGGTGAAAGATAATATAAAGAACGACTACACTATATTGACACATTTCATGACTGTTCTTATCTACTCAAGGTGTTCATTGATTGATCTAATAAAAAATAGAGAAATTATAACATGTTGCATTATCTTATTTGTGACATTGATATAGAGCAAAAAATAAAATATTAAAATATCTAACAATACTAAGAATTCACATCATTGTAATATAGTTACGTAATTATGTTGTAAAAAACATGAATATCATTATACGAATAACTATATAATTATGCTATTTTCAAAACATAAAAGAATTGCTACATTTGAATTCTATTCTTATAAAACATTGCTATGCTATAGTGTAATGTTCTCTACCTCCTTATTGGGTCATATTCACACCCAACTCTGCGTGTAGAGGCCCAGGCCTCAATTGGATCATAAGCTGGACTGGGCCAAGTGCCAACTGGGCCTCCGAATGCACAAGCCAGATTTTTGTGGCAGGAGAAACAACAGAACCCCGCTTAAACCTTTCGCGGTCATTTTACTTCGAAGTTTGAATAGTGGTCCCCGTGGCAAATCTTGAAACTTGTAAATTTGCAAGTGGATAAATTATTTATTTGATCTCTAACCTCTTAATATTATGCAACTTTAGTCCCTGAATTTTTTTTTGTAGCTAAAATGCCCCTAAATGTTTAAAATGTTGCTACAATAGTCATTTCCGATAATTTTTGAACGAAATTTGTTAGTAATTTGATCCAAAAATGGTGTTAACTTCAGATTCGGTTAAAAAAATTAACGAAAAAGACTACTGTAGCAACATTTTTAATAGTTTATAATCATTCCAGCTTCAAAAAGGAATGCCCCTAAACTATGAAAATGTTGCTATAATGGTCATTTTTGTTAATTTTTAAACTGAATTTGTTAGTAATTTAGTCAAAAAGTAATATAAACTAACGGATTCCTTCTAAAAATTAATGTCAAGGACTAGTGTAGCAACATTTTAAAAGTTTAGATGCATTCCAGTTACCAAAAAAAGCTTATGGACTAAAGTTGCACAAAATTAAAAATTTAAAGACCAACCTAGCAATTTACCCTTATCAATTTTTGTCAAAGTGCATACCCTAAAAAATAAAAATGAAAAAAAAAATAAAAAAAAGAAGAAGAAGAACAGAAAATTACCTAAAAACTGCCTTTTTTTTTTCAATAATTGACCAACATGAGACAAATTCCCGATTATTGACCAACATAACACAAATTTTAATTAATTTTAGTTTAATTTTGTGTCATATTGGTTTATTGGTAATTTTTTGTGTCATGTTGATGCAATGATCTTTAAATTTGTATCATTTAGGTGTTTTCCAAAAAAAAAAATAAAGTTAAAAGGTTACGTTAAGAAACAAAATCCATAAGAAAGTTTTTTTTTTTTAAATCTGGGATGTTGTTTATTGCTCGCTCGATCAGTGTCATTTGATGCACCAATTAATACTTGTCGTTTTTATGTTCTCTTTCAAATTGCTCAGAATGCGTTATTTGTTTTTATTTATATTTTTCTGATAGTTTTCCGTTGCTTTTTCGAAGAAAAATATGTTTTGGAGTAATATGTTAGGGTTCGGAGCAAATTATGAGAATACGTAACTTTCTTTCGTTCGAAACGAGCCCCCAAGAGATTACTTTACGACAAGGGACAACAAAACACAAGCATGTTGAATCTGGTTTCAAGTGATGATGAACTCAACTTCGAACATTTGGGTGAGGCTAGCTATAAATAATGATTTTGTACAAGCTGTTATCTTCGCTTGTCTGTTTATCTCTTGATATAAATGTTGCCCGAATCTGATATACACCGGTGATCGGATTGCCATTTATGTTACCTGCTTGCAGAACTACTCATGGAATGTTCTTTCTCATTCCAAAAGTTCAAGTTTCTTGTCAATATAAAGAATTTGGAGAATTACGTGGAAAAGTATTTTTTTAACAAAAAACAGTCCAGAACACATCAGATTAGATTAAAAAATAATCTCCATATAATATTTACTACTAAAAACAATGATAATTTAGTAGAAATTGAGGAAGATTTAACCATTTATAATTGTGTCTTATCGATAGGATATACATATGATTCTTTTACCGTGACATAGATTTCTTGAAGACACTTTTGTTTTGATCTGCTAATTACGACCCTTTAAATTCCTACCGAACAACTGGCTACATTAATTGTTAAGAAATCTTTACAGGTAGATATGTTGTGAGGAAAGAAAAGTTACCAAACTACGTAGTCCCTTGAGTGATTTCATGTATCCCTCTCTCTCTCTCTCTCTCTCTTTTTTGCCACTGAGTACGTAATAGGAGAAAAGGAAGAGGGGAGGGTATTGAGATCTAACCCTTTTATTTTTTTTACTAGGGGAACTAATTCTTCGGTAGGGATGAAAAAAATACCCTACATAGTAAATAATTTTTGGCTATCAAATCTTCATTAAGTTCGGTTAAATTTCATATATTTATTTTTAATTTAATATGATTATGATGAGATTTAACAGCTAAAAGTTACAATAAAATACATTGTTGCACTAGTATTATCATGCTTCCGTGTTTACTGAAAATTTTCGAGTTTTCAAGATCCATGACTATACAGCACGCAATCCAAACCTTGTGAACGCTTTTACGAACAATATGTGTATAGAAGGCTCTGCTGTTCACGTTCTTTGTATTTTTCTGCAGCTTAAATCGTACGTATCTGACTGTCCAAGAAAATATTGAATACTACTGAAACAGCCGAATCTGCTAAATAAGAAAACGGAGTGGTCTTATTTGATCGTTTTCATCATTGTAAAGGGTTTGAAATTATGATTTTAGGCATTTCTTAGACGGCTTCGTGGTTCCTTGTTTTTGTAGACTTTCTCATGCGACTGAGGCAGTCAATTTAGAATTGGTGAGAGAAAGAAAGAAGAAGAGGCCAAAAGAGATATTCAAAGTGCAGTGTCTCTACGTATTATTAACGTTGATCAAGTTTACATTGTTGGTGACTACTTCTTACATGCAAATGTATGAGGTTTTAGGTTTTTTATTTGGCATGGCACAAAGTGTAATATATATATATATATATATATATGCGTGTGAAAGATTTTTAGACAAATATAATATTTAATAAGGTGGTTACTTTGATTGTTCCACTCGATAATGTTTTAGGTTTGAACTCGAGATACAAATATGGCTCGCCTTTGACTTGTGGTTTGGCCTGGTCTTTAAGGATACAACCGAGTTAAGATTCCCTCTAGGCTTACATTAACCGAACCAGACAGCCTGTTTTTTTTCATCTTTAGTTTGGATGAGCGTAGAAATGCCTTTTATCATAAAAGAATAACAAAAGTTACATATCACCTTTGATTCTTATAAAAGTATTCCTTTCTTCTTGGAAAAAGAAAAAGAAAAAGCAAAGGGGGATTCTGTTGGAGAGGATCTCTTATATTTTCTAAATTAATTACGTTGAATCTATAATGTGAATAGGATTCTTTCTCAATGTGATTTTTTCAACTCGAATTTGTGGAAAAACTTTATTAAATTAAAGAGTGTCTAGCTGCGAGATATGAATAGGAGATCTTGAACTTGAGTCCATGTGAGAGCTTTGATGACAAGTGAGAAGGGAAATTAAGGTGGGGCTTTCCCTCTTACGAGCTGGAATTGGAAAGACTTCTGCAATCCCAAATCACACTGTCAGAAAATTGTGTTTTTTCCGCGTTATTAAATAATTATAAAAAAAAATTCTCTAAAAAATAAATAATGAATAATAAAAGTCAGTGCCACAGGTGAGTAGATCAAGAGTGGTTGGTTTCACCAAACTTAGATGGTCATATGCCTTCCATTTTGAAGATCTGATACTCCGACTTATCACACAACATGTTCCCCCAGTTGTTCTTGGCCCACCTTTTGGAATTTATAGCATTCCCATCTTCTCTCTCTCCCTCTCTCTCTCTTCTTTCTTCCTTTCTCGGACCTTTCCCACCGCAATGAGCTAGAGATATCGTCTTTACCCGTTTCTAGGGTAAGAATTGTCTTTTTTTCTTTTTCTTTTTTTTTTTTTTTTAAACTATTGATACATAACTATACTTTTACATGTTAGATTAACTTTTCAAAAATTTTATCTAAAAGTGTTCATGTTAAAATTTTTCGACATTCGAAACAAATAGTCATTTATAAACCAGACCATTGAAAAGTTTATTTATAATAAGCTAAAACTATGGTTCTTACTTGTAGCGAAAGTAATATTTCTTATATACCTAACATTAAAATCACCTCTAGATAATAAACTATAAATGAATTGATAGAATCAAATAAAGGTTTATTGATTCAAAACATATAATATTTTCTCCAAACCCTACTAAAAAGCTCTCATTATTCTTTTTTTTTTTTTTTTTTTTTAATATATGGATATATCAATTACGCTGCGTTCCCACTTGTATGGAAGTCAGATCTGATACTAAAGCTTTTCAGATGAGACGTTAGCCTTTTAAGCTTTTTAAGCGTTTTCTCAATTTTGAGTGCGGTTTTATATAACTTTCGGTTCAAGTTTTCTTGTATTTCTTTTTTCCCCTAAAGATGAAAAAAATAAAAATAAAAATAAAAATTAAATGAAGATAAAGCTGGCGACTAGTTCTTATGGTTTTTAGATAAATTTTTAGGTAGACGTATAAACGAAAGCGACTTTATTAAGGACTTGTAAAGACTGTTAAATAACTATACTAATTCAAATTGGCTACAGTCATATATATACATATATATATATATATATTTTCCAGCAACATCAAAACGATGTGGTCTTAATAAACTTTTCCAAAAGGTATTACATGTTCCAATTCCATTCTTCGATTATCATATTAAAAATAATGCAACTCTTTTTCCGCACGCTACGTTTTGTCAAATAATCATCATTTGAATTTGTTTATTTACTTTCAAAATTTATGTACCATAACGGTCAATTATCAAAAAAGAAAAAGATGACCGGTCAATTTCTATTCTAATATGAATGTTCCGGGAAAACGAAAAGCAAGTGTGCGATCAAAATGACTTGAGTTCATTACTTTTTTTCGCCCTTTTTATTCGATAACTTAGATAACTTAGATAGACGATTCAAATTCTATACCTTAATATTATTTAAAATAATAAGGATGTGATTATATTTTACTAAATTAATTAAGTTGTAATCACCAGAGGATTTGTTGTTTTGGCACAGAGTTCGTTTTCATTTTTTTCATGATGGGTTATTAAGGAGTTCATATCTGTTATCAATTTTCTTGTTCTATTACTTATAATTCTAATTAAATTTTGACTTTAAGTATTTTAAATTAATATTTAGCTTCTATTTATGTTGTCCATTCATTAAATTTAGATGAGATATAAATAAATTATATCCACAATATGGCCGACTAGCTATGCGTGCGAACAAAGGAGGAGGTGCTGAGTTTGGCCAATAAAATATTAATAACATAAACAATTTATTTTAATGAAAAAAAAGACACAGTAAATTATACCAAACCGACATACTCATGTCATGTAGTAGATTCGCGGGTTTCTTTTTCTTAACTCTAAATAAAAAATTAAAAAAAAAAGGTTTTTATAGCAAAAAAATAAAAAATAAAAAATAAAAAATTAAATATTAAATATTAAATAATGGGAGAGGCTGTGGTAGAGCCTCTCCCTATGACTCTATCGGTAGAGTCAGTTTTTTAACCGTTCGATTTAAATCGAACGGTTGATATATAAGGGATGTACCATATTATCATACACCTTACCTCATTTAAATTTTTTTACCTAAAATCTTCTCAGTCGCCGGCGACATTTCCGTCGCCGGCGCCGAAGGCGGCAACCCACCCCGACGCCGGCGACTCACTCCCAACTCCGGCGACCCACCCCCGGCCCCCACCTCCGGTCGCCGGCCGTCCGGCGACTCTTCCCCTTTCTCTCTCTTCCCTCTCTCTCTTCCCCTTTCTCTCTCTTCTCCTCTCTCCTGCGGCCGCCCACGGCCGGCCCCCCCCCACCGCCGGCCCCAGCCCCGGCCGCCACCACCCAGCCCCGGCCGCCGGCGACCCCACCCCTCTCTCTCTCTTCCCCTTTCTCTCTCTTCTCTTCTCTCTCTCTCTTCCCCTTTCTCTCTCTTCTCCACGCGACCCCCAGCACCGGGCCCACCCACCCAGCTCGGGCCCCAGCCCGCGCCCCGCCCCACCACCGGCGCCCAGCCCCGGGCCGCACCCCCACTCCCCCCTCTCTCTCTTCCCCTTTCTCTCTCTTCTCTTCTCTCTCTCCTCCCCTTTTCTCTCTCTTTCCCTCTCTCTCTTCCCACTTTCGTCGGGGGTGGCTGGGGTTTGCCGGGCCTGGGTGGGGGTGGGCTTGGGTGGGGGGCGAACGGGGCTGGCCGGAGGTGGGCCGGGGCCGGGGGTGGGGGTTCGCGGGAGACGAAGAGATGCGAAAGGGGAAGAAGTAGGCGAGAGAGAGAAGAGAAGAGAGAGAAAGGGTCGGGTCGCCGGCGGCCGGAGAGAGGAGAGAGGAGAAGAGAGAGAAAGGGGAAGAATGAGAGAAGAGAAGAGAGAAAAAGAGGAAGAGAGAGGGGGGTGGCCGGCGGCCGGCCGGCGGTGGGGGCGCCGGAGGTTGGTCGCCACCGGAGAGAGAGAAGAGAAGAGGGAGAAAATCGCCGACGGCAGGTGGCCGGACGGCGGCCGGAGGTGGTCGCCGGCGTCGGTCGCCGACGGCGGGAAGATCACCGGCAACGGAGAAGACTTTGGGTGGGAAGGATTATGTAAGACAAGGTATATGATAATATGATACACCATCAACATTTGAACCGTCCGATTAAATCTTAACGGTCCAAAAAGTGACTCTACCGTAAGTTGTGGTAGAGCCCCTTTTTACAGATTTATCCTTAAATAATAAAAGGTTTCTCTACATTCCCGATCACCTCACACTAGTAATCGGACGTGGTTTCAACATTATATATTGTAGTACTTGCAAAGACGTCCTTCGCTTTTTTTTTCCTCGCTTCCTTTTACTCTCAAAAGTCCAACAAGATTTTCCACGCCGCCCCTAGATATGTTCATTTCCAGTACTAATAGATGGATAGTTTTTTAACGCCTATTTTTAAAATGATCAAGTTTTCATTTTATTTTATTAAGAAAACAATATAGAATCATTAATATGCTGATTTACCAACATTATTAACCGATAAAAACACATATTAATACATGATTGATCATTAACAATAAAATCATTTCTTAAATTTAATAAAGTTTAGTCATTAGTTAAAAATATACTAAAAATAGTTATTTCCCCACATGCCCCCTTTTTTTGTGATTAGGCTCTATTTGGATTATATGTCCATTTTTAAAAAGAAAAATTTTATTATTTTAGATAAGAAAGTCTTTTCATTTTAAGAATAAAATGATGTTTGGATGTGTAAAAAAGTTTCTTTTGTTAACAAAAAATTGTTTCAAATGAGAAAAAATAATAATGAGAATAATGTATTGTGAGAAGATTTAAAAAAAATTTCTTTTCTTTTTACTAAAGGATATTGTATAAAATAAATTTAAAAATGAGATAGCTTTTATTTTTCAAAATGAGAAAATGATGGAAAAAATGTGACATATACTTTTTTGTAAATTTTTTTTATTTTTTAAAATTAGATAATTTTTATTTTTTAAAATGAGAGAACGATGAAAAAAAAAATAAAGTGACAAATATTGTTTTTTATAAAAAATTTTTAATTTTAGAAATTGGATAAATGGAAGGCAATATTTTGTTATGGGTTGAAAAGCTCCTAAGTTTTAAATTTTTAATACTGATTTACACTTGGCAAGTAGCAAAAGGCATCACAGCAACCGACTCCAAATCCAAAGACAGGGTCCCACAAGCCCCTAGTATCCATCTCAGCCGTACAGTCACATTCCTGAAATTCCTATTATATTCCTATATATACATTTTCCTACCATCTCCAGCCAGCCAGCCAGCGAGCCAACCAGCCAACCAACCTTTCTCTATCCCTTTTTTTTTTTTTTTTTTTTTTTTTTTTTTGTCCTTTCTCTATTTCCACAAATCAAACCACACCCAAAATTCTAACACTGAATAATAAATAACCCGTCAAAAGGAGACCATTTTTAACTTTTTAAGAAAACCCACAGAAGCTCCCAAGGAACCATCACGGAAACTCCCACTTACTCCCAAACCCTCTCTCTCTCTCTCTCTCTCTCTCTCTCTCTCTCTTTCTCTCTCTATATATTCTTCACAACCAAACTCACGCAAACTGATGCAATTGCCACACAACATCTCCTTCTTCTACCCCACAAAATGGCAGCCATTCTCAGAAAACATTCCAAAGACCACCACCACCGGCCACCGTCCAAGCCCGTCGACGGCCGTTGCAAGAAGCACCCTAAGCACCGCCAATCGCCTGGCGTCTGCTCGCTCTGCTTGACAGAGAAGCTCTCTCAGCTCATGACCAAACCGACCACTTCCCGGAGAACAAATTCCACCACGACGGCCGGCTCTTCCGGTTCCTCCACGTCGTCGTCTCTGTCGTCGTATTACTCGTCCTCCTCCGACTCCTCAGCTTGCTCGTCTCCCATGCAGCAATATCGCTGCCATCGCTATCGTAACTATAATAATTTTAATATTGGTCGTGAAGGAAGAGTTGCTTCTAATTCGACGTCGGCCTTCTTGTTCAGCGGCGGCAACAATGTGCTTAAAAAGAGCCGATCGCTCGCTTTCGGTCATAGATCGACAAGAAGGACTGATTCTGAGGATGATGATCAGAAAAGGAAAACTGGGTTTTTGTCCAGGTTGCTTATTCCTCAAGGGAATAATAATAAGAGGACGACGAAGGCTCAACGGACTTTCATGCACTCTAGAACTGTGAGAGAGAGAGTGCATTGATGATCACGATCGTCGTCAAAGTTTATTATTGGAGCAGTCTTTTTTTTCTTTTTTTTCCTTTCTGGTTAATTAGGTTTAGATATATATTTTATGCAAACGAATTACAAAGATGGAAGAAATTTGTGTGTAAATATACAATTTTTTTGTGTATTAATTATGTTTTTGATTTAAAGATCTCGTGATATCCAATGATTCAGATGTTGGTTCTCATCTTTGTAATCGAAGAAATTATACAAAGGGAGATAAATATTGAATTCTAGGTTTGATTCTATTATACATATAGTTCAATATATGTGCATATGAATAAATGTTCTGTAATTGAGATTGAAGAAAGTTGTTAATCTTTGTCTTAGGTGTACTTATAAGACAAAAGAATCGGTATTAACGAGGAACAGCAAAGAAACAATCTGGCATGACTTGGCCGTTAATTAGTCCTCATATTATTTATTATATATTTTTTCTGGTGGAATATTTATTACATATTTTTTTTCGAATTGAGTTAGAGTTCTCATTGATTAATAATGTTATTTCGCAGATAATACCCGAAAGTAATTAATCTCCACCCACGAAATTTCGTTACTTTAGAAAAATCAATAGTCAGTCCACACAAGGAATTTGGGGTTGATTTTACTATTGCGCGCGCGCATATATATATATATATATATATATATTTATTTATTTATTTTAATCACTCACATGGATGAATGTATTAGAAAAGGAGGGTGACTCATTTTTTAGCCTATTTTTCCGTCCACTCATGTTCAAATTCCGTATAATTCTTGTAAGACTCCACTCTAATTTTGACTGCAGTGGAATTGGGGCATATCTCTTTCTTACCATACCTAGGGAAGTTGATCTCACCTATGGGATTGAAATTGGAGCAATAATAGAGCACCACCAGAGTTTTTTTTTCAAAAAAAAAAAAAAAACATATAAATATAAATAATTTAATCATAAAATCAAGAATTTACGAAAAGCATAATATAGACCAAGTAAAACCATGTACACAATGTCAAGGAGGGTCGTATCCCATATTTCGGGGTAGTTTCCTGGTATGTCATGTTGTGGGCTGTAAGGTTGGAACTCTAAATGTGAAGATGGCCTGAGAAAATTGGAAATTTGACAATTCCATATTTGTGAGTAGTCGTGACAGGTGGGATATATAATTCCTCTCCAATCAAAATTCTTGGCAACTTCCTCCCCCTTAATTACGACTTCAAAGTCGTCAAGACTAAATTGTATACAAGGAAAGAGACGTGATAAAGTTTTTCAATGTTTTTACCTGTTCACAACATTGACACTCTTACATTTGAATAGTTTTATCGTTATTATAAGAAAGCGTCTATTGAAATCTCTCGACCTACTTTTTTTTTTATTAACTTTCTTAAATTATCCATTACTTAAAATTTAAATATCCATTTTCACTTATTGCACCCCTCTTATTATTCTACAATAATTCCTACAATATAATTATATTTTTAATCATTTTTGCACCCACCATCCAACAAATAACCTCATTTTTTTTAAACAATCCTTTTCTCCCATTTACTGTTTTTCTTATTTTTCGATTTCTTTTTCTTTTTCTTTTTTTTTTTTTTAAGAAATTCAATGATTTTTTTTTTTGAAAGAAGATTTCATAAAACTAATAAAATGACAGTTTTATAATTATTTTTTATGTTGTTTTAATGCTGTAGATATATATACATATATATATATATATAGAAATATTATTGTTGTATATAGGTATTGTAAGCTATTGCTCGTAATTTTAATTTCTTGTGAAAATAGTTGCTATAAAAAATAGTTGTTTGAGAAAAGATAAAATTACAATACATAAGAAGAATTATTTTATTGGTGAGTACAAAAAAAATGAAGAGTAGAATTAAATTGAATGGATTTTTTTTTAATAATAACATGGACGTAATAAGTAATAATGAACATCTAAATTTTTAATTGGCGGATAATTTAAGAAAGAGGTGGAGAAAGTAGATAGAGGGGTGTCAATAGATGTCCCTTATTATAATTATTTTTATTTTTGCCTTCAAGGTATAATTGTTTTTACTTATTTATGTGTCAGGTTTATAGAAATCGTCATTCTGATATTTATATTCATTGACCAATTCAATTTAAAAAAAAGGATAAATTACACTTTTTCTCACTAAATTTTAGGCCTTCAATTTGTAACACTCTTTCCCACTAAACTTTGAAAAAATTTGTAAATTTTCCACTTCAGTTAAATTTTTAACAAAAAAAATACACATTACACTCCTTAGAAGCATGAGTTGGGGGTATCAAATAGAAAATCATGAAGTGACACACATAAACAACATTCCTAGCACCCGTTATTCTTATTAAATGTGAAATTATAAAGACAACTTATAAGAGAGAGGTATGAGGAAAAAAAATGATAATCAACCCTAAACATTTACTCTTTTAACCTAATTATAAGGGTAATTTTGTAATTTCACATTTAATATCCACAACTCATGTCTTCTATATGGTGTCATGTGCATTTTTTTTTTGTCACAAATTTAATTGGGGAGGAAATTCGTAAACTTTTTCAAAGTTTAGAAGAAAATAATATTACAAATTGAAATTCATAGATATATTGTGACAAGGCCTAAAGTTTAGAGGAAAACGTATAGTTTATCCAAGAAAAAAATCATTGCGTTTTTTTTCTTTACCCTCTCCAATTAAGTTCTTAGAATTTGTACAGATATAGATTTAGACCAATACAATATTTTAATATGTAAATTATGATAAAGATAGCTTATCTTAAGAAAACTCTAACTTTCAAAGGTATGAGCTCCTGAACACTGACCCGGCACCTTCAATATGAAATCGATATTTTATTTTTTCTTCGGATGTGATTAGTACTCATCTGACTCATTTCTTCCCTCTTTTGCATAAGCAAAAAAGACATGCAAGTAAAGTACCTTTCAAATTTTCTACCAAAAAAAAAAAAAAGTCCCTCATCAATTTCCTAGGAATAATTAAATGCACAACATATTCTTTCTTATTGATAAGATTTAGTGCATAGCATATATTCTGATGTGGAATTAGGAAGTAACACCCTAGCTAACTTCTCCACCATTATGATCATCTGATGGACCAAATTATAAAGTGGGGGTTTTTTTTTAATTATTTTTTTTACTTTTTTAATTCTCAAACAATTTTCCTATTTCCGCTTCTCTTGCAATATCAGTGGTCTGGAATAAAGTCGGATCATATATATATATATATATATATATATATAGTTTTTTTTTTTGAAAGTGATCCTATATATATTTGATAAGATCTAGCTAGTTCCATTATCATTCCTAATATACGTTGAATACATATTAAAGATCAATATTGGATGAGGGAGGGAAGATATATGTAAATTATTTATATATACCATATATTTAATGTACACACATGTATATATTAAAGGGATTTAAATATTTATTTCTAAATGATATCACCCTTGTGTCGAATTGTTAAATGGATATTTATATGTATATGTATATATAGGAGAAGTATTCATTCATTGTTAGTTTCCCACTCTAAAATAATGAGTAGAGTACTGTCTTATTTATTAATATGTATTAGAAACAAAAGAAGATCAGTAGTCGCAACATGTTAATTTGCAGTATAAGATACAGATTTTGTCTGTTGTTCCTCATTCAAGTCCTGTCATGTTAGGAATTATTTGTTATTTAGTAGTTAGTACTTTATCACATCTTCTATTCTTATACAATATGTGAAGATCATTAATTCTTTCCAAAAATTCTGGCCTGCTTCAATATCCAAAATATTCATTAAGATAATTCCTACGTCTTCTTTTGTTCCTGCGGTCAGCTAGTCTTTGGTCTTTGCATTAAACGAGCTTTTGATAGAATTAATCCTCAAAAGCTCATTCATGAAAAGAGAGAGGTTCAGTAAATTCAACTTCTAATACTGAATTATCCACTTCCACATCACATACAGATTGGGAGAAAGTGAGTATGAAGATAAAACTGTTAGTCCATCTTTTTTTTTTTTTTTTTTTTGTTCTTGTTCGGACCAGTGTAAGCAACAGCTTGACAGACGCATATTTTGGACATACCCGTGGCTCGTTTAGCCCAAATTGTTGGTCTAACTTTTTCTTGGAATACGGGCTAGCCCACTTTGTTTTTTTCTACCCTGCTCTACAAGTCAACAGTGAGAGATCTTCAAAGAGAAACATTATAGAGATCACTATTGGAAATTTAACCAAAAAAGTATAAATATAAATAATATATATATATATATATATATGTAGAGAGAGAGAACTCTTCCACTGAAAGAAAATAGAACCATACATCAGCGCATGATTATCTGATTATATATATTATATAACACACACACGTGTGTGTGTATATATATATATATATATGAAGAGTCCATATCGTTGATGTCATAACTTGATCTAATAGAATTTTCATCACGTCATGTACACATCTTTTTTTTTTTTTTTTTTTTTTTTTTTTAAGGTAGTCATGTACACATCTTAGTGGATCTGATTTAAAAATCAACTCAAAAACAAAAACAAAAAAAACAAAAAAAAAAAAGTTATAATCTTCATGTAATTGTAAGATCTTTGGTCTAATGACATGGGAAGGGAATTGGGAGGGTTACGGTTAGATCTCATATAACTATTTTTATTTATTAAATTGTATGTGTTTTAAAATATTTTAAGAAAAAAGCTTTAAAAAATTTATTTTCTGGCCACTATGTAAGTTGAAATCTTTTTTTTTTTTTTTTGTGTCTGAAAATATGTTAATAGATAAAGAATAACGGTGGTGTTTCTAAATAAATAAATAAATAAAAATTAGAAACACGAGAGGGAGAGAAAACCAAAACCAGCAATAGTGGACGATCATTATAAAATGTCCATCACAATAGGAAAATGACTCCCACATTAAACCCCATAGAAAACGGGCCGTGTCGCTCGTACCCAAATCTTTTTTGACCTCTTGTTTTCTTTCTTTCTTTTTTTTTTTTTTCCTCCCCACTTTTTTTTTTGGTTGATAATTCCCACTTTTTTAATTTATCAAACTAATTAGCATGCTTTTAGGGGTAGGTGAGCTAATTTTTATTTCTTCCACCTTTCATGTTAAACCACCACCATAAATTGCAGCAAATAAGAACAAAAAAGTCTTGGCGTAGCATTTATGTTTTGTGGTTGTAATAATGAACTTGTTTAACGCGAAATCATTTCTACAACGACCAGCCGCTTTGAAACCAACAACTCCAAACTCGTATGCAAAGTTGACTAGAAGTCTTGTGATCCCTTGTTTTTATATCACCAATTCCTAACCATATTGAAGGTGGAAAAAAAAAAAAAACAAAAAAAAAAAAAACAAGTTTGCCCAAATCACTATTTGGTGTGTAAGTTTGAGTTAAGATTTGTAAGTTTAAATAGTAAATTTTTTTGAATTTTTTTGAATTTTCAGAAAAGACAAACAACTTTTTGGGAAAAAAACAAAAAACATAATGAAAAAAGTACAGTTTAGTTTAAACAGAGCTTGTTGCCAAACAAAGCCTAAATTCTATAGTGCCAAAGTTGAAAATGATTCCACTTCCTGAGTTGGGTTAGTGCCTATAGACTCTACTTACACTTGGTGTTCTCTCATCAATATTGATTATTATTAAAAATGAAAATGGGCTGAGATTGTGACTTGCACGTATGTTGGTCTTTCAAGTTCCCAAGCTTTGGCACGCTTTGCAACTTGTTCATCTTGCAATTAGGATGATGTGGATGAAAAGGTAGTTGATAAAAACAACTTTCTTGGTTTTTACTCTCACGACATTCACAAACCTCATAAACCAGTTTTAGCACCACATAAAATACCAATCTTGTTCATTTTGCAATTAGCTAGGATGACGTGGATGAAAAGATAGTTGATATTATAAATTTCTTGGTTTTTATTCTCACAACATTCATATCCCTCGTTGACTAGTTTTGAAATCTTATATATTCTAATGTCTGACACCCTACATAGTTGATCAATGATGTATAATATATATTAAGATCATTGATCGGACCTATATATATTTATATATATATATATATATATATATGTCTTTGTGAATACTAAGTGTGAACATTAACTAGGTGTTGCCATCAGATTTTTATATGCGATTGTACACATTAATGACAGAAAATATGGGTGTTGCTCATGAGCTTCCGGTCTGGAACTTTGCGTTGAGAAAAAGTTGAGCTGGACGGTCCGTTTGTTGTGGCGAGATTATATGCAAGAGTGAATGGAAATTTTATAAAGTGAAATAAAATCGACTTTCATACTTTCATTTATTGTCCCCAAAAGTTCAACTTTTAAAATTTTCTCGGGAAAACAAGATTGAAACAAAATGTGAATATGCTATATATAGTTCATCATCATGTCGTCATGAAGAGGAAAAATGTCCAAGTAACATCCAATTGGGCAAACATGAAATCATGGTGAACTATAAGGAAGTGTCACTTGTCAATAACTTAATAAATTCGCAAGCTAAGGGCATGTTTGGTGGAACCACTCAACCCATTCAACTTAAACTTTTTTTTTTTTGTCATTTTTCCAAAAAATTTCTGTCTTTTTCTCAAAAAGTTTTTTGTTTTTTCTGAAAATTTAAAAAAATTTACTATTGAAACTTAGAAATCCCAACTCAAACTACTCCACCAAACTCCCTTTAAATAAAGTGCAATTACAATTATAAATCTTTTTCCTCTCACTTGTTTTGGACTAAGTTAACTGATAAAAGGGGAAAAATATGAATATAAACTCTAGATTCGATATCTGAAATGTTTTCATTTCTATTTATTAAATTCCGAAATTTTACTCAAAGGGCTTAAGAATGCAAATCTATTTTCTTTTTTATTCCACCAATTCGCACAAAAGATCCAGACTTTTCCAGCTACAAAATATCACAGTACTACCAGACGGATAACTTTTTGCACTCCGAAAACGATTCATTTAATGCATACAAAATAAATAAAGATGCCAAAAAGAAAGAAAAGTAAGCAAATAAAGTTTTTTCGGTTCCTATTGTTTTGGTGGTACCAGCAAAACAATAGTTGGAAACCTTAAATCAATCATCTTCATGGGGCCTGTAATTTGCGCCTTTTTTTTTTTTTTTTTTGTTTCTCAAATACATGGACATATATAAGTATATATATATAGTACACATATTTTACACATATAAGTATGTATATATAATTTGAATCGACTCCGAACTTGTTTTGCCTGTGACTTGTGGACTCGGAATATTATTAATGTCAAGTCTTTGATTTGATTTGTGGGTTCGATTTTTTTTTTTTTTTTTTGTGTGAATAAAGGATCTAGGGGTGGTTATGTCAATTTCAGGTTTTCAGCCTCACAGGCAGAAATCCCTCTCTCTAAGTATGACAGGAAGACGGGTTCTTTACATTAGTTTCTCTCAGTCGGCCATCTGGGGTACCCTGCTATCACCAAACCAATGTTTCAACAGCCGAAGCTGGAGCAAGGCTTAAGGGGAGGCAACAGGAGTTAAACCCGAATGGACGAAGGGAAAAAGTTAGCAAAGTCACCCATCCTTACCAACCCATCCACCCCTGTGGGTTTGATTGGACCTAAAACCATTGGCTTTATTAGCTTGTAAGGGCTTTGTTTCCAAGACGATAATGGTGTTGTTTGAATTCTACGTATGTATACAGTGGCATTAATTAGCCAGTAATATAATTTGTTCATACATTTATACGGCGTATATATATATACACGGCTGGACTTCAAAGTAAGGAAGCAAGAATTTGAATTATTGTGTAAAGCCGAATAAAATAATATAAATCAAGTTTTAATATTATTATGTTAGATTGTGAATTTGTTTCATTAAGTTATATTATGGTACTTATATAAGGATTGCGCACAATCTTCTCATTAGCTGGTTTTTAAAAATGAGTTTTACCTATATTTATTTGACATGATATCATGATCATTTTGAAGCCGATGGTGGATTTGAATCCCAACTCATCTGCATGACACGTTTGACATGAAAAAGTATGTTAGATTGTGAATTTGTCCCACATCGTTAAGTTATTAAGCTATTGTGATGTTTATATGTGGATTGAATACTCTTTTTCTTTTACTTTTAGGGATAACTTTTATGCAATATTATTTAACATATTCCACTTATGACTTCACTCATTCTTATTCTTTAAAAAAGTTTGGCATGCCGCATGCATATTCGGTATATTATACAATAGTCAATAGGAATGGTGAGATTGGCCGTGACTTCTCGTCCAATAATAGGATAGAAAAATGTTAGTTATCAATAATGGTTACCATAACTATTTTTTTTAATTAGTTAAATTAACAATAAGATTGTATTAGATAAGTTCTATATTATAATTGGTGTCTCAAAAATTGATAGATAATTTTGTAATTAACTAAAAAATGTGAATTCGGTATATTATATAATAGTCAATAGGAATGGTGAGATTGGCCATGACTTCCCGTCCAATAGGATAGAAAAATGTTAGTCATCAATAATGGTTACCTTATTTTTTTTAACTAGTTAAATTAACAATGGGATTGTAATACTTAGGTTCTATAGTACGGTCGGTGTCTCAAAATTGATACATAATTTTTGTAATTAACTAAAAAATGTGAATTCGGTATATTATACAATAGTCAATGGCAAAGGTGAGGTTGGCCATGACTTCTCGTCCAATAAGATATATAAAAATGTTAGTTATCAATAATGTGGTTACTATAACTTTTTTTTTTAACCAGTTAAATTAGCAATAGGATTGTAATACTTAGGTTCTATATAATGGTCGGTGTCTCAAAATTGATAGATAATTTTTGTAATTAACTAAAAAAATGTGAATTCGGTACATTACACAATAGTGCCCTGACTTCTCATCCAATAGGATAAAAAAACAATGTTAGTTATCAATAATGGTGACCATAACTTTTTTTTTTTTAATTAACTATCTAAATAATCAATAAGATTTTATTTATTATTAGGTTCTATATTAAAATCGGTGTCTCAAAATTGATAGATAATTTTGTAATCAACTAAAAAATGTGAAGTAATAATTAGTCGTCGTAATATGTTTAACATTGTTCAAGAAGATTAGGGGCCCTAAGATTAGTTGTTATTTGTCAAGAAAAGAGAGATATTATAGGTGTTGTCAAATCTCTTAAACTTTTCGTACCAACATGAAATGGAAATCTATGAGACATAACAAGACGTATTGTCGTATTCTCTGTGCCATTTCCTTTAACGGTTCAAAATAACGTATCATCCATTTTCACCCCAACTAATTCTATCACACTTGAAATTAGATTATGCTGCCCTTGGTATTTATGGATGATGGTCTAACGATTAACGACTATAATTATTAGAAGACTGTTTCACTTTTCTTTTTTTTTTTTTTCTTTTTTTTAATAAGAGGAGACTATTTCAGATATGGAATAGCCAAAAGAATAAAGCTTTACTCCCAAGCTAAATATAAATAAAAGTATGCTATTAAAAAGAAAAAAAGAAAACTATTGGGACTAATAACTTTAAAAAATAAAGGTTTACTCCTAAACTAAATATAAATTAAAGAATGATATTAAAAAAACTGTTGGGACTAATAATTTAGTATTATAGGAGAATACAAAACATTATAACGTTTTATGTATTATTTATATTAATGGACCATGGTCACGTGATTTGGATGATTAATATGCACCAATAGTTTTTAACAAATGCACGATCTTTTAGGTACAAAATAATTAATGTAGACACACACGTCCAAAGTCTCCAACAAGAACTAAGATATTAACCCATGTTGTTTGGATCCATGCCGGTGAGGAGATTTCCTACTTAATTCCTACTCCTTAGTGAAGTAGAATCGTTTGGAATATAAATAATAATAAAGTATAATCTCTTTTATTTTTTTTATGCCAGACTTATGAGTGGTTATCATTTTAGTCCTTAACATTCAAAGCATCTCAAACTAGGCCCCATATTGATAATTATCACCTTGAAGTCCTTCCATCAAGGATATATATATATATATATATATATATATATATTAAAAATAGATGAAAAATATACACGTAATAGTCAAGTAACAATTTATAATAGTGTCACATGTCATTTTTTCTTCTACTTTTTAACAGATATTCGATAGAAAGTAAGTGTAAGATATGTTAAACATCAGTATCAAAATGAGCTTCACCTTAAGTTCGAGGACTAAATCGGGATTAACCTAATAAGAAAGATTAACCAAGATCTATCTATACGTTCTTCTATAAATATATACTGATATTCATCAGTATTCAAATGAAAAACAATATTGTGGTTGCTACCTATTATAGCTAAGTAGAAGATTAGTCAACATTATGACCCGAAAATTGAATAAACATAAACCCACATGCTAAGATTATCTTGTCCGAGGTCTTACCTTCCACATGTGATGAGAGTTATTATTATTATTATTATTTAATTTTAATGTTGTTGGTACATGAAGTGATTTACGCATGGTTTGGCTTGCTATTTGCCCTGCAACTCCATGTGCCCCTTTTGCCTTTTGGGTTCTTTTCTTGATAAGATTTATTTCCCCTAAATAGTTGGTGCAAAAATCTGAACCACACCATGGCCTCTTTAACTATTAAATAATTGAAATTTTTACGGTATGATATCTTATTTTTTACACTATTAATAGAAGTTATATTTTAACCGTTAGTTGTAGTGTGCGAAATAGAACTGTCCTAAAATATGTTAGACCGTACAATGGCTTAGTAAACACATTAGTTCTTGTCAGAATTGCAAAATAGGAAGTCCTATTACAAAAATTTCCTACATAATTATGCTTAACCAAACTAACTTGTAAGCAGCTTCTGCCACGTGGCATGCATAATTAATTGATTAAAGTGCTCACTCAATTGCTAAACTAAAAATTTTGGTTTTTCTTGTTAATTATTGTCTTGAAAATAATTGGACAGCTGGTGTGAAGATGCCACGTGTATATATATGTATAGCTTTGAATGATTTGGGATGCCTTGCATACAGATCACGTCAAAAGGTCGTGTTTTTGTGAAAAGAACCAAACATAAGAATAAAGACAGCCGGAGGATAATTGAGAAAAGGGAAAAAAAAAAATATATATATATATATATATATCTATATAATAAAATAAAATGAAATGAAAACCAAAATTGAGAGGCAGTCAGACGATAACCAAAAGTGTTGTTATCCCGTGTTATCTTTATTTAAAGCTTGGTCAAAGCTTTTTTTAGCTGTTTAATTTCCTTTATGAGCCATTTTTTTTTTATACTCAAAAAGTGCAAGTTTAATCGCGTAAGTCAATCACATAAATTTATTAATTCAAGAATTAAGTGCGAGCTTTAAATAATCGATTTCATATCTAATGTTATAGACGTAGAAAAACGATACTCTTTCATTGTTATATCACTATCACATGTTATACATGTTATATATACTTGTTATATATGGTTTTATTTACGCTGCTTATTTTCTTCTTTCCTTTCTCTGGAACCACGACTTTTCAAAGGGATACGGTTCACCATTTTTTTTTTTTTTATTAAGTGAGCCTAAAAAACATTCCTGCTCTTAGGCAAAAATTGCTTTGTCACGACATTTTTTGTCGCGTGTTGCGTTGGCAAGAAATAGAAGTGTATGTGACCTTTTCATTTTCGCCAACTTTGCTGTGCAAATCTCATCTTTTGTAACGGGGGCATGGTTTTTCTTCTACTTGATTATCTTTTTTTTTTTTTTTTTTAATAAAGAGATTACTTGATTATCTTGTTGAGAGTACACAGAAAAGAAAAAAGAAAAAGAAAAAAAGTACTGCAAAACATAATTTATTTTTTTACTAGAAATTGAAAATAAAAAACAGAATGTCTCTTGCCCGTATGAAGATTTCTATGTTCGGGTATAAATCCATCAAAATCCTCTTAAATCATCATTAATATTTTTTAACTTTTAGGTTGCGAGTTGCAAACAAATTTTAAGTGTAAAAAAAAAAAAAAAAAAAAAGAAAAGAAAGAAAGAAAGAGCATCAGAGCAGCGTGAACCGTGAAGGGTCACAGTCTAGCGTTCAAATACAGTGTACTTTCCAACTCTTACTATTTTTGTCTACACCTTAAAAACGTGATATATGAATTATGAGCTTCTCTCTCATAGTACATTGTGCTATATAACAACATTGTCGATATATGCATACATGTATACATATATACGTATGTGATTATAAAAACCGACTTGGTTTACTATTAAAAATAATAATAATAATTGAGAACTTGGTTTGGGGTGTCACGAGAAGTGCTTGCCATTCAAAGCTAAAGAAAAAAGAAACAAAAAAACAAAAACAGACTTGTACTTTTTCTACTTTCCTACAAGTTGTTGTTATTTTGTTTTGTTTTGTTTTTTTTTTTTGTTATTTTGTTTTTTAGTTTCTAGCTAATGCATGAAGACAATGCAATGTATAATTTAGTAGATCTACGATGCGTTATCCTTCTTTAATGCAGTGGTTTTGATTAGTTTGCGGTCACCTGACACTGAATAAAAGTCCTTTTCACGTGACATTACTAGGGCCAAATACTCAATTTACCTCTTCTTTTGGGGTGCTTTTGTAAATATAGAAAGTTCTAGGTAACCCGATATTATGAGAAAAAAGGGCTAAACCAATTAGAAGAGTGTAGGAACTAGAAATTTCATATGGCATTTGTTTGTTGTTTGCATTAAATTTTCAATCAAAGACTAAATAGGCCGAAATTGAATAAATGAATCACAACGTCCCTATACATATTAACAAAATCATCATATGAAAATGATATATATATATATATATAGATTAGTTGAAATCACGAACTCCGTACGTGTGAAGCTTGTACATACTAAAATTGTTGAATATTTATTTTATAAAACATTAATGTTAAAGAAAAAATGACAAATTTAAAAAATTTATTAAAGAAAAAAAAAACATCATCATAAAAAGACGGAATAATTTAACTAAAATTTTGAATAGTATTTTTGAGGGAACTTCACTCTTTTAATATAGTTATAGATATACACATATATGCATAAATATTTATGGCAGAAGATGAAATAAACTAGATGACTTATTCCATGAATGGAAAACAATTTTTTATGGTATTTGGTTAGATGAATTTAATCTATACAAGTAACTCGATAAAGAACCAATTGCTTTAGTTGTGATGTTTAATAAGTAACGTGTGTGCCCCCTTGTCAAAATCACATCCTCATGGTCAAAATTCATAATGGCCATTTTTCTTAATTTTAAACATTATTAAAGTCGTCACTATTCATGCGCAAATTTTTCCATAAAAAACCTTATATCTAGCATCATGCGCCCATAAATTATATATATATATATATACATATACACACATATTATATGTATACATATACTTTTCTAAGACTACAAGCCTGTTCACATTGAACACCTGTTGGTATCCATTATTCACTTGTTTTTTCTTACTAAATTTAGGGAAACACCATTGAGAAGCAAAAACTACACAAATGCGACTAATGTAATGAATTATCCAAATCTTTTTTTTTTTTTTTAAATAATTGCAAATCTTAGTCACATGCATGCCAAACTTCCATGAATGCAAAGCCCTTTTTTTACTCTCCTTGAGATCCACACTATTAAGTGCTCTACTAACTAGTAACTAGCATATTCTCAAGCCTTCTTACTTCTAATTTTCACATTTATTAATAATAAATAAATATAGTCAAATCCGTTTTTTTTTTTTTTTGTGGGTTTCATTTCTATTGGTTATAAAAAAAAAAAAAAAAAAAAAAAAATTGGACTAAAAAACGGCTAAATAAATATGAGATTACAATGGTCTTGAACTAAGAACAAATCATTGCTTCAAGTCTTCTGAGTTAATCTTTGTTTCCTCAAAAAAACACAAGAAAAACCAGCTATTCTTGTAAAAATAACCAAGTTTATTTGACCAAAGTCGTTTGAGATCTGGACAACTTTTTGATGTGGACTGGGTTGTTGGTAGCTTTAAAGGCTCCAGTGGTGTACCACTGTACCCCTACTCATAAGAGCAATGTATTTAATTTTTTCAAAAAAGAAAATTCTTAAATGTTAAAAACCGATCAACCAAGCTATAATTAAATTTTGTTAACGAAAAAATTAATTTGTTTGGGCCAATTACAGAATTAGGTGCATAAATGTGTCCGACATAGGTTATTAATACGTTTATTAAATAGTAATGATCTTTATAATCTCTCTCTCAATTAACAAAAAAAAAAATTAAATGTAATATTAATTTAGCTTAGTTACTTATTCTCTCACAAGTGCCCCTATAAATATTGCTTTCACTAATAATTAAAAGCAACAAAAAGCAAAGCGGCAAAAATCACTAGAAGAAGAAGAGAGAGTGCCAAAAAACCAACAAAACACACTACCATTTTCGGAGAGAGAAAGTTAAACAAACAGAAAAGATTGAAAGAGATTGAGAGAGAGAGAAACAGAGAGAGAGAGAGATTTTCAATCGCATTGTGTTTGTGTGGCCTTTGGATTCCGTGTAATGGCGTCCCATTCCCAAACGTTGTGAGTTCTGTGATTTGGGCTGTTTGTATTGCGAGAATCTGAGAGAGAAAGTGAAAGAGATTGAATTAGAAAGAGAGATATGCAGCAGCAGAAGAAGAGGTGGCGACCATTGGTGGTGCTGAGGAAGGTGCTAACGTGCGCCATATGTTCTATAGCCCTCATCGCTCTCTTCTCTGTCCACGTTCCCGCTTTCCCTTCCTCTAAGGTTCCGCAGTTCTCTGACCCTTTCAAGCTTCCCACGGTGATCTTCCCCCCCTCTCTCTTTCTCTCTCTTTCCCTTTTCTTTTCTTTTCCTTTCTTCTTTCTTTTCTTTTTTCTTTTTTCTCAGAAAAAAAGAAAATCTTGATCATCATATGCATTTTCCTCGCGTTTAGGGCTCTTCATTCGATTTTAGTTCTTTCTTGTATTCTTCTTCTTTGCTTATGTATTTTTCTGGTGTACAGTTTATATTCCTTTATTTATTCTTTCTAATTTCGCGATTAGAAAGTTCTTTGTTTTTGTGTTTTTTTTTTTAATGCAGATTTTCATTCTTGGTTTTTTTTTTTTTTTTTTCTTGTTTAAGTTTGTTAAGTTGAGATTTTTGATTTTAATTTACTGATTTAATTACGATAGAATCATGAAATTAAATACCAGAGGTTGAGCGCCGAGCGGAGCTGGACTCAGGAGATCGCTCCGCCCCATTCCAAATCTCCTCTGCCCTCTCGCAAGGTTCCAACTCGTATTATTATTTCACTCATAAATATTTGCTTTTAATATTATTTGTCATATTTGTTTTGTTAAATTGTTGCTGATTTTCATAAGAAAGTGAAATGAAAAGGTTTTGAAAGTGTGCAAAGTCTTTAGAACTGAAATTTATTTCTCTGCGACTAAGGGAAAGGAATTTATCTCTATAATGTCTTTTTCATTTGGTGGAAATGAACAAAACCGAAATTTGGAGGGGAAAAAAAAAGACTTTCATCATTAGGTTCAGTCTTTAGTTTCTGATGCGAAGAAATCGTGCATCTTTTCCCGTTTTTCACTCTTTTAGTTGCAACAGTTGGACGGCGGGAGCGGGGTTTTGGACAGAGAGAAGCTATGGAAACCTCCGTCGAACCGCGATTTCATTCCTTGTGCGGAGCCTAGTCTGAATTATACGCGTAAGGAATTTACCGATGTTGTTTTCTCCGTGCAGCTATGAAGTGCTTAAGCACTTACTTAATTCCATTGTATTGTTGATATTTCAGCTCCAGCCGAGTTGCGGGGTTACCTTCTTGTTAATACGAATGGTGGGCTCAATCAGATGCGCGCTGGGGTTTGTAAACACATCAACTTTCTGTTATCTGCTAATGTGTTGAATTATGAATTTTCATTTATTTTCTCCTCCTTGTAAGCAATGAAGTGGGGCGTTACATGAGGAAAGAACTTGGTCATTGGTCAACTCAAGTTACTTCATTGACTTGGTCATTACATGCATTTTCCTTGCTATTAGCCATTAATGAAGTGACACATTTAAAAACAAAACCGTTTAGAAATGTTTTTTAATGACTGAAAGGCGTGAAGTGGAAGATATTGCTTCTTTTCCCTTATTGTAAGTCGGGTATTCCGTAAAATGCATTAGTGTCATCTGCGGTTGTTCTTATGTGGAAGTAGTCTACGTGACTTCACCACTTCAGTTTTTCTAAGTTTACGTATATTTATGTTAAATTAAGGAGATTATTGTTTTCGGGGTTGCTTCCAGCTTTTTATTTCGGACTCCCTGTATTTCTATATGTCTTTTGTTGTTTGCTTTGCAAACGTAAACCTCCGGGGTTTAGGAAAAGTCAATCTTGACATCTTATGATTTGACAGCCACCTTGTCCTGAAAGCTCATTTCTTAATGGCACTCTGATGTCAACGTATTTGGTTTAACTTGTTTGCATTGTTGGGAGAGTAATAAATTATTCATCTTTTGGTTTTGTGACAATTGTGTACCTGAAATTTGGTCATAATTTATCAGTTGTTTGAGGGCTATTGTATGTGAATGAAAAAGAATATGATCCTTGGATTGCAGATATGCGACATGGTAGCTGTAGCCCGAATCATAAATGCCACTCTTGTAATCCCAGAGCTTGATAAACGGTCATTTTGGCAAGACTCCAGGTAGCATTGTCTCTCGATTACCTCAGTTCATATTTTCCTCTTCCGTCAGATTTTTATGTTAGAGTTTCTCTCTTGTTCACTTGATCTGCAGCAATTTTTCTGATGTTTTTGACGAGGATCATTTCATTAATGCTCTAGCTAATGATGTGAAAGTCATAAAAAAGCTTCCTAAGGAACTGGCTAATGCCACAAGGGCGGTGAAGCACTTTAGAAGCTGGTCTGGTATGGAATACTATGAGGATGACATAGCTAGCATGTGGGAAGATTATCAAGTATGGCCTTTGAAAAGATTCTGGTTGATATATTTCCTTGAACACCTTTTTCTATATTTTAGTTATACTGAAGATTGCATATATTTCATTTACAAAGGTTATTCGAGCTGCCAAGTCTGATTCTCGCTTAGCAAATAACAACCTGCCCCCAGATATACAGAAGCTACGTTGTCGTGCTTGTTATAAAGCTCTCCGTTTTGCACCACAAATTGAAGCGATGGGAAAAGTAAATTATCTGAACTACTTGCTTATATTTGATTTGGATTCTCTTTCACCACTCTTTTGTCGTGTTTAATACCCCTTTTAAAGTTGTTCTTCTATTTTGTATGATTTAGTTGTTAGTGGGTCGGATGAGGGCTTATGGCCCTTACATTGCTCTGCATTTACGTTATGAGAAGGATATGCTTGCATTTAGTGGATGTACACACGACCTATCTTCAGATGAAGCTAATGAACTTAGGATGATCAGGTATTAAACGCTCAAGTGACATCGGTACTTGTTTCAAAAGTAATAGCTATAAATTATGGGTAGACCTTGGAATCAATGATACCTGACTTTTGTGTTTTAAACTTGTAGAGAGAGCACACCATATTGGAAAGTTAAGGACATCGATTCTAGCGAACAGAGATCCAAAGGCTTTTGCCCCTTAACACCAAAGGAGGTTGGGATATTTCTCTCCGCCCTTGGATACCCATCAAACACTCCCATATATATCGCTGCTGGAGAGATTTATGGAGGTGATTCTCGCATGGCGGATCTGCAGTCCCGCTTTCCCTTATTGATGAACAAGGTATGGCCTTATACAATGCTGTTGTTTGATTCCTGTTCTTGATTCCTTTCTAGTAAACTTATTAAGCTGCTGAGGGAAATCATAAAATTTTATGACTCATATTAGATAAATTCAGTTGCTCACAAAAAAAAAAACCCCTTTTAACTTCTTTATTTCACATTGAGAAGAAAAAAAAAAGTGTGTTTATTCGTTTCTCTTCTTTATGACTTTGCAGGAAACGTTAGCATCTGTCGAGGAGCTTGAGCCTTTTACAAATCATGCATCTCAAATGGCTGCTCTTGACTACATTGTCTCAGTTGAAAGTGATGTATTTATTCCTTCATACTCAGGAAACATGGCTCGGGCAGTTGAAGGTCATCGTCGATATCTTGGACATAGGAAAACGATATCTCCCGACAGGCATGATAATTTCCTTTCTGAACATATGTGATTCAAGTTCTTTTGCATACCACTCGTATCTCATCAAGTAAGCTCTTTTTACTGTATCAGGAAAGCTCTTGTTCGCTTGTTCGACAAACTTGAGCAGGGAACAATGAGAGAAGGCAAAAACTTATCATACAGAATCAGTGATATCCACAGAAGAAGGTATTTGATTATGACTATGCTCGATTTTAAAACTTCGTAATTTACTATCCCCTACATGGTCTATAGTGTTTTGGAACTACAGAAATGTTACAGGGGTTCTCATATTTTTTCTGTTTCTCCCATACATGATACGTTCCATCTGATAGCCCTAATTCATGGTTGCCTTGTAATCATGGTGGTGTTAAACAGGCAAGGCTCCCCACGGAAGAGAAAAGGTCCCATCTCGGGTACAAAGGGCATGGATAGGTTTCGCTCAGAAGAAGCATTTTATGTAAACCCTTTACCGGATTGCTTGTGCCGGAAAGGACTTCCAATCCCAAGTGTAAACAACTCCTCGGCAGTCAGGTAGAAGGTCAGGCAATGCAGAACAATAGAGATCCCGTGCTGCTGTGTGGTGGCGCATTTCATTCCTTAAACCAATTTATCAAGTACATTACAAGCTGGTGTTGCTCTTATAGTCCTAGGGGACTCGGAATGTGTATAAATTTTGAGCTTAGATAGGTTGGGTGGGTGGGGGCGGTACAGAAGATTATAGGCGAAAAGGACAATGCATTAGAGTGCAAGACGGGGATGGCAATAGGATAACCAAAGAAAGCCTTTCCTTATGACCAAGGCACATACATTTATGTGCTTTGCGAAGTCGGCCTGGTTTCTGGATTGAGATTAGCATTCACATCGGATGCCAATACGAATGCTTGTTCTCTGTTTGTTTGACAATGACTTGCACTCTTCATGTACTCGTAGTCACCAAATGCAATAAAAATAACAGAATATACATACATATATATATATATATATATATTTCCCTCGGTATCAGCTGCAGTTTTTTTTTGTAAATTGTCAAAATATTTTCTTTTGGGGGCAAATTTTGTGGCACCTCTTGTTATCGGCTATTGTTTTTGGTCTCCTTTATTTTTTTTATTTTTTATTTTTTTATTTTTTGTCATGAATAAAGATTGAGATATAAAAATTACACCAGTAATTCTGAGTTTTTAAATGGCGAATATCAATCTTCTATCTTTATAACGAGTAGAAGAAATTGTATAATTGAAACGATGCAATAGAGAACTCACCTGTTGTTTTGTCAATCCTCTTGTAAAAACAAAAGATTCTTCGAACACCCAACCATGAAATATAAAGTTCAAATCCATGCGCTGTCGAGTTATAAATCGAGGTTTATTCGGTTTATCGGGTATCCAAGTTGGAAGCGGAAAAGGATCCGGACAAGGAGAATCCGGATCCTAGTCATCAGACAGAAAAGATAGGATAACCGATATCCCATAACCATATCATTAACAAACTTCCTTGCGCCACGTAAACACCAAGTCCAACATACCCTGGCCCACTTCCATATCTTCTCCTCCATTTCTCCACTCCAACACAAGTCCGAGTCTCTGGTAGTAGAAGAGTTTTGAGAATTTTCAAGGGGAAAAAGACCTTAATCCGTTATGGTCATGGGGTTCTCCTTCCTCTCAACTGTCCCTTCCTCGCTTCCACTCGTTTCTGTCTCTTCAATAACTACCAACACTAATGCCGTCACCCGATGTCCTGCTCAAGTGGTAAGTCTTTGCATTTTTTTTATAACAATGGAAGTGTTAATAGTAGTACTACCACTTGACAAGAAATGGGGTTACTTTAAAATGACATGAAGTAGTTCTTGGTTTTGTTAGTTTTTCTTGTTAGATAGGATCCAAAAAAATTGTTGTTCGTTTGGAAATTTTCAGGTTTCAATTCATTGCAATAGGATAGAAGCTGAAGCTGCTGTTGATCATGAGGATAGGTTCCGTCGCAGGGACGTTCTTAAATGCATTGGAGCCTCCGTCGGCATGGTGAGCAGAATCCTTCTCTTGTTGCTTCTCTTGTTTTGTTCCCACGTTTGCAAGGAAAATTCTGGATTTAATTATGCGGAAGAGGAAGAAACAATGCATGTTTTGAAAGACTAATTTCCGGGTTTTGGCTATGCTCTTAAAAAATATATATATATATATATTTTCTGAATCGTCTCCAATAAGAAATCAACCCAAGTGAAGATTTTGGTCATGTTTGGATCATAGGTTCAAACTGACAATTCAAATTCTTGTGAGAGAAAACGATATAGAAAATAGTTTTTAAAAGTGGGTTTAAAACGGCGGGGGGGTGGGGGGTTGCTAGATGGGAAATTTTTGTTACATATGAGTCGAAAACAAATACATCTCTGCTTGAATGAGCAGCGCGGTTCACTCTTCACTGCATTTAGTCTCATAAACTAGCCTAAAAAATAACAATCTTTGCTCGAAGTAATATTGTTTCGGGCAAATGCAGTATAAAAATAAAACTAGGCGAAGAAAAAACATTTACATACGTTTGTGCAATAAAAGCACAGATGCTCATCCCATGAATAAAAGTGATGTGATTATGAGTTTCTGCCAGTTGTAATGTTAGGAATTGATAGCAAGCTCCGGAGTATTTGTCGAAACAGCCAGTGCTGCTGATCTCAATCAACGACGACAGCGTTCCGAATTCCAGTGTAAGTTCTTCAATGGCTTCTTTTAAAAGATACTAACATCAGCTGGATGCGCTGACCCGGAATCACCTTTCCTTTTTACACAGCAAAGATCAAGGGGACCCTCTATGATGCAATAAAGGTAAGTAATGTAACAAGTTGCTTGTTTACAAAATCAAGATGATTGTCTCTAGTATGAGATGATATATATAACCTCTCTGTCTCGAAATCGTTTCAGAAAAATCCAGACGTTGTTCCACCCCTGCTAACTTTGGCACTAAACGACGCTATAACGTACGACAAGGTTAGTCAGAAAGCCTTGTTGATGCAATTTTCTCTGAATCTACTCATTTCTTTGTAGAGAAATCCTAATTTACTGATTTTTAAGCATGCAGGCTACCAAATCTGGGGGCCCAAATGGTTCCATAAGATTCAGGTACACATTTAAGTGCAGAATTTTCTCTTGTGGGAGTTAATTTTTTCTTAGCTAAGCCGTTGTCTTGACATTATTCCCTCCTTTAGTTTGTAGTTTGTAAGGAACTGTGAAAACTGTTAGAAATTGTCGTTTTCATTTCTGATTATTCCCCCAGCTTTCTCCTTTTTCTCTGCTTTAATCAATTATGTTTTGGCACTTGGTGAGGTTAAAACGAAACCCGTCTTTACTTTCGTTTCCATGATTTTCTTCCCTGAAGCTCAGAGATAAGCAGACCCGAAAACAAAGGGCTTTCTGCTGCTTTGAATCTATTGGAGGAAGCAAAGAAAGAGATAGATTCTTACTCCAAGGGTGGACCTATTTCCTTTGCGGATCTCATCCAATTTGGAGGTTTCACAATTCTCACTTACGTTAACCATATTTGAGCAATCAATTCTTCCATCTATCGCCGTTGACATGATATGAACAGCTTGTTAGTACCGTTGACATACGTATCTTTTACGGGCTTGTTCATGGAAGATGAACTACAATCTGTACATGGCTTGGACTTTTTTAAGAAGCTTGAGGTTTGATTCTAATAATATCTCGTTCAATTTACGCAGCTCAAAGTGCAGTTAAATCGACCTTTTTAGCTGCTGCCGTTCGCAAAGCTGGCGGGAATGAAGAGAAAGGAAACTTGTTATACACTGCATATGGTTCAAATGGGCAGGTTTGTTTTCTTTATTCTTGTTGATGTTTCTGGTAATCTTAACATCATTCATGTTTGTCGGTACTGCAGTCGGTTGTTGTTACAAGGAACTAAAAGGTTTGGACATGTAATGAAACCGGTTTTTTTTTTTTTTTTTTTTTGGTGGTGGTAACAGTGGGGCTTGTTTGATAGACAATTTGGGAGGTCAGATACCCCAGAGCCAGATCCGGAGGGAAGGGTTCCCTTGTGGGAGAAAGCCACTGTCCAAGAAATGAAAGACAAATTCTCTGCCATCGGCTTTGGCCCGCGCCAGGTTATTCCCTCCAAAATTCTTGGAACTTCTTTTAATTGACAATTCAAAGTTTGTGTACTCATCATTCAATAGTTCTAATCAGACAGCAACTGATAGCAGTTTTATAATGCTTGGCCAGCTAGCTGTATTGTCTGCATTCTTGGGTCCTGATCAGGCGGCGACCGAGGTCTTGTTGGCTGCAGATCCGCAGGTCAAACCTTGGGTTGAAAAATATCAACGCAGCCGAGAGACCGTATCTCGGACAGATTACGAGGTGAGTGCCATTATTTACTAAACATTATAAGCAGCAGTGTTTGATAATTGATAATTAATATGTCGTCAATACTGGTTTTCAGGTTGATTTGATAACAACTCTCACCAAATTGAGCAGCTTGGGCCAACAAATCAATTATGAAGCATACTCGTATCCTGTCCAAAAAGTTGACCTCACCAAACTCAAATTTTAGAGAGGAAAAAGAAGCATAATTTACCAAAGCGCCAATTTCAGCACAGTGAAGAACTGATTCTTGCAACATATATATATATATATATATATTTTAAGAAAAACCCCTTTATTGATATAAAAATCAATTACAAGGGCAAGAGGAACGACAAAAACATAACCAGAGCGACAAAACTAAAACAAAAACTAAACAATGATAATAACCATGACAAAAGTAAACTACGACAGATCGTAACTATCTCGTTCTAGTTAATTTCCTATCACATCCTTCCGATTTAGCACAATCTGAGAAAAAGGAATATTCTTGAAAGCATTATCCGTCGATGCCCATAACGAAGCTAAAAATTTGACCTTTTTAAATATATTATCCACCCCCATTTCTTTTTCCTCGAAAATTCTTGAATTCCTCTCTATCCATATGTTCCACTGCGCAGCAAGCACCAGACACTTCCAAAGCGCTTTAGCCATCTTATTGGAGCCCAAACCCACCATCTCTTCGATCATCATAGATCTACAATTAGCCGGGAACGCCCAAAGAAAACCTGCTTCAGTTGATACTTTTTGCCACAATGCTCTAGCCACCTTGCAGGGAAGCATCAAATGATCCAATGTTTCTCCCTCTTCTTTACACATCGCACAACGGGAAGGTGAAAGAGCCAAATGAGGATTCCTTCTCTGAACCAAGTCACTAGTGTTTAATTTTCCATGAAAAACCAGCCAAGCAAATTCTTTAATCCTATAGGGAACACCAGATTTCCATATCAATCAAAAAGGTTCAAAATTTGGACAACCCTCCATTCCGACTAGTGACTCAAATAATGACTTACAAGAAAACCCCGAGTTATTGCCCACCCAAATTCTACAATCAGGAGACATAGAATTAGGAGAGAGAGAATTTAATAATTGCACCAAGGAACTCAACTCCTCTGTTTCCCTATCGTTAAGACCCCTACTAAACTCAAAATTGCAATTTAAGTCAATATTATCATTCAAGGAAAAAATATCTGAAAGGAAAGCATTAGGAATGGCAGAAAGAGACAATAACCTAGGGAAAGAAGACTCAAATGATTGGTTACCACACCACTTATCTTTCCAAAACAAAATCCTATTCCCCACACCCGCTTTCCATGAGATATTGTGAAGAAAAACATGAAGACCGTGAGATATAGATTTCCAAGGGTTTCTATAGGATCCTCTTGTAACAATATTGGAATCCCATCCGTTAGTTTGAATCTAGTACTTACTCTTAATGACTCCTACCCAAAGTGAATCTTGCTCTTAAGGGAATCTCCAAAGCCATTTTCCTAAAAGAGCAACATTTTTCTTTTTCAAATTTCCCAAGCCCAAACCTCCTTTCATTTTACTTCTTGTAACTAGATCCCACGCCACTAAACTTCTATTTCTTCCTCCTCCTTGAACATCCCATAAAAAACTTCTCATCATCTTCTCAAATATGTTAACAATGGCACCCGGCATTTAGAAAATTGACATGTAGTATATCGGTAAACTAGCAAGAACTGATTGGATCAAAGTCACTCTCCCTCCCCTTGAAAGAAAACCCTTCTTCCAACCATCCAGTCACTTGGAGACTTTTTCAACCACCGGTGACCAAAACTCTAATGAAACTGGATTTCCCCCAAAGGAAGACCCAAGTATTTTAATGGCCATTTTCCAACCTCGCAACCCAACTCTGAGGCCAAACCATCTATCAAATTCTCTTCCATATTAATTCCTGCCAAAGTACTTTTTCCCAAATTTATCTTCAATCCCGAACAAACCATGAAAAACTTCAGGAGACAATTTACATTTTTGACGTTGTCTAATTCTGCCTCCAATAGAAACAAAGTGTCATCGGCAAATTATAAATGTGAAACAGAAACTTCGTCGCTCCCAACTTTAAACCCTTTACCACTCTCTCCTCCACAGCTTTATCCGTGAGTCTACCAATGACATCCGCCACCAAAGTGAACAAGAAAGGAGATAATGAATCTCCTTGTCTAAGACCCCTTGGAGCCCCAAAATGACCCATTGGCTTTCCATTAACCATTGTCGAGAAATTAGTTGATTGCAAACACCCTCAGATCCATTTCCTCCATCTTTTACCGAATCCCTTCTTTTCCAGCACTTGTCCAAGAAGCTCCATCGAACATGGTCTTAGGCCTTCTCGAAATCAACCTTAAATGCCAATCCATTTTTCTTTTTGGATCGATATTCTTCCACTGCTTCATTCATCACCAATACCACATCTAAAATCTGCCGGGTCCTTCACAAAAGTTCCTTGTGTCATGGAAATCGTGTCGCCAACTACCTCTTTCAATCTATTGGCTAAAACCTTTGTCAATATTTTGTATACGCCCGTGACAAGACTATTGGGTCTATAACCCTTCACACTTCTTGAATCTGTCTTTTTTGGAGTTAAGACAAAGAATGGTATAGTTCATGGATGAGCAAACCACACCATTTTTGAAAAATTCCTCAAAGACCTTGAGGATATCTCCTTCCAAAAGATCCCAACAATCCTGGAAAAAAGCCATTGTAAATCCATCCGAACCTAGTGATTTGTCTCTCTCACAACTGAAAATGGCTTTTTAAATCTCCTCCAACTGAAATTTACTTTCTAGCCATCTAGCTTTCTCCAACGATAAAGCACACCAATTTACACCGTCAAACGACCAACCCCGATCTTCATCTTCCATGAAAAGCTTCTTATAAAACCTGACCAGCTCCCTTTCAATTTCTTTCACATTTTCCACCGTAGACCCGTCGTCCCTTTCTAGTCTACAATGAAACAGTTTCGTGTTCGAATCCCACTCCTTGACCCACCTAACCCTCATTTTTTGCTTCCACGCTAGTGCTTCCTTGAAGATCAACTCCACCAATTTATTCCTCAATATTCTCCGCTCAATTATTCATTTTCATTGAGATTTGCTGCCTCCTCTTTTTTATCCAGCCTTTCTATCTCTACCAAAGTGGCCTGCTTCAATTCCCTTGTGTCCCCAAAACTTTCCTTATTCCACCTTTTAATTGACATCTTCAGATCTTTAAATTTTGTCTCTAACTTTCCTTGTGTCCCCAAAACTATCCTTATTCGACCTGATTCTTGCAACACATTTTGTCATTATTATTATTTTTTTCCCTACGAGAGCTACAAGTCTCTAACTTTTTGCTATTGAACAGCAATTTAAACCCATACTAGCTACGAAAAATGTTTGATATGGGATAAAGTTAAATACTCAAAGCCAGACTTGTGCAAGAGGTAGACGACAGCTTCCATGTTATTGCCAATTACAAAGCAGATTTTTTTCCTTTTCTTTCAAAGCAAATTTGAAAATACATGTTTCTTTCAGCTTTTTCGAACATCAAATGAACAAGTGCAAAATCGAAAAGTTATACCAAGACGATGATAATCAAAGTAAAATAAACGGGAAAAAAGAATTCATCAACTGTTTGTGCATCCCTGACTCAATTGCTTCCGATCAGCTTCAGCTTATTGCTTCAGAACATTACAAAAATGGGTACGGTGTTGTTACATCTGCAAATTTAATCACTTACATAACTGGGGCTTTTTGAATGGCAAGCATCTTCCTTTTCATTATCTAAAGAATTTTATAATTTACATTTTATGCATTAAACTCGTAGTAATGTCAACCAAAGAATGATCCCGCATCTACAAATCCTCAGAAAAACAAGTACAAGAAATAGTCACCTTATCTGGATTTGGGAGCAATATGCTCAAGCCCACCCATGAAGGGCCTCAATGGCTCAGGGATAATGACCGAGCCATCTTCTTGCTGGTAATTCTCAAGCAGACACACAATCATTCGCGGTACTGCACATGCCGTTGCATTCAAGGTGTGAACAAACTGTGGCGGAGCAAGGTTACTTTTACCCTTTTTAGGAGTTGCCCCTGATGGCTCAGAAGGGCGATACCGGATCCCAAGACGCCGGCTTTGATAGTCCGTACAATTTGATGCGCTTGATATCTGTTCAGAATTTGAAAGTGATTGTACAACTAAGTAAACCTTGAAAACAGGAAAAAAAAAATTCAACACTGAAAAATCAAAATTCAGGCCGAAATTTCTGTTTTATCGTTTTCAGAGAGAGAGAGAGAGAGAGATAGAGATAGAGAGACTTGCAATACCTCACCAAACCGTTCTAAACCAGGCATCCACGCCTCAATATCAAATTTGCGGTAAGCAGGGGCACCTAAATCACCGGAGGCCATATCCAAAGTTCTGCCAGAAAACAAAAAAAAACACCAACATACATGAACGAATAATAACCATGTGACCAGTCAGAAGCTGTTGGTTTCAAAGTGCTAACTTATAGTGCAATCCCAATGATGAGAACAAGTCTTCTTCGATTCTAATGAGCTCCTCATGATAGAAATCACTCTCTTCGGGTCGACATATAATAAACATCTCCGCCTTGCTGAACTGGTGGACTCTATACAGACCCCTGAAAAGGATTACCATCATTTAATAAACAATGAGGCAATGATAAAAGCACCACAGACTTTAAGATTTACATGTGTGGGAGCCATTCTTAATCCAAATAGTATTATCGAAGCTTCTAAATACCGAAAGGTAAAGATTAGGACATGGAGAGAGGAAGGACCTTGTTGCCGAGCCAGCAGCACCTGCCTCAGTACGGAAGCAATGGGAGAATGCCACATACTTCAGAGGCAGTGATGATTCCAAAAGAATAGAGTCCATATGAATTCCCCCAACTGGAATCTCTGCAGTGCCTATAAGGCACTGGTCACTACCCTCAATAGAGTAAACCTATTATTAGTTGGTAGATAATCAGCAAAGAGAAAAGACTCCAAACCAGCTCAAAACTTAAAGGAAAAAAAAAAAAGCATCCGGCTTAAAGAAAGCGTGTATTTTCCTCCCTCTTTCTCTTTCATTTTTTTCTTTTTAAAGAATCAGCATTTAAACATGACCGGGATTCGACCCTTTTGTGCGATTCTAAGCAGTTTATCTCCCAATGAAAGATCATGATTTGCTTGTTAATTGTCTTTGTGGGAAAAATAACAAAAAAACAAATAAAACATTTCATCAAGCATGTATCAAAATACACGTAAGTAAGATAATATATTTATCCAATTGAGGGAATCCAATAGATATGAATGCAAACCTGAGTGTTATCTCCACGGGGTTGGAAACCACATTTTTCAACAACCGAAGACCTAACAAGTTCTGGTGTTGTTAAAGGTATAAAGCCACTTTTTATAACTTGTGATAATGTCCAGTTGATAAGTGCCATCTCCAACATAACTGCTTCATTCTTCAAATAGTAGAATTTTGATCCGCTGACCTGTAAAGAAGCAGGTCCTTTTATGTCCATAAAGGTTTTTCTCTTCTTTTTTTTCCCCAGTTAAGTGAAAGCTATAAGCATTTAAAACCGTACATAGAACCAGTGTAAACAACATAATTTATACTTCAAAAGTTTTGGTACCTCTGAAGCAGCATCAAAATTAAAAAGATCCAGCTCCTTCCCAAGTTGAAGGTGATCCTTGACAGGGAAGCTAAACTGACGAGGGCTACCAACCTACAAAATTACATCAAGAATAAGGAAGAAAGGAAGAGCGTGTACTAAAATAAAACCTTCCCATAAGTGAGAAAACGAGAAAAAAATACCGTCTTTATCGTAGTTGCACATTCCTCCCCACCTATGCGAACATCCGGATGAGTCATATTTGGTATGCATTGAGCTTTTTGCTGAAGTTCATCATTGAGTTTAAGTAGGTCTTCTTCCAAATTCAGAAGCTCTTCTTTTAGATTCTTCCCTACGCGAAAAAATAATTCAAAAAGCAGAATAAGCCTTAAAAAAAAAAGTATAACAAGCATTCCTTTCCAACCAATACCTTCATCTATGAGCTTCTGACGCTCGGACGGTTCGAGCTTCCCTTTCATCTTGTTTGCCACTGCATTCCTTTCTTTGCGAAGCCGCTCAACTTCCTGCTATCTGTGAGTAACAATTAGCTAAAATTTGAGAAATAAAATGCCATCCGTACTAAATGTAACTTATCATAGGAAACTGTTACATGATCAAAAGTGTTTGCCTCATACTGTGAAAGTATTACGCGCACCAAGAAAATCACTGTGACCTATAACTAAAAAAAACTAATCTATGGAAGAAAAAAAAAAGAATAATAAAGATGCAGAATTCAACAATCTGAAAAGGAAAATATTGATGAAAACGGACCTTTTGAAGATTGAGCATTTTGTCATAGAGCTCAAGTACGAGGTCCAAATCGGCATCGGAGTTTCGGTTCCGAATGTTGGCAGCAACGGCATCCTTGTTATCCTTAATCCACTTGAAATCAATAGCCGCTTTCCATTGAGGTTTCACAACTGCAATTACGTTTTTTAAAAAATAATAAATAATAAATAAATAAAGAATCAAACTTGAAATTCTACGAAAACAGTTGGTTGATAGAAAGACGTAAAGGATACTTTTTTCCTCCGGAGAGACAATCGTGGCTGGAGGGGCCGAGGCGGAAAGAGCTCTCAGGAGCAGAGGAAATGGCGATCTTTGAGCGCGGTTATGGCGGGAGAGGAAGTGAGAAGGTAATTGTCTGGAAACGAAGCGAAACGAAGATGAAGAAGAAGAAGAAGAAGAAGAGGACGCGGACGAGGAAGAAGGAATGGCGGCGAGCTTCAGAGGATGAAAGGTAGTACCGCCCAAACAGCACTGTAAACCCATTTTCGGTGTCAGCTTCCACTTCCACCGCTGCCTTTGGATGTCGCTGGGTAAGAAAGATTTTTTTTTTTTTTTTTTTTTAATGCTTATCCGAAGGAAATTGAAATAAACTTGGGCCTGGGCTTGGGCTTCGACCTTTGGTGGAGCCGCTGAGGGCCGTCAAATTAACGACATCGTATCAGAAGGTTTTTTTTTATTATTATTATTATTTTGAACTTGCTGGGAGAGATTCGAATTCTTAGCAATTTCAATAGAGTCAGGACACCGACGTATCAGGAGGTAATTTAGCTAAACTTCATGGAACCAATAAGAAGCGAGCATGCCTTTTTCTCAATCGAGTAAATTCATTTAAGTAGCATCTATAGAGTTCCGTTATACACTTGCATCACTTTTTTTTTTTTTTCAGAAGTTTTTTTGACAAGTGATCGAAGATTTTAAAAATTAATTAAAAAATCTTTTTTTAAATAATCAATCAATAATTGACAACATAATATTATTAATTTAATACTTTATTAATTGACTACGATTAATTTAATACTTTATTAATTGACTACGATTAATCATTGATTGACTACGGTCAATCATTGATTAATTATTTTTCATAATCAATCACTAATTAATCAAATTTAAAAAAAATGACAAAAGATCATTTTACCAAATTAAAAAAAATAAAAAATTAAGTTAATTGACATTTTTTAATTACCTAATCTTATAAATGGATCATTTTTTTTTATTTAGGAGAACGACCGTTTGTCATTTTCAAATATGATTAATCAATAATTGACTAATTATCAATTAATAATTAACTATGAAATTTGATGATTGATTAATGATTAATCAGTGATTAACTATGAAATTAATGATTTATGTATGGTAAATCAGTAATTGATTGACCATTTAAGATAATTGATTAATCATTTAAAAAAAACTCTTTAACTAATTTTTAAAAACTTCTGACATTTATTAAAAATTTTATTTAAAAAAAAAAACTATTTAGCTATAAATTCCTTTAAAAAAAAAAGTTCGATAGTTTGTTAGATTCTGTGATAAAAAAAGACCACCTAGCCTAATTTTCCATTATTACAAAGAACCAACAAATTTATCCCTCATCAGTTGGGACTAACCTAGTCCCAACGAGATCAATCAAAAGTGAAATAAAAAGAGGTCATTTTCATCCTTTTATACCCTTAAAATGGTGCTACTTTAATCCTCCTACAAAAGTAAGTAATCCTCGAACTCACCCTCCTAAAATACTCTAAAATACATTGTTTATACATATGAATACCTGAACTATTGATAGATATTTAACGTTGCAAAAAGCACAACGCAATGATGTTACAACTGTTTGATTGACACAATGAAAACACTGTGACCATGAATCGTTGTCGTCCTCGTGTACATTTATGTGCAACCAATTTGGACTGCAACTCTCTCTCTATCTGGTAGAAAAGCATTCAGCGCACTTTTTTTTTTTTTTTTTTTTTTTGGGGGGGGGGGGGGGGTGGTGGTGGTGGTGTTCCTAAAAAAGCACTAAAAATCCTTGTTTCTAAGAACAATTGACCCAAAAAACAAATAAAATAAAAAACATACAAATACAAACATGTCAGCAAATATAAACATAGATATTACACAAACAAACACAATTGCACGCACATGTATATACACAGATGCAGACATGGACATACTATGTAACACAATGTAAGCACACTCAAGTCTTGTTCTCGCAGAAGAACCGTTAAAATTATGGGGCTATATTTTTTGACCAGTTGAAATGTAAGCAAGCACACCAGAATATTGCCTTACCTCCTCAACCAAATGATATCATATAAACCATCATACACAAACTCACACGAAACACTCTGAAACACGGGCAAATGGGATTGCAGTAAATGATGATGTTATTGCACAAATTAAAGCCAGAGAAACACCATAAGAGAAGCTTCCCTCATTTTTTATGCAGAAATGACAGTGTTTTAGGAGCAATAAATTTTTTTTTTCCGTACTCAAAACAAGCCAAAATTTCTTATTAACTCATTGACTAAGAAATTCCCTGAGAGTTCAATTCTCATCAAAGAAGTTCATCTATCAGATTACCAACTTGGACATAAAAGCAGTATGCAAACCACATCAAGACAGACACTGTCTAAAGAGGACCAGGAAAGGTTCCATTCTCCCTTTGCTCATTCCACCTCTCAACCTGGCACATACGATAAATATAACAGTTAGCTTAAGAAAAGAGGTTTAGATTTTATAAACTTAGGCACATCATGTTCAGCGTTGAAACTCTCCTGTAATAGATATAATCGTAACGATTATCCTAATTTAATTTGAGAATGTTTGAGCATTACAAGCAGATTAACACAACAACAATGAAGATACATACCCATTCGCCAGGGCAAAGAGAACGGTAATATTTCTGAAACTTATCGCACTCTGGAGCACCTTCCCCCTTTGCAGCTACACACCTGAAAATAATTGAAATAGTCAAAGACGTTTCCACAGAAATGGAGGACCAAACCTATGGACAAAATAGAGCTTATTTTTAGGAAATTAGACAGAAGGAAGCAAGGAGAAAAATGATTGAACTTGCAGTATGCTTACCTATGATACTCAATGTAACGGGTGAAGCAATGCCTTGTTTGATTTGTTGTGGGGAAACGGAAATCCACTGGTGCTGTCTCAAGCTGGCCATCAAAACGTAACATGTAAGCGAAAACTTGAACATGTAAAAATATTAATGAAATGCACAACACATACACAAATAGCTAACGAAAAATATAAGCCAATTGACAGTAGGACAGGCAAATCAACCTTAATCTCCGGTGCCTCTTCCGTGACTTCTTGATCACCTGAATCTTCAGCATTTTCACTGCTTTCATCAGTAGCAGTTTCGGTGCTGTTTTCAACAGGGGCAGGATTGGATTTGGAGGCTTCTTCACTGGAAGCAGTAGGGGCGGGTTTGCTACTTTCCTCTCCATCACCAGTAGCGACTTCAGTGCTGTCCTCGGCAGCAACAGCCGCAGGTTCCTCAGTTTTCTCAACAACTACTTCCACGGGATCAGTTTTCCCTGGGTTTTCAACCTCTTTTACTTCCACAGGTTTCGTATCCACATCCCCCTTTTCCTCATTTCCCTTCAATAGGTATTCCTGCGAGCCAAATCATTACGGAAACCATTTCCAAAACCATAAGCTTTTTAAATTACATAGGAACAAAATTATCGAAGTTTTTCCACCCTCTAAAGGATACAAACTCGTAAACATTACCGGCAAAAGAACTTATTCGGTCAACAGCAAAAGGATTTCTATATTCAAGCAGATACTGTAGTGTTTGGAGTAAATGGGTAATTTAGTAGTAAAATTAAACTTTTTTTTTTCACTCATACGATTTTTCAATCTAGCATTTATACAATTAAGAGATATACAAGTTTGATAAATTAAATTACAGCAAAAAAAAGAAAAAAGAAGAAAGAAAGAAAGAAAGAAAGAAAAAAACCCACCGAATTTTTCATTTTCTTCTTTGATTTGGTGCAAAAAAAACTAAATTCGAACAAAGCAATTCTAGAATTTAATAATAAGGAAAAAAATCAAATTCATTGAGCATTTTAATTCACGGAAATTTGTAGGTCAAACAAAGAAACCAAATTGGATCCAAATCAGATTGCAAGCATTGCTTTTGGAAGGTCAGAAAAAAGTGACGAACCTCGGATAGGGTTGGGGGTGCTTGGTCTTGTTGCGCTTCCGCCATTGGAGGACAGAGGAAGCGATCTGATCAGCTCTTTGTTTATCTCTTCTTCTTCTCCGATAGGCGGCAAGGAGAGAGAAAGAGAGTTGAAGATAGGAGAGAGAGAGAGAGATGAAGACCGAGAAAGAGCTGTGGCTGATGATGTTGTTGGAGTTGTTAGGTGCTTAGGGCATCATTGGTAAAACGTGATGGATTTTACTGACTGACTATAAAGTTGAGAACGTTGAAGTTGGAAAAAACGAGACTCACTCACAAGATCCCGTCGTAAAATAAACTTGGTGTCGTTGTCGTTTCTACCGATTTTGAAGGTGAATTCTAGTATTCTACGGCACGTGGTGACTCTTGGTAATGATGATCTTGGAACTCACAAGGCCGATCCAGATTCTACTAGATTGTGGGTCCTTGGGCCTGTTTGAGTATGCCAAACATTGGGCTGGGCCTCAGTGTGCCTTTAGACTAAGAATGCTAGAGACACTTGATGTCAACTTTTAAATATCAAGTTATATTACGAGTGAGTTATATTTTTTTTATGAATAAAGTATTTAAAGAAAACAATATTTACTAATAAAAAATGACAACTAACCTCCATGTCACGTGAATTGATTCTCAAAAATTTGGATTACAGTTAGTGTTTCTTGGAAAACTCATTTAAGAATTTGCCCTCTTCATTTTATTTTTTAGGTTTTGTACCCCCAAATCATATGTAGAAGGAGCATTGGAGACTCAAAAGAAATTAATGACATATGAGTCTTAACACTAGGAAGGAGAGAGAGAGAGAGAGAGAGAGAGGTGAGATGAGACTTAGGGGGTGGATGGCTCAACCACTCAAACCATTCAATTTAAACTTTTTTTTGTCTTTTTCCCAAAAAGTTTTTGTCTTTTTCCCAAAAAAATTTTTGTCTTTTCTGAAAATTCAAAAAAATTTACTATTGAAACTTAAAAATCCCAATTTTGAAGAATGTAAACTTAAAGAAATATAACTTGTAAGAGTGTTGTGTGCCTTAAACTTAAGATGCATAATTCACTGACAACATAAGTTTCATTTCACTGATTAGAGCTACTTTTTGTAAGTACCCATAAGAAAAAAATTTATATACAAAAATCTCCTAAATCATTTGTAATATTTTAAAAACGATAACTTCGGCCACTGTTTTTTTTTTTTTTTTTCAAGGAGTTACCTTAGTAGTGTATTCTAGTTTTGAATACCGGAGATAACAAATCATTTGACAAGCAATAAAAGTTTGCAAACCAAAATTTCTTCTCGGAATTTGGCCCCCTTAAACACGCTTCTTACTTCTGTGCCCTTTGATTTTTCTCGCTTATTGTTGTGCCCCTTTACTTGGATTTTAAATGAGTGAATTTGACACCTAATACTTTTCTAACCCCATGTCTTGTTCTGCAACTTCTTTGAAAACAAGCATTTTCTGTCATTTGTTTCCCCTAGTAGTAGATGAATTCATGTATTTCACACTTCTACTTTCAATTTTACCCATCTTTTCTAGTAGTAATTGCATATCGATCAAATCTATATCGTGGAACACATTTTAAATTAAGATAATGACTTTCATTTGGTAAATTATCAGTTACTGCAATAACATGGCTTTTACTTTCGTAAACTATGCACCAACTTTTGTCCATATGATATGTAGATTTGTGCTTCAATGTTAGAACTGACCCATACTGAACAAACAAAACACACGAGGTAGAATTTTAGCCATTGCATAAATAAAAAGATGCTCAATACAACAATAATTCGGAGACAAATTCGGGCTTGCAGCTAGTGATCATCCATCCAAATGATGCAGCGCAGGCTATTTCCTTCAAGTAACAAATCAAAAGCTTTGTTTATGTCTTTGAAGCTCAGCTTGTGTGTTATGAATCCGTCAAGATTCAGTTCCTGTAATTACAAATACAACATGAGCTTGTCTAAGTATCACATTATCATGATTCAAACCCTATACATATTATATAGCATGTAAGTTATGCAAATATTCAGGATACATGAGAAAATGATCATTTTTTAAACGCATTATTCTAATTAATATCTCAAATTCTATTAAACAAAAAAAAGTTATCTAACTATTGATTGACTAGATCTTATTGACTAACACAGAAGCTATTATAAATTTGTAAAACCGACCACCTCAATTAATTTCTCCAAACTTATTTTTACCTTGTCTAAGTATTTCCTAGCGAAGAAGGGGATGTCGGTTTTAGGTTTCACACCTCCAAACATTGATCCAGTGACAAGTTTTCCCCTCATAATTTCATAACAATTCACGCTTAACGGCGTTCCGTGCATCTCCACTCCTAGTATCACCGTCTGGCCCCATCCCTGCTCTCAACAGCAATAATGTAAAGTGAAAAATGGAATTAAAAAACAAAATAAAAGAAAATTTCGAAATTTTCCGTATAAAGAAACTGAGAATGAATCTTAAAAAACAAGACCTCTCGGCAAGAACTAAAAGCATCTTGCATTAAGGAAGCCAACCCAATGCACTCAAAGCAATAGTCAGCACCTCCATCAGTTAAACCTTTAATGACCTAATAATTCACCAATCAAAATAATAATAAAATTTTATAATAATAATTATTATTATTATAATAAGATAATAATATTAGTAATTAAAAGAGTAGTCAGTATAAAGAGAGACAATTTACCAACCTCGCTTACTGGCTTTCCACCGGTGGTAGCGGGGTTGACAAAATCAGTGACTCCAAATTTCTTTGCTGCATTATTACAAAAGAAACTGTTAAATATAACAGCATATATGTCTAAACATATGCTGACTATTACACATAATTAACATATATATATATATATATGGGGAGAAAATGTGTTTTTTTTTTTTTTTTCCAAAAAAAGTTTGTGTTTAATAGTAATTGTCAGTTGGAGGATGCTCACCTATGTCAAACTTTTTAGGATTTAAATCGACGCCAATAATCTTAGAAGCCCCACGAAGTTTTGCTCCTTCCGCAACCTATTAATATCACATTTTTGTTTTATATGTTCATCTTATTTGCTACAACTTATATTGTTTCATTTATATAAATATATATAGCTTTGTAATCACATTCATACATGTTAAAAATATATATATATATATATTAAAGTTTTGTTAATCATGTAAAAGACTCTAGGTCTCTAGCTAGTAGTGGAACTTTGAAAAAAAAAAAAAAAAAATTACCGCAAGACCAACAGATCCAAGTCCAAAGATGGCGACTGTTGACCCTTCTTCCACCTCTGCTACCTTCCATGCTGCTCCCACACCTGCACCGGTTAAACACTTTCAATTTTTTCTTATCTAATATTGTAACAATTAAGAAGACATAGTGTCATTCATTTGATTTAAAAAGAAAAAAGAAAAAGAAATTCAAAAAAGAAGAGTGAACAAGTATATATCGTTAGATTTTCAATTTGTTCTATATTATCAAGTTATGGGGCAATTGGGGTGTTTAAATAATAAGTTTCATGTCCCTCTTGAATAAGCTCTGTGGATGAGTTTTTCCCAAGCTCATTTGACAGGGTAGTTAAGCTATGATCCCACGTCGCTAAGCTAACTTAATTCATCCAGACCCATTTAATGTGCATATGATAATTCAAATTAGGACTACAGGTCAAACCACATAATTTAGTTTTTTTTTTTTTTTTAAGGAAATAAATTAGTTGGAGTTGTTATTCTTGCGAAGCAGGTTTCAGGCAATTCATATATTCAAATAGATTTGGGGAAAAAAAATGGTAGCTCACCAACAATAAGTAATCGTGCACATCAATTCTATTTATTATTTGTCACGTCACATTATTTAAGGAAAAATATCAGTAGCGCATGGTAGCAGCATGACTTATACAATTATTTTGAGAACAATTATGAAATAATAATAATAATATTAATATTAATAAAATAATAATAATAATCTTTGAACGAAGATTTATTTGCTTATTCCATTGCGTAACCAAAGAGTAAATAATTTTTTTGAATTAAAAAATGATACTACAGATATCATCCTGATTATAATTTATTAAAAATAATAATAATTCCTTAAGATCCACATCTAGAACAGTATTTCCAATCTTTTTCCATGACCTTTTCGAATAACAATAATGACCGAAAGCTTAACATCGTACAAACACCCCCTCAAACTCAAAAGTGACAAGAACTTTTTTCACCGCCGGGTGATTTTTACTAGCATTCTAATGACATACTGTAACGACCCAAATTTACGTAAATTTTCGGATTCAAACCTTTTTTGTTAAAATGTTTTCTTCTAAACAAAAAAATAAATTAACTCCAAGAAATATGATGGTTCAAATATATCTATTGTTGGAAAAGAAAATCTCTAAACTAAAAAATAAAAATTGAAAAAAAAAAAATGGTTGTAGGCATTGTTAAAAAAAGGCGGACTACAAGGCGCACCAACCTGTTGAAACACCGCAGCTGAGCAAACAAGCCTTGTCGAGCGGGAGGTCCGGGCTGATCTTGACGACTTGGGCGACGTCGACCACCGTGTACTGCGCGAAGCTGGAGACGCCAAGGAAATGGTGCACAGCTTCCCCTTCCATGTCCCTAAACCTGCTGGTTCCATCTCTCGGCATGTCATTGGAAATCATATTATTCTTATACAGAGAGCAAATGTTGCTCTTCTTGGACTTGCAGTCCCTGCATTCCTCGCAATTTGGCAGAAACACCGGCAGCACTATGTCTCCCTCTTTCACCTCCTCCACATTCTCTCCCACGCTCTCAACCATCCTATACATGCATACATACATTTATATATAGATATAGATATAGATATATATCACCACAATACTTAACTTCAACTGAAATATATATATATCTATATATATAAATTATTTGTTACCCAACAGCTTCATGTCCAAAGATTCTTGGGAAAACTGCAACAGGTCCCTAGAGAAGAACAAATTTTGTGGTAATTAATTTAATTAATCATAACATCTATTAATTAATAAGTGTGTCCAAATGTAGATATGTGCTTACTGCATTCAATTTCCAGAAGGTAACATCCGAGTGACAGAGAGAAGTGCAGAGGATTTTGATGCGGACCTCCCAAGCTTGAGGCGGGTCCACTTCAATTTCCTCTATGATTAGCGGTTCTCCTGCGATTCTGCATATTGCGGCTGATGAAATCATACGACATGTTAACATACAAACAAGGTTTCAAAAACCAAAGAATGTGATGCAAAAAAATGCAAAAAAACAAAAAAAACAAAAAAAAAAAAAAGATCACCTTTGCATCGAATAGCATTTCCTGTAGTACTTTCTAACTTGCCATTGCTCTGATCCATCGAGAAATCGGAGTAAATAGAAGTTCTTATTCCTAATCCTCTCACTTTCCTCTTCTTAATGAAACTAAAATGTCTGTATCTCCTTTTTGGGTGGAGAAATCTCTCTATGAGCGAAATCTTTAGGTGTTTGACAGGCTTTTTATTTGGGGTGGTTGGTGGAACATATCGTCCATTCTCCACCACCATATCCGAAAAATTAATATTCTTTTTAGAGGGTAAGTTAAATAGAATAAAAAAATTAAAAAAAACCCCCGTTATTGGAGTGTGGTGTTGATTGAGCACTTGAAAATGATTCAGTACTGGAAGACATTTTATATACTTTTGAACTACTTTCTGTTTGATAGTGGATGCTGAGAAGGCAGGCCTCCATGGTAAAACTTGCATCTGTGCTTCACCGTTGGGTGAAGACAAATATGTTGAAAAAATATTCTTAGCAAAAAAATATGTTTGCATATACATATAATTACTAATTGATTTACATATAATGAGTTTATGTGTAAAAATGTAAAATAATACTATTTTAGAGCTACTATTCTCACAAAAAAAAAAACAACATAAATATTATACATAGAAGGTCTTTGTATTACACGTCATTAGCTTTATATTAAAAGTGCCGTTCCATAGAGGTGTTGGACATAATACGTTATCTATATATATAGGATCAAGTACAAATAGATAACATTATTATATGATTGATGTGCATTAATAGTTGTCAGTTATGAAGTCAGAATATTAATCAGTGATGATGTTATAGAAAAAACCAGAGATGATTTTTATTTTAGACAGAGATATAGTTATCAGCCTCAATCATTAATTGAGGATATAGATAGAATTTTTCTCACAATATAGAAGTGAAATGATTTTTTTGGGTAAAGTTACTAGACGTAAAAATTAAAATACAAAATTGGCCCTACTCAAGTATGGGTGGCTTTATCATTGATTATCATGATAGTTGATGAAACTGTTGGCCTGATCAGTCTCCATTTTGTTCCTTTTTTTTTTTTTCACTTGTGGCCCCTAAATCTTTGTAGATTTTTTAAAGTGACGCTAGGTAGGAGAACGAGGACTAGTGATCTCCTAATTTCCTAGCCAAAAAAATAGTTTTCCTCCATAATAGGCAAAAGTTCTTTTCTTCTCCTACTTGTATTATAGGGCTCGTTTGATATAACTTCTACTACTTTAAGTTTCTAGAAAAAGAAAAGCAAAAATTATGACTTGTAAGGAAGTATTTGGAAACACATTTTTGTTTTTTTGAAATTTAGAATTAAATTTCAAAAAGAGCTCAATAGGTCAAAATGATTTTAACATTTTATAATAAGCAATAAAAACGTTATAGAATGAAGTTTGTAATCAAAATCTATTTTGAAGAGTTCTAAACAAAAATCATAATTTGTAATTTTAACTGGACCTTCTTCCGATATTTTTCTAACAAATCATTCAAACACATTTAAAAATAATAATAATAAAAAAAAGAGTGAGGATATTTGAAACCAACATATATACAGAAAGCTCTACCAGATAAGTACCTTGAAGGCAAAAGATCCAAATGTCTAAAAATGGTGAAAACTTGAACCCTTATGGGTGTCTCACGCTATATCTGAAGCGATCGAGTCCAAGTTAAGACTTTATAGAGTCTAAGACTATCGTTTCTTCTTGGGAGGGAAATGGCGATTATCCACATAAATATATATACATATATACCAGCGGGGTGAAACTGAAACCCTTTCTGGTCAAACCAATCTATATATTTTTTACTCCTCAACCTTTAAAATATTAAAAAAAAAAAAAGATTGGTGCTTAAATATAGAAACAGCTAATTATTGCTACATATGGGTAGTAGCACTATATATTGTTTCTTCAACAAAAGAAAATTCTATTTGGAGGAAGTGATCCTTCTAGTAAGTGGAAAGATGCTTTTTGGAAGGCGATATGACTTGCCAATTGCTCTTTGTTGCAGCCAGTACGAGAAGCAACAAACAAGAAATGAAATAGCCCTCCTCTTCAATTTTGCTATATCGAGTATAATATAGTCTCTAACTAATTAGATTCGACCCATCATTTACAATTGCGCACTACCTAATGGGTTGGTAAAAAGTGTAATAAACCATCACTAGGGTACAAAAATGCTCCTATAGATATATAGATGTATACGTGTACTGAACCACCGAGCCGTTGAAGCAGCAAAATTGGAGTGGTTGAATACCAAGCCAAAAATGAACGAACATGAGTGTATATATAAATATACATGAAAGAATCTGTGTAGAGATTCTTTTAGAGTAATTACTCATAGGTCTCTATCTAACGGTTGATAATTGATGTTCATTTGTTTTGAAAGGTGAGATGAAATTGTTATTTTGAGATAGGAAGTATATGATCCAGATATTAAGGTAATTTGATATTTTGCTTCTCTCTCTCTCCTCACACCAACTCTCTCTTTGCCGGCCTTTTCTTTTCCTTTCTCCTGAACACAAATCTCTCTAGCAACCATGGCGAGCATTTCTCCGACGCTTCCTCAGGGAGGTGGATCTCACGAGAATGATCGCGATCTCATCAGGCACTCTTCAACGAGGGATTTGGTGGCCGAAAGACATTCTAACCCAAACCCGTCACAGAGGAGGCCATCGCTGGATACGACGACGAGCTCGAGGTGCCGACGACCATGAGATCAGAGGCGATCTGAATCGTGATTGTGATTCCCTCTCAATTCTGCTGTCACGTGAGGTCATCTTCGTCGTGGAAATTGCAATCATGCTGTGGTACCAGAGATGGTGGAGATCTCGCCGGAGAAGACGAAGACGCAGTCTGAGAATGGAGATCTTGATAGTTGCTAGCAAAGTCGCTCGCGATGTCAAGTTCCTCTCTCCTTGTCGCCGGAAAAGTGGCTCTGCTGATTGCGCCGGCGACGGACCTCCTACTGCACAGTGGAAGGTCGAGGAGGGAGGGGAAGAAGGACGAGTAAACAGTGGTCTTTTTTAAGTTTTTTTTTTTTTTTTTATATGATACAATGAGTCAGTATACCATATTTATCATACATATGTACAATTTCAGCCAATAGATTATATTTCAAAGGTCTAAAAAATAAGCTCTACAATAATTATTCTGAATAGAGTTTTACCATACACTCTCCCTCTCTCTCTCTATATATATATATATATATATATATATATAGGCAATGGCTAGTGTCCTTCTCGAAGGACATCCTTCACCGCTGTGGCCTTTTTTTTAAACTAAAAAACCGTTGATTTAATTGATTTTTTTGAATAAATTAAATCTTTATTAACTTATTTAAAACATTTTGAAATCGGCGTGGTGGGTAAAACACAATGGATGACCAGGTAAATTAGTAAATTATTATACCATCAAGGGCTACAACTATAAAATAAAAAATTATATATTTCATTTATTATTTAAAATTAATGTTCCATTTTATGTTTTCCTAGACAATGTCAAAACATATAATACTTAAGAAAATAACATTTAAATAGAATAAGCATAATATGAACTAAATTCTTTCAAGCAGGTCTAAGATTAATATGAGAAAAAAAATAACATTGAAATCGTTGGTAAGCTAGTATTTAACGAGAAACAAAATGAGTGATTTGTATTTTTGTTGAAAAACTAACATTGAAATCGTTAGGAAAAAAAAAAAAACCAGTAATCCGAGTAAGGATAACCATGGAACTATTTAATAGAACTAGTTATTCACTTACTTAACAAGGAATAAAATGAGTGGTTTGTATTTTTGTTTTGACATGCTTAATAAATACAACCGTAAGTTTAAAAAAAAAATCATTTTATTCTTACAGATAAATGTCATGTTTGAAATATATAGTATATCAGACAATATCATAACAGATAGTTAGATAAAAAGTAACATTAAGATAGAATAAACGTAAATGAAACTTTTTTTTTTTTTTCCAAAAATGTCCAACATGATTAATCGCCATAGAGAATGACCATAGTCTATTTAGTAAATAGAGATATGCTCGTACATATCAATGAACAAAATGAGTGGTTCATAACATATAGTTAGTCTGCCAACGATCTTCAATCGCATCTGTGGGGAGGCATAGAGAGGGAGCAGGGAAATCACACCCATTTTCGAACAAAGAGGGGAAAAAGAAAGCATCCGGCCTCAACACTCCCATACAAAACGACTTGTCGTTTTTTGGCTGTGATTAACCGGTTGGACACAAACTCCGGTTGCTAGAGTTTAACTTACCCTTCAACAGATCCAAGCCGTTGATCTAAATCTCAACGGTCTATATCAATTTTGAAGGTTGTCCTTCAATTATAAGGGTGAAGGTTGGTAGACTTCTATATATATATATATACATATATATATTCATGCTGAAGAAGATGAGATGAGATGATGAATAGCTCATAGGTAACAAGAAAATATATCACATACACAAATCAAAATGTAATAGCCTTAAAAAAAAAAAAAAAAGTTTAAAAGATTCTTAAGTGCGTTTGGAAGAAACATTTCTCTTTATTTGGTTCATTCCATTGAAAATTGGAATGCTCATTTGGCCTATTATTGTGGAAATGATGGAGTCAATATATGTTACGATCTACTTCTACATTCCAAAGGCAATTGCCTTTTATGCACTTATTAATTTCTCATATGATCCAAAGGCTTTTTATATATTTATTAAATAAATCAGGTCACTAATCTCTATATTTGTTCTCTATACTTATTGGGAAAAAAAAAAAAAAAAGGGGAATAGATAAGAAACTACGAAAAGTTTTGTTGGCTTGGCTTTATTACGAATTGGTGTTAAAATGGTTACAGCTTAATGGACATCTCATATCTTAGCGTTATTTATCTATTGCTTCATTTCTGCTCGAGCAACAAACTCATGTTTTATTTTCCATTAACCCCAAAAAAAAGAAGTAAATAAATAAATGCAATTATTATATGATGTTCATTAACACAGAGCAGAAGAATACCCATGGAGGAGGCAAAATAAGATTAAAACCACTCCAAGATAGAACCCAGCCAACAATAGAGACAACAAATGTCATCAAAATCACCCTTCCCCTTTAGAATTATTCATCTGCAACTCAGTGGTTCTCTAGTGTCTACAAGGCGATTTATGTTTCAATTTTTTAGATTTCTTTTTCAGAGGTCTTTCAACTCTTGTGAAATTTTTTTTATTATCATTATTTTTTTAGGGATTTTGTATTTGAGATTTATTTCCCATTTTTTTGAGTTTTTAGTTAGATTTAGAAATTTGAAAAATAGAAAGTAGAATTTGATATTTTATAAAATGTAGGGATCTTTTCATAATTATTAGACTTAAGTTGAGGAAGATGATCCTATGCTTCGTCTTCATGTTAGTTTCTATAGACACTATTATCATTAGCCATTGACAAGTCATCGTACAATGCATATTAGTTTTACCCCGTCGGTGAGGAAAAGTAGTTTCTTTTGCACCATAGAATTGGCCTTCGGGGTAAAGGCCTTTTGCAATATGGAATTGGAAGGTACATATTTAACTACACACCATGTGAAGTTCAACATGGCCCATGTTTGACTACACCATGAGAAGGCGCCTCTCCTACGCCGCAAGTCCATTAACAAATGCAAATACCTAAAGCCCAGTTATAAACAGCAGCTTTTTTTTTTTTTTTTTTTTTTTTTTTGGTAGAAATAACGAAATAATATTTTTAAAAAGAATAATAATAAATTATAACATAAAATTTTTAAATATAATTAAATTTATGATCACATAATATCAAAAAAAAAAAAAAAAGAATCATTCTCCTTCATCTTCTTTCTTCCTAACATGACACTGTACAGATAAATTTATTATTAAAAATTATCCGTAGAATCGAAATTTTTTAAAAATCTAATGATTTTTCAGAAATATATGTTATAATTTATCATATTTTAAAAATATACTATAAACTTCAAATATATCTATAAAAAAATGTCATTTGCTACCGTTTCTCTTTTTGTCATTGGTTGATTGGACGGATTTTTTTTATACTCATACCGAAATCTTTAAAAATATAACCAAAAGCGATTTTAACATCATTTCTACTTTCAAAACGCTATCAAAATCAATTGCCCTGGTCAATAATAGTTCTTTACTTCCCGGCAGCACTTTTCTTTTCTTTTCTTTTTTCCTTCATGTTTGCCCGTACAAGTAGGGTGGTACAATGAGTGTTGTTAACGGACAAAAAACCTTTTGAAGCTCAAAGCAAAAGCAGAAAACAAAAAAATAAAAAAGAAAATGCTTCGTTTGACTAAAATAGTTGCAGAATATTTGAAAACTTATTTTCCTCGTGTATTTAAACTAGTGGGTGGGGTTGGAATAAAGCAGCTTGGAATGATGAGGAATATGTTAAATTTACATGTATTATAAAAACATTTGGCAGCCATACCATAATACGTTTTGGCCTTTTTCCTTTAATACACCGTTTTACGAAGCTGTTTCAAAGTAGTAGCACTTGCCCTTTTTTTTTCTTTTTTTTTTTTTTTTGGTTATTTAAAGCTTTTTCTTTAAAGACATTAGGTGACGTTTTGGCCTTTTTCCTTTAATACACCGTTTTAGAAGCTGTTTCAAAGTAGTAGCACTTCCCTTTTCTTTTTTCTTTTTTTTGGTTATTTAAAGCTTTTTCTTTAAAGACATTAGGTGATAGTGGCACTCCTCGCACATTGCCCTACCTTGACATGCAAGCCCATGTGTCTTGCAAAAGCCCCTACCAGTATCGGAATCCAACACCACATACTAATATAAAATAAATCCTTAAGTATGGAATCTAACAAATAAAAACCTTAAATTTTAATCGGTTGTAAATATTACGGTGTTTAACCTTAGTAGTTTTCTTAAATATTTTTCTTGACCTTATAATTATTTTATTTCTTTTAATGTCATGAACACCGTTGGAATTGCAACATCGCATCAGACATATGATGCGCTCACTTTTTATTTTGCCGTGTTAGAATTTGTGGAGCCCTCCAACATTTATCTTTTTCCTTGCTTTATTTTACTCCTAACAGTTCTTTTCCCATGACACATTCTTCAAGAAAAGAATTCAAAGTTGACATCAGGTAGGTTTCCAAAATGTTCGTGTGTTGATCTTTCAACTGCAGTAGTTTCCACTTGTTTATCATGGTGTTAATAGGCAGGGATTTAGTTTCCATTGAAAACGTTAGGTTAGTCCTTCTATTAAATCAATCTTCGAGGATGGAACCCAGACTCCAATACTATACTTCCAAGAATTTTTCAAGAGAGACAAGTCTAGGAAAATCCCCGAGCTAATTGTTATTACTATTTTATATATATATATATATATATATAATTGTGAAAAAAAACATAACAGCGAAAACGGTTTCAACAAGATATTTTATCTTTGTTCTTTTAAATATATTTGTTTATATTTAGACATTAATTTTTTGTGCCACAAATTCTTCAAGAAAGGGCGGGTTCCGAAAGTGGCATATTAATGAATCCTAAAGTTCATGAAAAAAAAAAACAAAAACAAAACAAAACTAATTTTAATCGGATAAACCTACTTTACCTTATTAATAATGTAAAAATTATTAACCATCAGATTGTTTTTAGATGACTGAGATTAAAATAATACACTAAACGATTATAAAACATGTCACACCCCGATCATTATTTTCAAAAACAATAAAAAAAAAAAACTCAAATTCAAAAAATAAATAAATAAATAACACAACAACTGTGGTAGCCCCCCACCGGCGGCCCCTCTACCGGCAGCCCCCTCCACCACCTTGCCTCCCGAACTTGTCGACGGAGATCATCAATAGAGGAAAAAGTCGTCTCTAAGACCCATCCATGGACAGTGGATTTTTACCCACGGGCACGACGGGGCATGGAGGCCATCATTTGGTCGTCAGCGACGCCGTGGATCGCATAGATTCGGCTAAAGGGGGTGGGTTTCGGCTATTTTCCAGATCCGATGGCGGCCATTTTCCAGATCTGTTGCGGCTCCAAGCTCGTCGCTAATCTGTCCTCAGCCTTCCCCACTGTCGATTGACTCCGAGTTCCGTCGCGAATCCGTCCTCGACCTCCCCCTGCCGTCGCGATTCCATCGGATCCGAGCTCCGTCGTGAGTCCGTCTTCGGCCTCTACCGCCGTCGCGATTCTGTCGCGATTTTCCAGATTTGTCGTGGGCTCTTGGCACCAAGCTCCTCGTGAATCCATCCTCGGCCTCCCCCTGTCGTCGACGCCATCTGAAACTCGTCATCTTCCCCATTCGTTCCTTGTGCCACTTCGTGTTGATTTGGTCTCTCGGGGTTCTCCCGGCGTTCTCGCCGGTTGTTGCTAGGACGCCGGTTTTTTTTTTTCAATCTGATAGTGTGGGTGTAATTCTACGTGGGGTGGTTTTATTTTTGTTTGGTGGTCATTAGCCCTTTCAGCCCTTGGATTTAAATCGAAAGGTGAATAATTTTTACACTATCAATGAGGTAAAAAAGCTTACCCTATTATAAAAGTCCAAAAAAAAAAAAAAAAAAAAAGGATGAGTGTGTTTCTTGACAGTTGACACAGTTCTTCATGTACAGAACAGGTGGTTGATCTTCGATCCGAAAGAGGCAAAAAAAAAAAATGGGAGTTTTCAGGCAGATAAGGGAATTCAGCTGGGGCATGCACAGTTTCCATGAATCCTTTCAGCAACCTTTTTTCTTGCATCCAAAGAAGAGTAAAAGAAAAAAAAAACACAAAGCCATGACCAACGTACAAAGCAAAAGAACGACTAGGAGGCCGTTTTGAATTTTCACGCCAAGTTTCTGACCTTGTAGTGTCAATTTTGTAACTATTGTTTGACCAGTCTAGAAAATTCCACTAACACAGTTAAATAATAATTATGCCTCAACAATAAACTATTGAAGAGGCTTAACTTCCCCAAGCAAAACCCACTCTTAGATTGCCAAAGTTTAGATAGATTAGTAAGCCGTTCGTTTTTCTTGTTAAGTATTTAAGTTCGAATTATCATCATTATATTAATAAGGATAATTTACTTTATAAGAAATTTATATATCATACAAAATACAGTTACTTTCTTAATATTATATGAACTTTTCAACTTTTATGATGTATTTTTTTTTTCAACAAAAAAAAAAACCCCCCACTTTGAGATTGCTACGTCCTAGTCAATCATGTTAAATGGCTCCTTTTCTGATATTATTAAAATAATAATAGGATAAAGAAGAAAGAATTTATTTATATGGTTTCTGCTGCCGCTTCCACGTAAAAATCCAATAATGTTTCTTTTTTAAAATAACAAGTTTGAGATTGTGCGAATCTTTCATTCAAATGTCACCACGAAAATAAAATAATAATAAAAAAAAAAGACAAGAAGGAAGAAAAGATGCATATGTCATGCAGATTTTTGCCTAAAAAAAAAAAAAAAACGGGAATTAGACTTTTTGGTCACGATCATCATCTCATTCAAATTCAACAATAATTGTTTATGGTTTGGAGAACTCTTCTTTTTAGTTGTTACGAGTTTAATACTCATACGTTATACGAGAAAATAAAAAAAAATAAATAAATAAACTGAATATTATATAATAAAAATAGTTGATTATTATAAATATTATAATTATAATAAATATGATTCTTCTCAAAACCTCTTTTAATAGTGAAGATGCAAAATCAAAATGACAATAGTACTAACAATAATAAAAACGAAAACAAAAGCAAAAAAATAAAAAATTCTTCTGTAGTCATAATCATTTAAAGGACAAAAATTAAAACAAAAAACAAAAAAAAAGAACAAAAATCTTTAGACTCAAAAAAATAGGAAAAAACTAAACCTAACAAAAAAAAAATTATAACAAAATAAAATATATCTCCCACTTCGTCCTTTTTTTCTGTTTTTAAAAAAACCAAAAAAAAAATTTTTTTTATCAGATTATATACATGCAAAAACGTAAAAAAAAAAAAAAAAAAAAAAAAAAAATCCATGCAGAATCCTTAAAAAAAGGGGGTCTTTAAAAAATAGAACAAAAGAAACACAAAATACAAAAAAAAAAAAAAAAAAAAAACCCAGAAAAAAAAATTCGAAATAAATATTAAAAATTTAAAGTAAAAAATCGTTAAAAAAAAAAAAAAAAGGTAAAGTGAGCAAAAACACAATACAACAATAGATTGAAATCTAATATCTAAAATTTAGCGTCCAAAAAAAATTGCAAAAACAATATTAAGAAAAAAAACTCTAAATAGGGGTAAAACTGGCAATACACTGTAGGAAAGAGAAAAACAACTAAAAAAGAGGGGTAAAACAGTAATTGTATTGTGCAGGCAGTCGGTAATTTCTGCATAATATGGGGAGAAAGGTCAACTCACTATAGATGGAGGAAAACCAACTAAATCAGAGGGGCAAAAAAGACAATGCATTGTAGAAAAAACAGTAAAATATGTGATGACAAAACCGTCCTTTCACTGTAGATAAGCCAAAATCAACACATGGGAGTGGGACAAAATCGTCATTTTACTATAGAAAAAACAGTAAAATCCCCCTCTCATTTAGTATATTAGTATAATTTGTTAGGGAAAAAAAAATTCTGAAAGACTAGATGCGCAATCTTTAAAAAAAAAAAAAAAAAAGGTATTGCTTCTATTAATTTTAAAATCTAAAATAGTTTAAAGACCAACCTCACTAATCAAAACTTAACAATTTGACCCTTTTTTTTTTTTGCCGAAATACGATCCATTCTCGCACCTATAAAACAGGTAATCAATTATTCACAAAAATTACAATATATCCTCTTTCAGAAAAGGGGGGAAAAAAAAAGCATACACAATAGTAATAGACTGTTAATTTATAAATTATATATAGAAACATAAAACTTTCTTCCATTCAAGGTATTTTCGTCCAAAATGGTTTGTTTTGGACGAAAATGTTTTGAATTTAATTTTTAGCCCTTCAAATTTTTTTTTGTGTGTGTTTTTGGCTCTTTTTTTTTTTTTTTTTTTTTTGTATTGGTCAAATTTTTTTTTTTCATTTTAATCATTTAATCATTTTCATATTTTTTTATGCCTCTTTTTTTTTTCCAGATCCTTTGTTTCTTTTTTGTGAGTTTATTTTTTAATTTATTATTTTAATTTTTCTCCATAAACAATTTTTTTAAATATATCCTACATATACCTAACACATGTTTTGAACTAGTATTTGTATACTTTCAATTCAGATTGGAGTCTTGAAACGTGAATGTATGAAGATTACGGATCTCTTTTTTATTTAGCAAAAAACAAAAAATACATAGATATACACAAGTAGAAGTTTTATCATAATATTTGTTTGTGGGGTCATATTTGGTTCAATAGCAACAGATTGAGATTGAATCATCAAGTGGGACCCATTCCCCCATAACCCCACAAAGGGCTTTTGGGTGTGAGACTGTGAGTGAAACGATACAAGACAATCCCCGCACACGCATCATTCATTTTCTAACTTTGACCAACAAAAACTGTTACTAGAATCGGCGACTGAGTTGGGCAACCCCGTGAACCCCCAATCTGACGTGGCACTTCATTTCTTTTTTTTTTTTTTTGTCTACACCACCAACACATTTGACATAATTTTAATCATGCATGGGGTAAAAATTTCTGTCAATTTGATGAATTTAGGAGTTAAAAAAAAGACTAATACCTCATTTGGTAAATGAGTTTAAACTCAAATTTTTCATTTTAGTTTGTATATTTTTCTGAAAAGTTAACAAAAATTATAACTAGTTTTTAAAAAGTCAACCAACTCAAAATTAAAAATTTCAACTCAAACCGTTTCACCAAACGGAACCTAAGGCCTCGTTTGACGTTTGACTCAAACTGTATTTTTTTCATCTCAATTTTTATCTTTTTCTGAAAATTTTTTTGTCTTTTCTGAAAAATTAACAAAAATTTTCAACTCAAACTATATTTTTTCAACTCAAACTCATTAACCAAATGGACCATAAGTTTTTGTTTGGTGTTACAGTTGGAGTTAAAAATTTTAAGTTGAAATTTGTTGATTTTTTAAAAATTAATTATAATTTTTATTGATTTTTCAAGGAAAAAAAACTGAAATTAGAAATTTAAATTTGAATTGAATCATCAAACGGAACATAAACATATATTTAATATTCAGATTTAATTCTAATTAAATTAAATTAAATTATTATTTTATTTTTTAAAAAAAAATTAATAAAAATTATAATTAATTTTTAAAAAATCGACGAATCCAAATTTAAAAATTTCATCACATCTCAAACTCAACTCTACACCAAACAAAACGCACGCACAATTGCAAAACTCACGACCCTATTGTCTGCTGCTCCAACGATGCTGGCCATTGTGTCGTCGTCGTCCCTCTTTGTTCTCCGGCCTCCACCGATAACCAAAATGACGACCGGCGCCGACGAGGATCTGAAAGAACTCAGATTTCGGCGAGAAGCATCGTCATAACCGCCGGTGAGAATCTTAACGACCACCATTGAAGATGGATTCGTAGCAGCGCCTCCGGATGGGTCTCTTCTAAGACCTAGGTCGCAACCCGAGTCATGGGTTTGCAGATCCATTCGTCTCTTCTCGGAGACGCCGTGGGTCGCAACCTTCAATCAAGCACCTGGGTGTTCCATAGATTTTTTTTTTTGGGGTCCTTTTTCCTGGGTTATTGTTCATCTGCCATCTTTTTAGAAGCTTGGATGTGCACTTTACTTGCTAAGGGTGAACAAATCTATTCCTAATAGTCATTCAATTCACATCCAAAAGTTTAAGGCTTGTTTGGGTGATGAGTTCAAACTCATCACCATGAGTTTAAACTTTTGTCTTTTTCTCAAAAGTTTTTTGTCTTTTCTGAAAAAGTCAACAAAAATTACTATTTAAATTTATCAATTTTATCTTGAACTTGTGCACCAAACAGGCCCTTATTTATATCAAAGGTCTTCCATGCTTTTTGGTCTTTTTTTTTTTTTTTTTTTAATAATTTGTGTGGGGGGTTTTATTCAAATTCAAAGGAGGATAGAACGACGGATTTTTAACTTTTTTTTTCTTAATTTGTTCAACTGAGAAAGATATGAGTTTACAGAATGATAAGTTCCTCCCTCAAAAAAAAAATAAATAAATAAATAAAGATGAGTTTGCAAAAGACAGGATAATTGCTAAAAATTTTTAAAAAAATATATGAAAATTTCTGATGGTGGAGATGAAGTTAAATGTTCGTGAACTTATAATCCATGAAATGGTTTCAACCAAATGAAAACAAAAAATAAATTAAGCGCAACTCGGAGGCTACCGCAACGCCGTCGCCAAAACCTTCTAGACTGAAGGAGCTCTAAAGTTTTACAGGGGCATTTATGAAGAAATTTGATTAGATTAGAATTGTATGGGTTAGAACGGAGCAGGGAAGAAAAGGAAGGGAATAATCCCTCTTCCTGTATTTTTTGTTCCCATTTGTTGGGTCTCACTTTAATCTAGCCGTTGGATCTTACCCTATTAATATTTTTTATTCCATTGTAGAATTAGCATTAAGATAAAAAATGTTTACTCCATTGTAGAATTAGCATTTTTTTATTTATGACAATAAAAGTGCTATGGAAATATTATTTCGAAACATTAGAAAGAGCGTGATAAATATTTTAAATAATTTGAAATGTTATAGAATGTTATCATTTAGATGTTTCAGGTGTTATCATTTCGATGTTTGAGGTATCATTGGGAGATCGACTCGATTTTAAATTTTCAATTATACATCAAATTTTTTATTTCTTTTATTGTTTTAAAAAATTAAGCTTTAAAAGTCCATAACTTTCTCATTTCAAATTAGAATGAGATGGTTTTTATATTAAAATACTTGTAACGTCGAAACAAACAAAACAAGATCCATTTTGTTTTTTTTGTCCAAATATATTTCAAATTTTTGTACTATTTTCTATTTTACATAACTTTGTAAAAATTTTTCTCTTCAAATATACATTTCCAACTTAACATCCAAAATACCATATCTCCAGATGTTACCCCAAGTGGGCCTTACTTTTAGACAAAATTCTAAATGAATGAATGTTAATATTTTTCTCAAATGAGCACTAGATGTTTTACTTTTAGACAAAATCTAAAAGTTATAAATGAATGAATATTAATAATTTTTCTCAAATGAGCACAAAATGTTTTAATTTTAGACAAAATTATAAATGAATGGATGTTAAGATGTTTCTCTAATGAGCACGAAATGCTTTATTTTTAGACAAAATAAATGAATGGATGTTAAGATTTTTCTCAAATGAGCACTAGATGTTTTACTTCTAAGACAAAAATCTAAATGAATGGATGTTAATATTTTTCTCAAATGAGCACTAATTCTAATTAAAACCCACTTAAATAATTTTTCTTGGACAAAGTGCTGCCTTATCACTGTGCAATTAAAAAGAGAGTATTTAGATACACATTACACAAGCAGAGCACTATACTAGATAAAGATTAAGGGGAAAAAAAAAGAGATTTTTTTTGGTAAATAAAAAAATTTAAAAAAAAGATTAGAGATTGAGAGAGATACTTTGCCTTCTTTTACGGGTCATGTCCCTTCTCTTCTTTAAAGCTAAAAAGAAAAAGAAAAAGAAAGACCAAAGAGACAGAGACATATTCGTTCTCTTCCACCCTTTTCTTTCTTCTATTATCTTTAAAATTTTCCCATTACTCTTTCTCTTTAGAAACACTATTAGGACGACTACATCTTTAACCAGGGAAGAAATATCAAATATATAAAATAAAAAAAAATCCTTTATAGTCTCTCCGTGTCCCTACTCGCCGACTACCACAGGAACGAGATTATCCCCCCACCGCGCATACACAGAGAGATAGAAAGAGAAAAACTGCTATGTTATAGATCTAGAGAGAGAAAGTGGAGTGAGTGAAAGAAAGAGAGAAACAGCGTGTTTCTATTTTTTTTTTTTTTTTTTGTGTAATAATATTACAGAAAAAATGGATAAAAGCTGTCAATCTTCAGGGGAGTCTTCCATAACCACGACGACCACCAGTAGTAACAACAGCAGTGGCAGCAGAGATCAGTACCTGAAGCACCTCAACAAGCTCTCCCACAAGATCTCCAAACCCATCCCCAAGAAACCCCCAACCTTTGATCGTCCCCCTATCCCTAATCACCAGAATCACAGTTTCAATCCCCAGCCTCAGCCGCAGACGCAGAACCTGCAAGCTCAGCCGCAGCACCAGCCGCCGGTCTACAACATCAACAAGAACGACTTCCGAGACGTCGTCCAGAAGCTCACCGGCTCTCCGGCCCACGAGCGCTTCCCCTCATCCTCCTCATCCTCAGCTTCCACCTCCTCCGCCACTCCTCCGCCGCCGCCTATTCACCACCACCCCAAGCCCGCCGGCTCCCGCCTCCAGAAGATGCGCCCACCGCCTCTGGCGCAAATTAGCAACCGCCCTCCTCCCCTGCTAAACGGCGCCGTCCAGCCTCCTCTACAGCCCGCCTCCGCGTTCGGCGGCGTCGGTCGGCCGACGGCGCCACTCTCACCTCTTCCGCCTCTTCCGGCTGTCCACGCGGCCGCGGAATCCCCTGTCTCGGCTCACATGCGGTACCTCCAGAACTTGATGTCGGCCGCCGTCGAGTCGAATCAGAAGCATGCCTCGGGATTCTCGCCTCTAGCTCCTCTGGTCTCTTCTCGGTGGAGCAATCTTGCTCCGCCACCACCTCAGCAGCAAGGGATTCTCCCTCCGCCTCCGGCCACGGCAATGATGCCTCCGCCGCCGCCGCCGTTCTTCCAGGTTCCGCCTTCCCCACCTATTCCCTTCGGGTGCTTGAACTCCCCGAGGTCGCCATATCCCCTGCTATCCCCAAGCCTTCTGCTTTCGCCATCGTCGGGTCAGTTAGGGTTTCCTCAGCTCCCGCTCTCGCCGACTGTGCCCGTACCCAGCCCTAGATGGAGAGGGTTCTGACCCTCAGCTCATTGTCGTTCAGGTAAGTCGCTCCGTTGAAAAAAAAACGCCGTCGTTTCAGGATTTAGGGTTTTGTTTTTGAATTGATTTTGGTTAGTTGCTCTGTACATTTGGGATTGGGGGGTTTTATTTATCACCGGTGATTGGATGGAAAATCGTCCACCACTGAGTTTAACTTAGGAGTTTGTTCTGTGTAAATGGGATATCAAACGACAAATGAAAAAAAGAAGAAGAAGAAGAAGAATTGCTCATGTTAGAGAAATAGTTAGAAGAAGATACAGATAGAATCTCTGGTGAGAAGGATGTTACTGTTATTAGCTATTTACTTTTGTGAAATATGCTGATGGACTATATATATATATATATATATATATTTGTGTCTTTTTAAGTCTCCCTACATTCTTTTTACTCACCTCTGAAAGCACAAGATGTTAGCAAGATTTGCTTTTTTCTGTTTGAGATTGTTTGGGAACTTTTAAGTTTTGTTAATTTTTACTAAAAATATGATCAAACCTTTAAGTTGAAAGTACAGTTTTAAACCATCAGATTTTAATCATGGTTAAATTGTTACATTTTTCTTACTATGATATGATTATGAGAGGATTCACAGCTTGATAATTTAAGCCGATTGGTCTCTTGTAATTCATATGGCTGTTACTCGGATTGGATGTATGTATGGTCTAAATTTTTTTGCCATACCAGAAAAAATATGATTATGTATATACATAGATATATATGTATGTATGAAATTTTTTATAGCATATATTCTCATTGTGACTAATTGGCTTTGGTTTCTTGCAATTCATACGGCTATTAGTTGATTGGATGTACGTGATGGAAAGATTCATTGGTTGGCCTAAATAGACGGGTAAGCCTAGCTTTGGGCATTGGAGAAATAGTTACTAGGAAGTACGATTGGAAGAGCTCAATCTCTGCATATTGATCCTTAATTAGACATACTTGTTGATATCGTTTTATTTTTATTTATTTATTTTTTAATAGGAAATAGTTCCTTCAAATCCATGTTTTATGATGTGCTTGTGGAAATGAGAATTTGCCTCAAATAGACATTTCCACCTTAGGTGTAGGTAGCAGTATACCCTAAGGATTAAGGTTGAAAATATTTCTTTATTTATATTGTATCACGAGCAAATATCTCATTCTTTTTTCCCTGTATTATTGTGTTCTTTATGTGTTGACCCCACCTCTGAGAAAGTCATCCTCTTTATTATTGGAAAATATCATATGCGTTATCTTGTTTGTCTGCACACTGTTGTCTAAGATTTGTCACAAAGAGATCTAAATTTTCCGAGTGTCATGATAGGGCAGTACTTAAAAGGGTTGGGGGTAGTCCTACTTTTATTGCAATTGTTTCCTACAGCCTGCATGGAGCTGTTGCTTGGTTTAGTGATCTTAGATAAAAGCATATTCTGTTAGGAATAGCGAATCCTTTTGATAATTTTTATTGTGAATTTTAGACCTTACGCCGTGATACCTGGGGTTCGCATGCCGTTTTGGCAGGATTTGTAGAAACAGTCCAGTCAAAGTTTATGTTACCCTCCCTGCAGGCAAATGGCTAAGAAGAAAAAAATGCTCGGAAGCGAAGCACCACGACTAATAGAATGTGGGCTCCTGAATGTGAACTTCACTATCAGGTCATCCTCGTTTTAATAATACAGGATCGATGGAAATATTTGAAGTTTCTAAAGTAAAATCTCAAGTGGCCCTCAGTGCACCTAACCACATCCTGTCCATGCATGTATACTAGCGTACGGCCATTGTTGTTGTTCAAAGAGCAATACAAGATCGATTTGGGATGTCAAGTAATGTTTGACAAAATTGGTAAAATGCTATTTTTTTTGTTGAAAGTTCCACCTGAGCTGTGATAGGTGCTATGACTTTGACGGTTTGGTTAGCAGATCTAAAACGTGGATATTCTATAGTGCCAAGATTAAGATTGAAGACTCTGTCAAAATCGGCAACGACTCGTTAAGATGGTAGGACTTTTCATTTTACACAATCAATAAATTTTATTTTAATCATTGTATTTAACTTTTAACTATATAATATACAAGTGTGTTCCTCAAAAATTCTAAAATTCATGATAAAAAACTGCTCTAGATTAGATTGTCAAACATTTAATTTCACAGTTAAAAATAGTGTTAAATATGAGGTTCTATCCTAGAAATTTTCCCGAATTCAAAATCCGAGTTGAAAAAAAAAAAAATTTCTGTATTGAACTGCAGGAATAGAGAAACCCTCCTGGTCAGCCAAGTTTGTCAGGCCTAAGGTGGACCAAAAAGAGACCCCCACCACACACCAACAACAAAAAATAAATAAAAAACAAACAAACAAACAAAAGAAAGAAAGAAAGAAAGTGAGATTGATACAGATTACCGAATGTACCCCATGAGGTTGCGGGGACTCCAAACCCAAAAAGCTTTTTTTTTCTTTCTTCTTCTTCTTCTTCTTCTTCTTCTTCTTCACAGATAATGGGGTTGGGAACTAGTAGTCGATTTGAATATTAGGTCTGATGGCGACTTAACATCAAATGGTGCTTAATTTCACTTTTCTTGATGCCTTCTTTACCCATACGCAGTGAAGGGACTAAAGGCCTAAGATTTGAAGCTTTAAGCCGGAAAAAGAGGGAATAGAATAGAAAGAAAAACAAGTATTTTTCATCCGAAATAATTGCATAAAAAATCTATATAATTACATAAAAAAATCTTCCATTTTTTAATAATATTACGGAAATGTCTATTTTTAAAAAAACAACTGCGTGCATTTAGCATCATTTTCTTTCATTATGAATCATATTTGTTTCTTTATTTGTTCATCATTATTATAGCTTTATCTTTATGACTAGTTCTTTATTATAGTGATGGCTTATTAACATAATTTAGGTTTTTTTATAAACATATTTCTTAAGTATGATTTAAATTTCTTATAAACCTATTTTTTTAGTATGATTTAGGTTTTTAATGATAATTATAATGTTACTGTGATAATTTATTTATTTTTATTGTTATTAGTGGTCTTGTTTTAATAATTAGTTTCTAAAATTTAAATGTGTGATGAAATTGTTTATTTCTTTATGATGATTACTAGATCATTATGATATTTTTTTTAATGTGTTATGTTTTTTTTTTCTTTATAGTATTACTATATCATTATGATGTCTTTTTCTTTATGATAATCACTATATCATTTTGAAGTTTTTTTTTTTTTTTTTAAGGTTTTAAAGTGTTTCATATTTCTTTACAATATATGTTTAATTTTTTATATGTTTGTTGCGAATTTTATTTTAATGATCAAGTATTTATTATAATGATTGTTTTTCATGTATTGTACAATTAATATCAGTTATGATTTTTTTTTCTTTATAATAAAGCAAGTAAAATGATCTTTTTTCCTTTTACAAAAGATTTGTTTAGTTCTATATTTTTTTTTTTTGGAGATTTTTTCTTTCCTTTTTTAGTCAATTCTTTAATTGTTTAGTTTCAATTCTTGTTGAAATGATAATATGATCTTTATAAGTATCAATTTAGATATTCATGTAAAAAATATATATCTAGTATTTAATTTAGATATTTATGTAAATAATCATTTTTCACCCTAGCCACCGGTTTTCCATCCTGAGCTTGTCGTGGTTTGGCACGATAGTCCCCCAAAAACAAGAACAAAAAAAAAAAAAAAACACACACACATATATATATATATACACACACATACCGATATTGCAAACATCATCAAATTTACAAATCAGTTGAAAAAGCACTCAGTTGACAACAATGCTTATTAACAAAATAAGGACAGGACACATATCACATAGTTTATGCTTTGAAAGCATAAATATATATATATATATATATTTTAAATGATTTTAAAGTTTTTTCTATAAGTGATAAAAATATTAAAAATGGAGTTTATTAACTCTAGTATAAGCTTTAAAGAATATTCAAAAAAGCTTTTTTTTTTTTTAAATAAGAGAATTTATAGTTTCAACAAGAAGCTGTATTGGAGATTATAAGCTATTCTAATATATCATTTAAACACTTTTTAAAGTAGTTTTTAGATTCAAGAAGGTAAAAAGAATTTCTAGAATATTTTACCAAACAAGTTGTAAGTCTTGTGCGATAATTAGCTTATCTCAAGGTCAAAAACGAAACATTTGTTGTGAATGAATTGATTTATAAATTGGATTGTGCATCTTCCTAATTCCCCTCTTAAATTGATTATTATCTCTCCTTTATTCCTATTTCTCTCTATTTTTCTTGTATCTTTCTTTATTATTCGTTAAACTTGTGATTTTTTTTTTTTTTTGTTATTTCATATTTATTTTATAACAACCTAGAAAGGGTTTCCTTCTATTTTCCTCCTCCTCTATTTATTTATTTATTTTCCTCGCCCTCTCTCCACCAAAGCACTTTTGACCATTAGCTTGCTTTCTTTTATGGGATTTCTCCCTCGACAGCCAAACACCACAGCCCCTCCTCCATGATGATCTCTCTCTCTCTCTCTCTCTCTCGCTCTCTCTCCACGGACCCATCAAGATGTCAGTCTCCTTGATTGATAGCCTGTAAATGGTCTGACCTCCAAAGTTGCCAAAAGCCTCCGATTGGCTTTAATTGGGCAACAAAGGTCAATAATTGTTTTGTATCTATACGGAATAAAGCTGCAGCAAAACATTTTTATATATTTTATATATATAATTTATTTTTAAACTATTCTGATTTAATTTAACTATTGAAATATTATTTATGTATAATAATTAAAATATATTTTAATCAATAATATTATATATCAAAAATAAAAAAATAGACATTTAAAAAATCTAAAAAAAACTAGTTTCTCAACCGGTCAAATGGCAACCCCGATGTCGATGTCGATGAAGATGCCGAGGAGGCCCCCCTCTCCAGACGCCGATGCCCCCCTTAAACGCCGACCAGATCTGGCTTTTTTTTGGGGTGGGGTGGGGTGGGGTGGGTGGGGGGGGTGGGAGGGTGGGGTCGCCTGGGCTCGAGAGTAGGGGGAGGGGCCTGGCCCCTCGGCGGGAGGTTGTCGGCCGTGGAGTGTCGCCGGCAACCTAGGACGGAATGAGTGTTTTACTCATTTCTTTTTTATTTATTTTTTACATATTATTTTTAAAATTTTTTAGTTTATGTTAGTATGAGGTAAAGTGCATTATAACTATCATACACAAGAAACATGTTAGTCATTTGATTATATCTTAACGGTTTAAAAATGAGTTCTACCGATAGGGTATATAAATGTGACTTTACCATAGATTTACCTAATTGTGTGAAGAGGGATCAATAAAAAGGCTATCTCTCCAAAAAATATCTCTTCAATTCTTGATATAGTTAATTCGATTTGTCATTTTTTAAAATCTCTCTTCTCATTTAAAATCTTGGTCTAACATGTAGGATAGAGATTTTTATTCAAATAATGAAATCTCATTGAAACTGTTCATATCCAATTCCTCTTCCCTTATCATGTTAAATTGTAATACCTTCTCATTTTCTTTTACCCTTTATCCCTTTGGAAAAAGGGGTTAAATTGGATAACTTGAAGTTTTACAGCGGTGACGATCAAAATAAGTTAAAGTTAAAAAATCAAACAAATATGCTTGAACTTTAGGAAACAAGTAAATGATTTAAAGTGCTCATATTTAAATAACGGGTCCAGAAATCAGATAGTAACATAGATAATATTGTTTTATTTTTCAAAATTTTAAATTTTAGTGGTCAGTACATTTTAGTTAATAATGTTGACAAATATATATTTTTAATGTTACTGTGATTGCACCTTTTCAAAAAAAGCAAATCCTGGACCGAAAGAAAAAAAAAAAAAAAAAAAAAAAAAAAGAAGAAGGAGGGGGTGGGCACACTCTGACTCTCTGAGAGAGGCTGGAAATTGAAACAAGCGAGGCAACAATTGCGCTCCGGGGTCCACTTTAATCTTCAACACAGAGTGCCATTGAAAGAAGTTGGGGTCCAGTGTAGGCTCCAACTATCTGTAACGTTAACCTACTTGAACATGATCTAAATCTCTACTTCCGGTCGAACGTTTAATAAAAATCAGTTCTTTACTAAGCTTATAGTGGGGAGGGGGGGGGGGGAAGAAAGAAAAAAAGAAATAACAATCACGAGTCCTGTTAAACCAATGAGATGTTCTATGGACATTCACATGAAAAACGTCACCCAACCATACACCAAGTGCTTCTTCGGAAAAAGTTGACCTAGACAGGCTCCGGCACTAATGATTTTATCTCTACTTAAATAACAACGTTTTGTCAATGATGAAAAATTAATGGAATTCCAGTCCCGATGAACCAAAGTCGTCAACTCAGAAAAACTCAAATTTTCACTAAAAAATGAAATTTTCATTTGTGAATTTCTTATCATAGATGGAGTTAAAAGACTTCAACTCTTTTCCTAAGATCAAGCTTACCCATTACTTTAACATCAGTCGCAATTTTTGGACGAGTTATACAAAGAAAGAAACAATGACACAGAAGACTTCAAGACCTTTCAAATCTTCTGTCTAATTTTGTGTTCTGATTGGTATCTTACTAATAATATTATATCACGTCATTTTAAAAAATTTAAAATATTTTATAACTGATTTTATATTGTAAAATCTAACTTCATTCAACAATGTATGAAAGTATAATTGATTAGATGCCATCTTCAACAGAGGCCTTTAAGCATGTTGATTGTGATGAACCAAGGAGTAGAAAAATTCGTCAAAAAGCACGCTTAACGCATGAGATATCAAGCTAGATATGCAACAGAGATGAAATGCTATAACATCTTCAAGCAAAAGAAGCGCATTAAGAAACACAACTGATAAGGCAAACTAACAAGAGAAAGGGGGGGTACAGGGGGAAACAAAAGACTCAGTGTGTCAATCATTCCAGTAACAAGAGAAGAATATTGCCTAAAAATCTCAGAATAACACCCCGAAATCAGAAAATGAGCGCCTTCTCCTTTTAAAAACATATAGAGGAGAAGTTCAGCCCTAGTTTTTTTATGCAGCAAACTACGCTCACTGCTGTTCATCGTTAGGCTTAGAGGCTTCTTTAATTTCATCAGCCCCATCATCCTGTTGATCGAAAACAATTACTTGAATCAATACCAATACGAAATTGGGTTTCAAAGAAATACAGAAAAACAAGGATGGCTAAATCTAGTACCTGCATGTCGGAGGTCCAGAGAGTGAGGTTGTCACGAAGAAGTTGCATGATCAAAGTGCTGTCCTTGTATGACTCCTCGCCCAAGGTGTCCAACTCAGCGATTGCTTCGTCAAACGCCTGAATGATTTAGCATCACAAGAGGTAAGATATAAATCTCAATTACCTCATAAACAGATCAAAGTTGGACAAGGCGAGATTGGCTCAGACGAATGAAGCTAAATTAAACAGACATTTTTATTTTCTTTCTCATCTACCAAATCAAATGAAATGGCTGAACTAAGATAAGAAAGTAATGAACATATAATCCTCGTTTCATTACCTGTTTAGCAAGGTTGCAGGCACGGTCGGGAGAGTTCAGAATCTCGTAGTAGAACACGGAGAAGTTCAGAGCCAATCCAAGGCGGATTGGATGTGTGGGTGCCAGTTCAGTATTGGCAATATCCTGCAGATCCAAAATGGATAAGCCACCATAAAATAGAACTAAAAAGATACAATATTTAGAATGACACTATAAATAAGTGAAGTCCAGCTAAATCTTTAATGCTTTTATCTTGTTTTACAAACAAAAGAGATTTCGCATGGCATATATAAATGTATTATCACTGACCTTTAAAACCAGTAAATAGTTTGATGTTCTTCAGCAAATGATGTTACTATGGAATATAGCAACTTATTATACACAAATATGAGACATTTAAAAAGAGAAAAAAAAAATTCAAAAGATCCGCATTTTTCTGCAGAGAATGATAGAGAGCCAAAAGCCAATTAAGAACAGGCGAAAAATCAAGCTTCATAGACCAACTTTTTGACCTCAGTCCTAACAGATCTGCACCGTGAACTAAAAACCAGATCGGAAAACGAGCGAGTTGACAAATCGGAAACACCAAATCACAAATCTGAGGACAGCAAAACAGCAGATAGAGACAGAAATCAAGGGGAAAAGCAGAAGAGGAGACAGGTACCTACCTGAGCGGATTTGTAAGCGGAGAGAGTGCTCTCGGCGGCCTCCTTGCGCTCGGATCCGGTCTTGAACTCGGCGAGGTAGCGGTGGTAATCGCCCTTCATCTTGAGGTAAAAGACCTTGGAGTCGCCGGAGGAGGCGGAGGGGATGAGGCGGGAGTCGAGGAGCTTGAGGATGCCGTCGCAGATGTTGGAGAGCTCGGTCTCGATCTTGGATCGGTAGTCGCGGATGACGGAGACGTGGTCCTCGTTGCCGCGGCTCTCCTCCTTCTGCTCGATGGAGGAGATAATCCGCCACGAGGCACGCCGGGCTCCGATCACGTTCTTGTAGGCGACGGAGAGGAGGTTCCGCTCCTCCACCGTCAGCTCCTCGTTGTCAACGGCGGCGGAGACCTTCTCCATGAACTCCACCATCTCTTCGTAGCGCTCCGCCTGCTCGGCCAGCTTCGCCATGTACACGTTATCCTCGCGAGCGGAAGCCATTGTTCTCCGAAAATGCGTGTTAGAGAGAGAAGGTTAGAGAGAGATGTAGAGAGAGAGAAGGGTTAGATCTGGGTTTGAGAGAGAGAGAGAGAGAGAGCGAGAGCGAGAGAGGTGGAAATGGTGAATGGGGGTTGGCTTTTTAGGAGAGCGTAGTAGAGCGATAATTGCGTCGAGGGTACAGGAGGGATTTTTTGGGGGTGCGATGTGGGCCGTCGGATCTGTTGGGGAATTTCTTTTTCTTTTTCTTTTTTTCTTTTTAGGAGTTGTGTTTTTTGTTTTTCCTTCTTTTTTTTTTTTAATTTAAATTCATTTTTCGTTGTCATCTGTTCTGCTTGGCCGGTACAGTACAGATGGCAGCTGTCATACACGGGGTTCTGATTTGAGCAAAGCTTTTTTTTTTTTTTTTTTTTTTTCTTTCAATTTCAATTTAAACGCAAGTGCACTAATTGGGCTAGTTTCCGTAGATTCCAGCCGTTGTGGGCGTGGCCCAAAAAGACCAAAATGGGCTGTCTTGTAGGCCTTTTCACTCTGATTTTTTTTTTTTTTTTGGGAAATTGTATCCTATAGCATATTTTGCTTATATTATTTTACAGCATATACGATGCACATGATTAAAATTTATCTAAATAAATAAAAAATATATATAAGTAAAAATAGACAAAAAAAAGTACGTGAAAAAAAATGGGCATGAAAAAAAGATCAAAAATATGAAATAACTAAAATGTTAAAGATATACCAATACAATAAAAGGACTAAAATGAAAAAAATAAAAAAAATGGGTCGAAAGAAAAAAAAAAGGAAAACTGAGGACCAAAAAATAAAAAAAAAGTTTTTCATCCAAAAAAAATCAACAAAAGTACCTGAAAATAAAAAAAGAAAAAGATGCTTGAAAAAAAACTAAAAAGATAAAATGACTAAAATATATTAATAGTATATCGATACCAAAAAAAAAGGACTAAAATAAAATAAAAAAATTGGACAAAAAGAAATAAAAAAAAGAAAATAGAAGGACCAAAAAAAAATATTCCGTCTTATATTGTACAAACTAAGGAAATATATAGTAGGTTTTTTAAAATGTGATAAATTATAACATATTTTAAATTTTCTCATTCAAATAAGATAGCTATTTCCAATTTTATCCTCACATACCCCCCTCTCTCTCCTATTTTTCTCTATCCCACTGTATCTCTCGCCTGAACCCTAGGATGCCCGCTGGTGGACGTAGCAACGGCAGCTTTCGCCATCCCAATCAGCGACGGGCCTCACCATTGGACATCACGAAGGCGACGGAGGGGGCAACGTCGAGTTCGGCAGTGACGGAGGCTGCAGATCTTGAAACGATCTCCCCGGCGGCTGGAGTTGCGATCTCTCACGATGTTCCTCCAATGAGGATGTTGTAATGGCCGTCACATCTCGATCGTGAGTCTAGGATTGTTGTTCTTTGTCTGGGTTTCTTGGATTTTGTAGATTGAACTAGTGTGTGGCACCCTCATTTGCTGGTTAGAGGATTATAGGATCTGCGAATCGCGAACTTTTCCAACATTGTTTACCCCGCCCGTGGCTGTGTAGTTGCTGTCAGTACCATCCTTCTCCAACGTTATTTTCGTCTTTGCTTGCAGCATCATCATTTTCCGGTTAGGAATATTCTGGGGGTGTTTCTTTGTGTATTTTAAAAATTATGTAAATAATTAGAATATATTAAAAGAAAATGTGGTTTGAAACTAAATTATTTTAATTTTCAAAACAAAAAAAAATTTCTATGTATTTTTAACACCAAACACCGGATTTACAAGTAAGTATTTCCTAGTAAATACCGTATTTACCATTAAAATTTTACTAGTAAATACCAGATTTACAAGTTTAGATACTAGGATCTACGGTCAAATTCTAATTCGAGTTAGATCATATGAAAATCAACATATAAAAATTATTAAGGTTCTTAGACATCACGTATAAGAATCATAGAGCAAGCACGAATGGAAAACATAAATAGAAAAGTGATAAACGATAACAACACCATGATTTAGAGAGGTTCGTCAAAATGTCATGTTACGTCCTCTTAGAATCAAGTTTTTACTATGTATGAATGTGAGTACAAGGTTACAAGTTTCTAGGGAAAATTCGACAGAGTATTAGTAAGTAAAAAGGCTTGAAGATCAAGAAGATCCTCAAATGTGAATGGTCTTCTCTATTTATAGAGGAAAAGTAATGGATCCATATTTTTAGGATAGTAGTCGGCGGTTTCCCACTATCCTGATAATTCGGAACATGCGTAAAAACGTGGCCACGATCAATCATGAACTTGGCAGTTAAGAAAGTCGATCTTCTATCGTTCATCGTTCGCTCAAGGTGAACGTCGAATGATGAACCGAGCACCATTTGTAATGGACAATAATTGGGCATGCATCGGGCAATCGAATGTTATCATTTGTCGTTCGTCATGTTAAGCTAGATGTTGAGTTGATCAAAAGACTTTAGGAGGTCAATGAGACCAATATCGAGTGATCGATGTACCATTGTTCAATGTTCGTAGGTCCCTCATGTGGAGTATTGAAAGTTGGATGTTGGACAATCGAACATCAACGTTCGATATTCGTCAAACAAACCAAATTGTAGAGTCGAATGTAACACATGTCGAGTGGTCGATGGACACATATCGAGTGGTCGATGGATCATGGTTCGACGTTCGTCGGCCCTTTCATGTAAGGATGAAGAATTGGATGTTAGGCCAGGCCCAAGTTTGGTTAGCATCCGGGATAATGAATGCACAGTGAACGATCAATGAACTATGGTTCGACGTCCGTCGAATATGGGTCGAGTAAAAGACATAATTAATCGACTCACTCGGGACCATGGAACCAACATTGAGTGATTGATAAATCATGTTTTGACGTTCGTAAACGCATCGGATAATGGAGTCAACTGACTCAGAAAACCCAAGTCAAAAGGTCAATGGATCACAGTTCGATATTCATTGCTCGTTGATTCATCGGTCATCGTGACATGGGCATTACATAATGGGGAGACGGAGTCTGACCTTAACAACTAGTAAGTATTTCCTAGTAAATACTGGATTTATAAGTAAGTATTTCCAAGTAAATACCAGATTTACAAGTAAGTATTTCCTAGTAAATACCGGATTTATATTAAATATCTACTAGTAAATTATTTACAAGTAATTATTTATCGATAAGTACCGAATTTACAAGTAAACACTGAATTTATGATTAAACATTTATTAGTAAATACCATATTTAAAAGTAAGTATTTATTAGTAAATACAGGATTTACCAGTAAATGTCAAATTTAACGTTAAATATCTATTAGTAAAAACCAGATTTATAAGTAAGTATTTTCCAGTAAATACCAATAATTATTACCCAATAAATATTGAATTTCCATAAAAATACCGAATTTACATGTAAATGCCGGATTTATTTAAGGAGGTAAATAAATATATTTTTTTAGGTTGTCATACATATTATCAATCAAATATTTATTAGTTTTTGTTTTTCTGATTATTTTCCTTTTTTTAATTTGAAAATTACATTTTATCCAACTTATATAAAAAAACATTTTTTTAATTAAATTAACACTAATCCCAAATTATTCAAAATCCTAAATCTACCCCAACCCCAACCCAGACGCCCACAGCGGAGGTCGTCACTGGAAGGGACAAAGCTTGCGAGGTCCACGATTGTGATTGGCAAGCACTGTCACCAGAGAAGAAGAAGAGGTCAAGGCATCGGTGTTGGTGAAATAACGATTCCTTCCATTGCATGAGGTCGTGAATCGCGATCGTACCAATTTTTGCTGTTGGGGACGATGCCGAAAGAACCATTGCCAGAGAAAACGATGCCGTAGGCAAGGTAGGTCTAAAGATATAGTTGCGTGGCTATTAGGTTGACGACGACGGCGATGGTGACTTTTGGTAGATCCGGCCTCTAGGGGAGGGGGATAGTTGTGGGGACATTTTGGGGTTTTTAATTTTTTTATTTTAAAGATATGCTATTATTTTTTACCTCCTAAAATATATGCTATACTTTTCTTTCCATCTTTTAAAAATGTTATTTCCCTCTTTCTCCTTTTTTTTTTTTGTCCCGATTCTTCACTATCACTAGTGGGGATGGAATATCGGAAATAGTTAAAAACCTTTTGTTTTTTTTTTTATTTGTAGGTAAGTGATATTTTTAAAGAAGATTTTTAATAAATGACTGAAATTTTAAAAAATTAAAAAAAATGATCATTTTTGAAAAAATATCAATCAATTAGGCCAATCACCCATGTGTTTAATTAATGATTGATGAAATATTGATAGGTATAATTTACTGATTAATTATAATTAATCATTAATTAAAGAGTCATTTACTAAAACAATTATTTAATAACCGTCTATTTATCAAGTTTAGAAGTCATGTCAAGCCTTTTCAGTTCGTTGAAGTTTTCTTTTTATTTTTTCTTTGTTGAAATTTTCTCCCTCAAACTACTAAAGTTGTTGTACGGGAATTAAAGCATAACAGATAACATAAGGAAACTTTAATATAGCTCATAGGGATTCAGAAACGGAGCGTGTGAAGTAAATAACCCACCTATTTTCTCTCCCTCTTTTTTTTTTCTTTTTTTTTTGGGTGGGCCGCTGTTTGGGTGCGGGTGTGGTTTCCAATATCCACTTTGCGCCATGAAAAGTGTGTGTGGAATTGTGGATGATTTTGTGGTCCGGAACCAAGTCAAAGTCCACTAGACATTATTTTTCCATTTTATGTTCTAAGACGACCTTTATATTGTAATTTTTTTTAAATATAAAACAAATATTTCTTATTTGTGGGATTGAGTTAACAAAATTGTAGTTACAGACGGGTCATTTCATAAAATCATTTGCTTCTTGAAATCAGGGAGCCAGTGCCACTGGTTTTCAAAACTTAAAAACAATCAGAAATGGGATCTCGAAAGAGTCTTTGTGCACTATTTGCGAAATATATATATATATATATATATATATTTTTAGACGAGGAATTAGTAAACCCACAAGAGACATGTTCATACTTCACATACCCCATTATCTACGGCAACTAGCAAGTAATTCCAACGACTTCAAATTCAAATTATTATTGTTTTGGTAACCAAAATTTCTAGGGCTCCTTTTCCTTTCGCACTCTTGTTGTCACGACACCCGGAATCACAGACTCATGGACCCACCTGCATTACAGCTTTCCACTTTGAGTTGGTCACAATAATTAATTATAAAAATAAATAAAATTAATTATAACATAAAATAAATGCTTGACGTGGGGAAGATCATCTACCATTGTCTTTTCAGATTGTCTACAAATCAGGAAGAAAGAGATAAAAGACAATTTATCAGTCAGAAATATTACGATTAAGCTTTATATATATGATAATACAATTAATGTCTCGATCCAATTAATAACAATTTTAAAGTTCAAGTTTAGGATAATTCTCTCTACATAAACTATAATGTCTTTCCTTGACATGGATGATGGATTATTGTCTAAATTTTCTTACTTAGTTCTAGATAGGTTTTTTTTTTCTTTTTTCTTTTTTTTTTAATGAGCAATACTAGGAGTTGAATTCTGTCATCTCACAAAATGATGGATCTGACCTATTAGGACTCACATGAGAGTTGAGACCCACACAATGTGAGTAATCGGATTTGAGGGCCTGTTTGGTTGCCCAACTCAAACCATTCAACTCAAACTTTTTTTTGTCATTTTCTCAAAAAAATTTTGTCTTTTTCCCAAAAAGTTTTTTGTCTTTTCTGAAAATTCAAAAAAATTTACTATTGAAACTTAAAAATCTCAACTCAAACTACTCCACCAAACAGGCCCTAAATCTTTTTTTTTTCTCTCTCTTTTAAATTTTTTTTTTCCCTTCCAAGCAAACAAAAGTTTTGTAACAAATTATTTCTACGTTCTTTGTTTTTTTAATAATTTTGCTAAAGATGAGAAATTATAACCAGTTTCACTTTTTAGTCTTTGCAATGATTCTCCGCCCATAGTTAATCCTTCCTGTAGGACATATTTAACGTTGTATATACATGGTTTTACATCAATCAAGGATTTGGCTTGACTTGGGAAATAAATCTAGAAACCTTAACCGTTAATAAAACATAAGAGATGCCCACTGTTTGGTTGACATTGTATCTGCTTAAAACTCTTAATTTATCTCTGCTTCTCTCTCATTAGACATGGACGGTACAATGGAGAAAAGCAAGATACAGACGTTGTATGAAGCTTGCAGGGTGGTTTTCTCTCAACAAGATCTCCCAAGTTTCCAACAAATCCAATGGCTCAAACACATCCTCGGTACATAATTTCTCTTGTTGCCTTAAAATCTCCTGTATTTTTAGATATTCTCAAATGTTGAATGTTTTGTTTAAGAAAAATACATAGCTCAGAATTGAATCCTTGATTGTCGCTTAGGTGTGGTCGAAGCCAAAGATGTTGGGATCGATGAGTTTCGAATATCATGTGGATCTCCATCTGCAAGCCCAAATGAGAATAAGGGGATGATCTGTGGACAAGACGTTTCTGAAATCACTTATATTCATATTCATGAATGTAGCGATTTCTCGGTGAGTAGCAATTTTCTTAATTTGCTTCAAGCTCAAGAATTTCGGCCTCGCGCGGCTCAACAAATTGGCTAAAATGTGAGAATGACAAGAATTCATGTTGTATGAGCAGATTGGTGTGTTTTGTTTCCCTGCCGGAGGGACGCTTCCCTTGCATGATCACCCGGGAATGACGGTTCTCAGCAAACTCCTCTATGGTTCTGTCTACGTCAAAGCTTATGATTGGGTTCTGAAAGTGGACAGTTCATCCACCTCCAAAACATGTAAGAACTACACAAACTTTTCCGTAATTCTTAACAAAAAAAATATTGACAATCGACCCATCAAACTCCAAAGTCTATTGCATCACGTGTCAAAAACCGAATGTGATCAAAAGAAAAATACAATGTTTTTAATCATTTATTTGTGGACTCGGGTGAAGTGGGATTGGCAGGCTGTGTGAGAGACGAGATTCTGAAGGCGCCTTGCGAGACAAGCGTCCTGTACCCAACAAGTGGAGGGAACATTCATTCTTTCACCGCATTAACGCCTTGCGCGATCTTGGATGTTCTGACGCCACCCTACTCCGATGAGCTTGGAAGGCCTTCCACTTACTTCTCAGAACTCCCCATCTCTTATCTTCCCGGTAATACGACAGACAACAAAACGAATGCTTAGTTTCCCTTTGTTTGCCTTTTTTACAGCTTAAGTTATGGAATTACTCATTTGGTTTTTGTCTAATCTGTTGATGATCAGGTTATGTCGTGCTCGAGGAAAGAGACTTGCCTGAGGACCTTGTGGTTAGTGGAGCTCCTTATCTGGGTCCTCAAATTTTTGCAGGCCGTGATTTTTGTTAACTTTACTGTATATACTCTCTCTCTCTCTCTATCTTGTTTGGCTAAAGATATGCTCTCTCTTGATTGTATATATAAAGAACTATGTGATATTTGTATACATTTGTTGTATACATTTGTTGTAATCATGAATGATAAATCCTACTTCATAAGAGTAATACCATAACATGACTTGCTAAATTTGTCTAAAAGAACAGTGCCATTCAATAAAACCGAGTTGCATCTTGAAAATACACAGAAGAAATGAGTTGTGCATAGATTACAGACAATCACAATATCAGACGTGATGAAACATGATCGATTGCTTCAACCAAAAAAACAAAAAATGATTGATTGAGATCGTGCTTAGCATCACTAACTAAAATCGCAAACCCATTTGATTAGTGCCTCTTTATATATGTATATAAATAGTGTGACCTTGTTGGGCTAGCTCAGCATACAAGATAAGAGGGGTTTGGATAAAAGCTTTTAAATTCAAAATCTACAAGTGTTTCAATTTTTTTAATGAGTGTCATAGAAGCTATACAGTTGTTGTGGAAAATTGTAAGTACATAATATCGTAAACAAATAATAAAATGATAAATAAACTATCGTTCCCACGAGAACTGTCATTTCCAATTACCAAAATTATATTAACTTTAACTTTATTTGAATAAACGAAAAGAGATTTTTAAATAAAAATAAGAAAATAAGTAAAAAGACAATAGACTCAAAATACTAAAAATCTAAGGTTTCTGATTTTACCGGATTAATCATATTTAAATCCTCTAATCCAATTACTCAACGTCTATTCCCTATATTGCCAACGAATCTCTCTATTATATTCATTAATCTTTCTCAAGTATTAAAAATTTATTATAATAAGCATTATCACATCTCGGTCTCAAACAGCTTATCATAATTCATTAAGAACCAGAAATCATGATGATGAATAAGTTTTACAACTATCTCTAGCTTATGACAATCTCATGGTAGATTAAATAAGGGATTATTCAATTATTACTTCTTAGTCTCAAATGAAATACCAAATTATACAAAAGTTGGCCATAAATTCATAAGCAACAAGCATAGATTAAAATACTCAACATAGAACTGGAATTGTTGATGCCAAAAATCTTTGACACAACACCAGATGGGATCACTTGACGTGATCAGTTTTGTATCATCGTGCTACGCCTAGTTGCTTGCAGAAGAGAAGCACCTCGGAGTAAGAGGGACACCAGTGGGGTGTCTGCTAAGGGCACTTCGATGCTTAAGTCAGTAAGGGGCATTGAGGAGCAAATGAAGAACTAGAGCTTTGGCAAGGAAAATTGGTCCATACCTAAGGGAGTGAGGCACTCTTCTATTTATAGGTGTTTCCCACGGGTTCGGGTCCTCGGATGACCTTGATGAGTTGTATTCCCAGTGGTCTTGACGGGTATACATGCTCCAGGTGTACGGATAATTGACCTCCACTTGACGGATGTCACGTGTCCTACTATTCGGGTGATGGGGGGACACGAGTGCATGTCATTAGTACTGGTTCAAACTGCCAGTATTGTATCAGTTCAGTCAGGTGGTGGAGGGTGACGCTAGAGTAAGGACAAGGACAGTTACAGTGACACGAGTGCATGTCATTAGTGTCCTACTATTCGGGTGATGGGGGGACACGAGTGCATGTCATTAGTACTGGTTCAAACTGCCAGTATTGTATCAGTTCAGTCAGGTGGTGGAGGGTGACGCTAGAGTAAGGACAAGGACAGTTACAGTGACAAGTACTGGATGTCAAGTGTCTGGTGGTGCTGAGTAGTGGGTGTGTAATGCACTGTTGTCAGCCGGTACGGGACGGCGTGGCAGGAGCAGTATGGGTCGGCCATCCCCAAAGGGACTTGGTTGTGGTCGGGAAGTGTTGCTCGGGCCAGTACCTTGGAGCCCGATGGTGATATGCTCAAGGTTCTCAAAGAAGAGGTAATTCGGGGATCAACAGCTCAACAGAGGTGCTGGTAGGTCAACCCGATGACCTGAGAAATGACTCCGTATGCAGTTGTGACCCGACTTCTCTGATCTGGTCGGGTCTTATCGGGTGGTCGGATCTTTTCCATTGGGCGAGCAAAAGAGCCTACTGGTTCTCGTGCACCTCGTTTTTTGGTGAATAGGTGGTCTCCGGCGTGGGAACGATTACACCATCAACAGGAATATAACATCAATTAATTAAAAATAGAAAAACTTGAATATTTATAACCCGCCTAGATCGTATCCCTAAAAAAGAAAATTACTTCATAAATAAAAGTAGAAATTTACAAAATATAGATTTAATCATTATCAAATTACAAAAATAAAAAGATAATAAAATAATGTAAGAAAACCCACCCAGTTTGGAGGTGTCACATGTCTCCAAAGCCTTCTCCTTAATTTTCTTCTCCCTTTTTTCTTGATTCTACAAAAAGAGGATCTCTCCCTAATTTTGTACAAAACTCAATAATGAAACCTAAAATATTTTTTCCTTATTTGGTTTTCGGCTTCTCTTGCAGCCAAAAGACAATGGGAACGATGCCCTAGTTCTATTTACAAGCCTCCAAGCCAGCTAGCTGCCGCCTCAAATCCCTAGGGTTTTTTTTCCTTTTATTTATTTATTTTTTCCTTTTCTTTTCTCTACTGCAGAGGCTGACGTGCAATAGCTCTGCAAGGCCCACAGAGACAAGTGGCACGCGACAATTAGAGATGGGCTGGAGCTGGAATACGTGGCGCTCTGGAGTTCACTGGAGTGGTGGATGCACGTGGTTGTTCAGTGAGGACGTGCACATGAGATCCGACAACCTTAAGTGGTGCTGATACGGTGGCTGTCATAGGCCTGGAGTAGCGTGTGGAACGCATTGACAATCTGGGCCGTAAATTAAGCTTTGATGGCCATTAGGGCGCTTGGAGCGCCTGGAGCTGCTTGTGAGTGGTGAATGATGACTTCGAAATTCCTTTCGCAATTTTTATCTTCTTTTTATCACATTTAAGTTTCAAATTGCTACTTTTAACCCTCTTAACATAATTAACCTACACTTGGGACAACATAATAAATTTGGGGAAAAATCAAAACAAATATTAAGATTATAACAAAAATATAAGTTTAAGAATGCTAAAATAACTCTATTTTATAGAGTTATCAACAGTTAACATATATGTAGGTATATATGATGAAACATAGAATGACAATACATGAAATGAGTTGTGTATAGATTACAATCACAATATCACACAGGATGAAACATGATAGATTGTGATCATTCTTAGCATCACTAACTAAAATCGCAAACCCGATTGATTAGAGCCACTTTACACATGAATGTAAACAGTGTGATCCTGTTGCGTTAGTTCAGCAGATGAGATAATAGGGGTTTGGATAGAAGTTATCATATTCAAAATCTATAAGTGTTTCATTTTTTTTTTAATGAATAAGAGTCATAAAATCTATACATTTAACATATATATAGGTATACTCTCTTATTCGACATCCTACAAAACGACACTTATAACTTTTTTTTTTGGTATGTTATCATAACAACCAATTGATTTTAATTTAATATGTTTTAGTGATATTTGTCATTTTCACTGGCAGTTCTAAATATTCCATCTTATAAGTAAGGACATAAGCAACTAAGACGTAGGGAGCTCAAGTCCCCTGCAAACTTTTTCACCCTTTCATTTACTTATGTACATATATGGGTGTTTATTAATAATCTTTATGAAAAATCTAATCCATGTATTTTAAAATTTTCCCATATAATTATTCTTTTAATAAATCTTTATGACTTAGTAATTGATTATAAGATTCTAAATAAAAAAAATTACATCAACTAATAATTATAATATTATAAGATAAAATGTTACAATCCATTCGACGGTTGGATTTGAGACAAGGGCCACCAAAATAGGTGGGCGCGTGCGAGCAAGTATTAAGCACATTGTTAGGCAGGTTTGCCAACTTACCATGCACTTGCTGTGGCTGCCTACATAAGTTTGGCATGCAGCCAAATTACACTTTTCTCTTTGCTTGTGGCTCTAATATTTTCCCCTCGAGCCTTCCGAGAAATTTTGCTCCTTTTCCCACACCGGCCCACATTTTTCCATTTCCTTACACGTATCTCCTCTCTCTCTCTCTCAATATCTTTCTCTCTGTAACTGCAGTCAAACTGTCAGACTTTGCGACTCTTTCCACCGTCATAAGACTCTAAAATTTCTCGATTTTACACGGCCCAACCCCCTCAGCTGCCGACTTTTTACCTTGACTCAACTCTCTGAACTATCTCTACAGAGCTGTTCTGTACTGAGAAACAGGGAAAATTAAGGATTTTTTTTTTTTGGTGTTGATTCTGTACTACCATGGAGAGATATGAGATTGTGAAAGATATCGGGTCAGGGAATTTCGGAGTGGCGAGGCTGGTCAGAGATAAGTGGACAAAAGAGCTTTTTGCTGTTAAGTTCATCGAGAGAGGCCAGAAGGTCAACTTCATCTCCATACCTCTTGAATTTTGTTTTGTTTTGTTTTGTTTTTTTGTTTTTGGGAAATTGGAACTGAAACTGGATTTGCTGTTTCTAATCTGGGTTTGGTTCGTTTATTGATTTTAATTTCTGGGTGTTTCAGATTGATGAGCACGTCCAAAGGGAAATCATGAACCACAGGTCACTAAAGCATCCCAATATTGTTAGATTCAAAGAGGTCAGTATTTAATTAAGTCAAACATTCTGGAACTGATTCTCTCTTTTTATGGTGATTCTGTGACGATCATACCCATGTTTCAAATGTTTTATTTTCACTTTTGTTTGTTTGTTGACTAGTAATTCTTCTAGCATTTATATCAGAATAAGTCTCTTTTGGGGTTTTGATGTTTTTAACATGTATGCTTAAATTGTGACAAACTGTTCTACTTCCAAGTGCTCCTTTTTTTTAGTGAGTTTTAACAATGGCCTAGCTAATTATTACAAGTGGGTTTTGCGCCAAATTTCTTGCAGGTACTGCTAACGCCAACTCATCTAGCCATTGTGATGGAGTACGCCGCCGGAGGAGAACTTTTTGAGAGAATTTGCAATGCTGGTAGATTTAGCGAGGACGAGGTAATGTGCAAAAAATCTTCGGAGAACTATGTAGGATTAAGCATTAGAACTTGTGAATGTCACGCGAAAACATTCTTTAAGCACTTACAAATGTTGTTTATTTGTCACCAGGCCAGGTTTTTCTTTCAGCAACTAATATCAGGAGTCTGTTATTGTCATTCAATGGTAGAAATTTGTACTTCCTCTTTTGGTAATTGTCTTCTTACTTGCTTTATGAGCTATAGTCGTGTTTGATTATGATAAGGAGTTATTTGTTGCAGCAAATTTGT